>JAWMRC010000008.1:1493461-1513969 GCA_035584755.1 Thripadectes ignobilis | reverse complement strand
GGGACCTCAAAGCCCACCCAGTGCCACCCCTGCCATGGGCAGGGACACCTCCCACCAGCCCAGGCTGCTCCAAGCCCCATCCAGCCTGGCCTTGGACACTCCCAGGGATCCAGGGGCAGCCACAGCTTCAATTTCCAGTATGAAATTCTGCTCTTATTTACACAAACCAACTGCTCCTATTGCCCCTTTCCATGCTGACCCAGCCATGGACAGAAGCTCTGCTCAGAACACCAGGTCACTTCAGTGACAGGAGCTCTGGGCTCAGTTGCACTCAGTACCAGTTTCAGTGCCACTTATTTCTGCTAAAATCCAAAGCAAATACAGGCAGTGCTGCCCCTGCTCCTCAGGTGCCCTGCAAACCACAACAGCAATGCCTCCAGTCTGATCCCCACTGGTCCTGTGGGTGATCCTGAGCCCAGACACAGCTCCAGCCCCACAGAGCCCCCTGCCCAGCTCCCCAAGGACCAGCTCAGGGTTCCAAGCACTTGCTCTTTTACAACATTCATGTCTGTAACCCGTTTTCCATAAAAACCTGAGGAATCCAGGATGGACCCCCTTCCCTTCCTGCTTTCTTGCCTTGAGTTAATACCAATGGAATCATGATTTCCTCTGGCTCAAAGAGCCTCATCACTATAAAATCATTCACACCTTTCAGAGGAAACTCTCCAAAGGCTTAAGATCAACAGCATAAAATGCTCAAAAGCTTTGAGAAAATACTCTGATTAAATAGTTTTATTGGGTATTTTAAGAACATAAAGAGATACTCGATGGCTTAAACAAAGCAGCCTGTCCAGAAATCTCCAATAATAAATTACACTGTACCCACAGAGAGGAGCAACAGAACAGGAATTAAAGGGAGGATCTGACAGTAAAGCACCTAATTTGATTTTTCACATAAGCTGTGTTTTGAAATACCTCTTTTTTCCTTGCTGGGGTAATCAATACAAGGGATATGGCAAAGGACATCAGTTTTCATTGCTGCTGCCTCTTATTAAAGACCCAGTTTTGCCCTTTCCAATGGATCAAGTGCAATCCTTCCAAGGGCTCGTGGCCTCCTGGCTGCACATTCAATTCCGTGGGTACCTTCCTGGCTTCACATGTGGAAGAGTGTTAAAAGCAAGCCCAGCTTTTCATTTTAAAAGAAGGCAGCTAAAAGCTCCGTGTCTATCTGTGTGTGTACACAAATATGGTTCATATCTGCCAGTGGAGTGTTCAAATACAGAACAGACACTGCCTTTACCCCTTATCAGGTTCTGAAAAAGCTACCAGGGCATGTTTTAACTCCCAGTGGGGCTCTCCCACTCTCTGGTTTAGGATCAGAGGAAGGTTGTTCAGGTCTCCCCTCCCAGCCAAACACCAGACAAGGAGTTAGGAGTTTGAAATCCACAGGCAAACACAGCCCTGGGCAGTCAGTGAATGTCTGCCCATCACATTTTGAGAAGCTCTGAATGCTCCTTCACCTGTTCCTGTGTGAAGCTCCCAGAGGGGATCCAGAGAGGATGTGAGCTGGCAAGGAAGTTCCTCAAATGGAAGATACTCATTTGTCTTTAGATAAAATTATTAATACATCTAATATACAACTAGAACACCTCCCACCAGCCCAGGTTGCTCCAAGCCCTGTCCAACCTGGCCTTGGACACTCCCAGGGATCCAGAGGCAACCACAGCTTCTCTGCCCAACCTGTGCCAGGGCCTGCCCACTCTCCCAGCCAGCAATTCCTTCCCAAACTCCCATCTATCCCTGCCCTCTGGCAGTGGGAAGCCATTCCCTGTGTCCTGTCCGTCCATCCCTTGTCCCAGGTCCCTCTCCAGCTTTCCTGGAGCCCCTTTAGGCCCTGCAAGGGGCTCTCAGCTCTCCCTGGAGCCTTCTCTTCTCCAGGTGAACTCCCCAGCTCTCCCAGCCTGGCTCCAGAGGATTGTAGAAGGTGTCTGTTTTACAGTGAATTAAAGGACTACTTGTTCCAACCTTCTGTACAGAGCCCCTAATTAAATTTTAAACTTTAAAAACTCTCAAAATAACAGCATTTACAGTGTCTTAAAATATAAAGGCCTCTTATTATTACAGAAGTTTAAAGTCTCCTTTTCAAGGGATAATGGGCAGAAAACATTGTGTAAAATCCTTTCAAAACAACTAAAGTTACCAAACACCCCCAGGACAATTCTTTAAGAATACAGATATTAAATATTCATAAAATAAAACTGTGTAAACAAGAAAAAGGAAAAAAATGCCTATTTTAATAAAAATTCTTCCCGTTAATCCAAGAAAGACTAGGACAGAGGTTTTGCTTGTTTAAAAAACATTTGGGATCCTCTCTTTAAGAAGCTCTACAGCCCCCCCCACATCTGCAAAAGCACGAGAGCGACATAAAAAGCCCCCCCAATTCCTCCAAATGATGGGCAATCAGCCCCATAAAAGCCCAACAGGACTGGTAAAGTCTTGGCAAACACCCCCTGCTGTGTTTGAAGATTTTTTGGGTTGCCACCTCACCATCATCCCTAAATCCTATGGGACACGAAGGCACCTCATCCCAGACGAAAACGCCCCTGCTCCAATGCAAATCCCCCAATTCCTACAAGCCCTGAGTTTGGCTCACAGGGGGCATTAATCAGGAATCATCACAAATCCACACAGCCAGCACATTAGTCAGGAGTTCTGATGGCAGCGACGTTGACTAATGGGCTCCGAGTTGGAAGGGTCAATCATAAACTCATCAAATGCTTCATTTCATTTCTTAATTTGGACAAACACAATTTGTTTATGGGAAAGATATCAGGTGTTCTGGAATGAATAATGGCTGGGAAAGCAAGCTCCATTAATCAGCCCTTGATTACAAATGACTCGGAGATTGTTTGTTCTAATTTCATTCATTTGGGCCAACAAAGGGAACACGAGCGGACAAAACCACTCGGAGAAAACAGCACACTCGGTGCTCCGTGTTTAATAAAGTGGTGATAAATGGCCTCTCAATAACTAAACTGGGAATTTTATCACCCATATTAAAGACTGTTCCTGAAAAAATTCATCTGTAGGATTTACAAGATGATCATGTGGGCACAGAGCATGATCTCTTCAGGAGCTGGACAACTACTGAACTCAGAGCAGTGTCCCTGTATTCCAGGTTTTCCTGAAAGGAGGGATGTGAAAAGCACAAAACCAGCAGGTTTGGATTTCCACTTGCTGTGAAATGGCTCAAGAAAGGCATGGAATGGTTAAAAATCTGGTTTAAATGCAAAGGTAGTGAATTCCACACCTTCAGCTGAGGGACCTTTGCTTCGCACACCGCACTGGGTGTTCCTGGACAGCCCTGAGGTTTTCTCCCAGGGGAGAAATAACAGCTGACAGGGCACTAATTGCTAATTACAGCTTCTAACCTCAGGCTGCAGCTAAGGGGGGAATGGACATGGTGACACAGGGACCTTCACTCCTGTCCCATCCCAGACTCCCCTGGACTGTGGGTGTGTCATTGAAACTCCCTCAAACTGTTCCACCTCAAAGGGCACTGTGAGCTGAAACCCATCAACAGACAGGGAGTATTTATCAACCAAATCCATGGAATTATGGCATGGCCTGTGTTGGAAGGGACCTCAAAGCCCATCCAGTGCCACCCCCTGCCATGGGCAGGGACACCTTCCACCAGCCCAGGTTGCTCCAACCCAGCCTTGGGCACTTCCAGGGATCCAGGGCCTGCCCATCCTCCCAGGGAAGGATAATCTAATTTAACCTAATCTAAATCAGAGGTTCCCTCCAGATGAGGGGAGGGATTCCAGCACACTTCCCACCTGGAAACCAGAGACACTGGCTCACCAGTGAGTGCCCAGCAGCCAGAGCTGGTGCTGCTGGGCAGACAGGGCACTGTGCAGCCCTTTCTGGGCATTCCTGCTATAAACCCGACCACTGGATTTTATATCCATGTTCTGGAACACTCTCCACTTTCACATGTAGGAAATCTGAAGTGAAGGGAGCTGAACATGGCAAGACATGCAAGGAGAACTGCTTGGACCAAGGTCAGGGACCAAGGTCAGGGACACCCATCCTGCTGCTGCTTCACTGCCCACCGCCCAAACAGGAACCTGCCCAGAGAGCAGGGGGTGGCACAGCCTGGGAATGGGGGAAATACAGATTTCCCCATCAATACTGCACAACAACACTCCCCCAAAGACATCCTAAACCACAAACAAGCCCCACAACCACATATGGTTTCCACAGCCAGAACAGGGGATAATTAAATTACCAGTTGCTAAATATGAACTGATATAAAACTTAAGGTAGCTGAGAAATTGTCTTTGACTTGAGATCAATAGCAGGACTGAAAGATTCATCTGCACATAATTAGCAGAGAGATTTGCATCAAAATCATCTATCCATATGCTGCAATAGGACTGAAGCCCATTAGTTCTCATGTCAGGCTGAGATACTTTTGGTAGCACAAAAAAAAAAAGGTCTCTAACAAAAACCCGGAAATTCTAAAAGCTTTAGAATTATTTCTGAAGCCAATAAATGTTCATTAACTAATAAAGTTACTGTAAAGTCTATTTACAGGCTCTGGTGTGCATTCTGGCCTCCCTGCAACGACTCCTTGGCTGCTTAATCTGGAAAATAAATAGACATTCTACAGAAATGGTTCAAAGAAACTCTTTTTTAATCTCTTGTAAGAACCTAAAAGAGGTTCCTGAAGTGAACGGCTTTTAAACACTGAGAGAATGATTAGACAAATTGCAAAAGTGAATTATTTAGTTTCAAACACGTTTTGCTCTCTGCCTACATTTAATTAAAATCCTGGGGTTTTTTCAGCAATCATGAACTTGAAGTTGAACTAATTAATTAATTATTACTATCCAAGTGTTCCCTTTGCTCACCAATGACACAAACCAGCTGCACCTCCAAAATCACACACTTGGTGAGGACAAGACCATTGATACCTTAAAGCAGTAATTACTTGCAGTAATGACTCTTTTTTTCTAGAGTTGTCACTTTGCATGCAGAAGTTACTGGTTTTTGGTGCTCTAATGAGATCAGGAAGCTTTGTCAAGAGCTCAGGAGCAAAGACCACCTGAGGAATGGATCCATAGCAGCTCAGGGGTGCTGCCCACCCACCCACCCACGTGAGCTCCAACACTCTGCAATTCCTCAAATCCAGGCTTAAAACACTTGGAATTCTCCTAAAACACACAGTATAAAAATCAGCTGCCATAAGTGTATTCCAACATAAATGACCTTGGTTTTTTTAAGGAACAGTTGAATTCTTACATGGCTCAGTTTGACTCAAGTTCTCTGCCTGTCGATGTCAATGAAATGGTTTCTGACACCGAAATCTGCTGGGTGGGAATCAGCAGTTGACCCAGAAACTGGTTCATTAACTCCATAATTAGATTGATTTCCTAAATTAGCCAGTTTTCAAGAACAGGACAAACATCCACTCTGAAGCCAGGCTGGGAAAGCTGGGGGGGTTCACCTGGAGGAGGATCCAGGGAGACCTGAGAGCCCCTTGCAGGGCCTAAAAGGGCTCCAGGAGAGCTGGGGGCGGACTGGGGACAAGGGATGGAGGGACAGGACACAGGGAATGGCTTCAAACAGCCAGAGGGCAGGGAGAGATGGGATATTGGGAAGGAATTGGTGGCTGGGAGGGTGGGCAGGCCCTGGCACAGGTTGGGCAGAGAAGCTGTGGCTGCCCCTGGATCCCTGGGAGTGTCCAAGGCCAGGTTGGACAGGGCTTGGAGCAACCTGGGCTGGTGGGAGGTGTCCCTGCCCGTGGCAGGGGTGGCACTGGATGGGCTTTGAGGTCCCCTCCAATCTTACCCAATTCTAAAATCTTCCATCTCCAAAAATGAGACAGGGAATAGTAAGAAAATTCCCAATCAATACTACTCAAATCAACTCCCTGAAATGGAGAGAAATGAGAATTCTGTAATAAAGCAAACCGAGCACACCCATACAGCAACTAAATCCACCTCCTCCTCGATATTCAGCAAATTTTAAGGCTGTTATAGGTACAAATTCTTACCGTTTCTGTGGCTAAAAGTATTTGAAAAACTAGTTTTAAATTGCCCTGAAACAAGTGCAGTATTTCCAGTGTTATTCCATCCTTTGTGTCTATGCAGTGACACATGTGATCCTCCCTCCCAAAATTCATTGCAGAATTCCAAATTCAAATGAAGGCCACAGTTTTCAGTGGCAGGAACACAAGTAGCAAAAGTGAAAGAAAAGCACAATCCAAACGAGAAATCCACAACCATTTCATAAATTTGGCAGCTGAAAAGAAGCCCAAATAAAAGGGAATTTTCCCTCCTCATTGCCACCTGCCCCCCTTCCTGCTCGGCACAGCCAGAAAAGAGCCAAACAGAGGCCAACCTATTTAACTAAACAGTTTTTATTAAAGCAAAAGAAAAGCAAGAATCTATAAAGTACCAAGTGATCCTATTAGTTCCACCAGACTAAAATCATACACTCGACGTATGTGGTCCTTTCAGCCACATCTGTTATGAGCCATTTTGATGCCCAAAAGCAGAGAATATTCAACTATATTTATCAGGCAATGAGTGCAAATTAGGATTTCTCTCCTCAATAATAAAAGAGAACTATAAAACATTTGCATTTACAAGAGTTAAGACTTGCTGTATTCCCTGCTTTTCCCTTTAAGGAATATGTAGAGTGCAATAAAGACACGGAACTAAAGGCAGCAATTTGCTGGTGCAATTTGGAGATAATGAGTTAAATATCCAATATCCAGAACTGCAGCCCAACAGATAAATGTGAAATGCTTGTGATTTGTATTCCCCCAGTTTTGCTGCCCATTGTCAATGTGCCATTAGTGCCTCCAACCTGAAGTTTCCTTTAAATAAACTCTGGGATGAATTCTTTGCACAAACCCACCCCATTCTTGACTGCTCTTTCAGCCAGAGATTGAAATGCAGATTCCAAAAATACATCAGTCGCTTATTTCAACTCTGGACCTTTGAAAATCCAGATCAATTGCCTTTTGTCAGCGTCTTTATAGGGAGAGCAAGAAATTTCTGCTTAGCACCATGGAAAAGCTTTGGGAGCCCTTTGGAAGAGGCAGGAATATTGATAGTCTGAAACGTCCACGTGCTGTTTCAGAGGAATTTATTGATATTTTTGGAATATTCATCCACGTTTGAATCTCTGTGAGCAAACACTGGTGCCCTAGGCCAAATGAAGGTGTGAATGAAGCAGTTCTGAGCTGGGCTGTTCTGAGTTTAGGATGTGAAGGGGGACAAACTTTTCCCTAAAATTAATGACCGGAGCAGTGTTTCACACAAAACCGCCCGTCCGCCTCCGCCCCTGGGTAATGAAGTCTGGGAAAGGAATCACAGACACCCAAGTGGTTTGGCAAGTGTAAGTGACAGAAGCTGAGCTAAATCCTCTGTTGACACTGGGGATTAGGGGGGGATTGTGCCGGGATGGTCAAGGGAAGCTGCTCCCGGCAGCCCGTGGGGCAGCGCCACAAAGCCCCGGCGTGGTAGGAAGTGACCCATGAACGGCTCCCGAGCCAGGATTTGCACAAAGCCAGTCTGCCCATAGAAACTCCATATGACCATTAACTGGCCGGCAGGGCCTGCCAGGAGGCCTAATTACAGCCCTACAGAGCCCAGCAACAAAAGCTGAAGAGCTTTAGCCCAGGGATGATCTGCTTTATACTGACTTGAGAGAGTCCATATAGAGCGGCACAGAGAAAGAGCTCTCGCCTGGAAACTCCCCCGAGGACGAGGCATTGTGGCTGGCTCTGGAAGGCCCACATGCAACACTTCAGATGGGCTTAAACATCCCACCCTCTCCAAATTAACATGCAACTACTGCCTGCTTAACATCTGCTCGAGCGTGGCGACCTGGGGGAGCCCGTCAGAGCTGCTCCAAGGGCTCCTGCCTCCTCCCTGCTCCCAAACCTAAGCCAACAAAGTCACCCAAATACAAACTCAGAGCCGAGAGCACCAACTCCTGCTCTGATAAACCAAGATCAGCTGCCCCGAGGGCTCAGGTGGAGGGTTTCCCTCAGTAAGAGCAAAGGTACTGACATTAACCCAAACCTACAAAGAAAAAAAATCATTTCACAAGGTCAGTGTGAATGCAGGACCTGGAGAAAAAACCTCTCATCAGCACTCTGTTACCTGGATGGCACAACGGCCACCTTCCCTCCTCCCTCCCAAGCTTTTCTTCTACCAGCTGTCCCACAAGGAGAGCTCAGAAGCCACAATTCCCACCTCCAAAATGCATCAGAAAAACATAAATTAAACAAAAAGCACCTGTTTCACTCCTTGCTGACTCCTGTCTCTTAGGGAAAGCAGTTGTTATTTCCTAAGTTAAATTCCAAAGGCAGATTTTCCCAAGATCCTAAATATACACCACAGGGAAATTCAGAGAGGAAAATAAAGACAAGAAAGCCAAGAAACTGCCCAGAGAAGCTGGGGCTGCCACTGGATCCCTGGAAGTGTCCAAGGCCAGGTTAGAGGGGGCTTGGAGCAACCTGGGCTGGTGGGAGGTGTCCCTGCCCATGGCAGGGGGTGGGACTGGGTGGGCTTTGAGGTGCTGCCCACTCAAACCATTTCAGGATTCCATGTCAGTAGGGATGAACCAGGAGGGGACCATCCCAAATGTCTCTCCAACACCTCTTGGTAACTTTGAGCCCCAAAAGAGTTTTTGTTTGTCCCAACCAGTGTCACCAACAACCATACCCAGGCAGATGATCCACTGGGAATAAGGCACAGCTTTTTACCCTGTTTAGTGGGATTGGAGCAATTCCTGGAAGGGGCAGAGCCAGACACTCTCTAGGTTATTCCCAGCTTTGGGATGGGGTCTGTCTCGAGCCCTACACACACAAACAACAGCCTCACCCATCATTGCCAAGGACAGGTTTAAATTCAATTCTATTCAAGGGAATCCAACAGCATCACCAAAACAGCAACAATGAACCTGTTGGTCCTGGACTCCTGGGAAAGCTGCTGGGTAATGCTCTGACACAAATTTACTTTTCATTTTTAAGACTAAAAGGTGAAAAAAGTGCTGATTTTGCAACGAGTAAACACAGAGAAAGATACTGAAACAGTGTCTCAGCCCGGTTTAATCCAAATGAAATATAACTGAGACTGCAGGACTTGGGGAGGAAGGTGGGGGTGAGCTCACCAAGGCCTGGGAGCACCAGGACTTCAATGAAGCCAGGAAAGAACTTCCTTCTGGATTTTGGATGGCAAGAAACACAAAGACATTAGGTGCCTTTGGTTCTTGCAGCTCCAATCCAAGATTCAGAGCTCAGTGGAGGATATTTCAATTTAACAATGACACAGACCTTTGATATGTTTGGGAAATTTTGGAGCCCAGGTGATGATGATGTACAACCCAGAGTTATCTTTGCTACATTAAAATTAAAATATTAAAATATTAAAATGAAAACCTGAGGTGTGAGCGATGGGAGCAGAACACACACATTGTGCTTTTGAGGTCAGGGCTGTCACATCTACTTTATAATTACATGCTTCAAGGATTTATTAAAAGTTCTGGAGAACAAGGAATGAACTGGGAGCCAGAAAATGCAAAAGGCTGGATCTCTTTTGGAAAACAGCAATGTGAGATTATTCCTTAAAACAGAAGGTTTGCAAAAGGGGGAAAACGAAAAAAAGAAAAAGGTATTTCTTGAAAAAAATTAAAAATGCAAATAGGAAAGTAAAGAGAAGCATGGATTTATTACAATATATATGAAATACTGGAAGCTTCCCTTCTTGTGTAACCAACTGAGAGAGTTTAATAGGAAAAGTAAAATAGGAATGTTTCTCCCTGTAGAGAGTTAATTTGTAGATCTGCCTTTTTATGTGAGTCTTTTGGAAAGCTTTGGAAAAGCCTTTTGGAAAGCTTGCCATCACTCCAAGTAAATAAATATAAACATGCACTAATTCACATCAGTGTTAAAAATAAAGAAAGAAAGTAAAAATAAACAGACCCAAACTTTAGAGAGCACAGAATAAAGCCCCAGTAGCAGCAGCAGCCAGAGGACAAACACGTGAGGCCCAAGTGTAAAATATCACTTATTTCTATTTCTCTGGAGGGATTTACCAAGTGCCAATCAAGGACAATGCAAAGCAGCTCCACGTGAACCTCAGGTGGGTTATGGAGAATGGGGCTCAACATTTGCCAAAATTCAGGTAAAAAACAATGTGCTGTTCCAAAAATGGCCCCTAGCTTTGAAGGGTGGAATGTTACTCACCAGCTGCCTCCAGAACCAGCTGCAGCCTGGCCTTGGCCTGTTCAGCAGGAGTCTGCAAAGAGAGCATCTGTCAGCCTTGCAGGGGTTGGGACCCCCGACACGAAGGGTGATGGTCCCCAGGGGCAGCTCCCTCCTCCACCAGCCAAGAGCCCTCCTTCAGAAGGGACAAGGAACGCTGTCCCTGCTGTGCTGGGGCACCAGGACCAGCCTGAGCAGCAGCACCACGGCCAGGCTGGAGCCCAACCCCAGCTCCTCCCCGAGCCCTCCAGCACCAAACCCTCCCGGTGACCCCATCACCCACAAACACGCCCCAGATCCAGCCCTAACATGATTAATCTGGCGAGTTTTCACACTCCCCCCGTGCTCTGCTTGGATTCTTTCCTCTCCTTTAAGGTATTTCTTCGCATCTGCCGGGGTGAGGAACACACTGTTGGCCGAGGCCCCACTATGCAAACGAGCCCAGTGATGTTGCACTGTGTCCAATGGGCTTGCCATCCCTCCACATTTGAAGCCACTCAGACGTTTCCACAGTTCAGTTTACACACAAACCCTGTTTGTCACGGAGTTCAGAAGTCGATTATTTCTGGAAGCATCTGAAAAGTTTGGGAGGTTTTGGCTCTGCACTGAAAACACAACGTGACAGAAATCTTGGTGCTGTTGTTGAGCTCAGCAAAGTCTCCCAGGCAGACTTGGCTGCTGCAGCATTTTTCCTGATAACCAGTTAAGGTCTGCACCATCCCAGTTCCTCCCCATTTCCCATACAAATATTAATCCAGGGAGGAACGGCTGAGAGAGCTGGGACTGTTCAGCCTGGAGAAGCTTCAGGGTGACCCAACTGTGGCCTTGCAGGACCTGAAGGGGCTACAAGAAACACGGAGACTATTTCCAAGGGATGGAGTGACAGGAGAAAGGGAATGGCTTCCTGGTGCCAGAGGGCAGGGAGAGATGGGATAAAACCTGGAACTGCACCAATCCCACCACAACTGATCCCCCTCTTCCCACTCCTCCCACGCAGGGATGAGCATGCCTTGTTGGTATAAGGTAGGAGAGAGTAAACCCTTCTTTTCCTGGGCAACATCCCACCGGGAGCTGCCCAGGCAGTTGCCTTGGAGGCACCTTCCCCTTTGCCCCCACACCAAGCACTAATTGCTTCGTGGGCATCGTCCACCCGCAGGAGAACTCAACACAGATGCCTTTCTTGTCAATCAATATGCCCTAACAACGAGTGCAGGAAGGGTTTGGAGACAAAGGGGACTCACTCGGCCCCAGAAAACGCTTCTCCAGCTGGTGGATGAGGCAAATAATCGGAGAAAAAAGGGCAGAGATGATTTCAGCTGAAAATCCCAATCAGAGCCTGGGAGAAGCTGGCAGCAGTGTGTGATAATGACCAGCTGCCGCAGGTCAGTATTGATTTAGGAGACCATTAAGTGCCAAGACTCAGAAAGACCCTCAGGAAACTTCAAACTGCTGAAATGATGGGTGGAGGAAACACTAGCAGGGTGATGTGGAGCACAAGGTGCAAACCAAGCCTCGGTTTCTCCTCTTGGTCCTGAGCATGACACAGAAGGAAAAGAACTCCAACAGGGCAAATAAATCCTAGAATTGAGTATTCTTAGTGGCAGGTGCTGGAGGTGCCCACCAGCTGTGGGATTCCCTGAGGTTCCCCAACAAGCACATTGTAATGTGGCCTCAGGGCTCTCAAGCAGCTGGAAAGGTGAGCACGGCATCATCACTGAGAGAGGGCATCCCACCCAGGTGAGAGGGAAATCCAGCATTTGGGATGCAGGAGATGGACAGGCTTAACTAGAGCGAGTGATAAACACAGGGAATGGGATACAGTAATGCTGATAAACACAGGGAATGCCCGTGGGGAGAACTTCCCTGCCCCAGTGCATTCCCAAAGAACAATCAACACAGGGAGAACCCAGCTCAGCCTCATCAGGAAGAGCCAAAAGGACACCTCGGTGTGGGAGTGGTGGGAACAGACAGGGCAGAGGTGACAACAATTAACCCAAGGAGGCAAAGATCTGTAATTCCATTGCAACTCATTCTCTAAGCCAGGGCCTGCCTTCCCTGGCATAGTTAGAGCCCACTTCAAGCAGATCTGTCTCAACAGGGAAACAGCAACAGAGAAGCTTTCAATAGAGTTTGATCAAATTATGGACAAGATTGTGTGACAGGTTTCTTTAGCAGAGGAATGTCAGATTCCTCTCCAATCACCCACTCCTCATCAGGTGATTAAAAAAAATAATTACCAAAGAAACTGAAAATAAAGAGCTTATTTGAATGAGAGGACATAATGAAATATTACAAGAGAAATAAAAACAGAGGAGATGGAGAACTTGTAATCATCATCTTTTCCTTACAGGAGCCTTTGAGGTGGCAAATTCCAAACTGACAGAGGAGCATTTTTCACATTAAATACATCAAAATAAAATCCCAGGGAAGAATTCACAAGATGAATTAATAACACAGAAATATAATAAGCACATCTGGCACTATTTGAATTAAACCTCTACATTTCCAGCCATAAATCAGCTGAAAAGATTGGATGGTAAAATGATATTTATGTCTGAGTGGGAGTTTTTCCTCTGATCCAATTAATCAATAACAATGCTCAGGTACAGGCCCAGTGTCCTGGCTGGATACAGACCCACCTGTTCCCAAAAAACCCAAGGGAAATGTATAAACTGGGAATATATACTCACTAAGAGATGGCCCTGATGCTGTTCACTTTACAAACAGGATTTTGCCCATTTTTCCCCCTTTCCAGGACTAGCAGGAATGTGTTTTTCCCACTGCCCAGCTGCTCTGCTGCAGCTGCAGGAGAGAGCTCAACCCTAAAATAAAACCTGCAAAAAATGACATTTAAACTGCTACAGAGGATGAAATAGAGGAAATAACAGAGAAGAAAACCTGAGGAACATACAGCCCCAAGAAGCTCAACAGGCACCTATAGAAATTAATAAGCAGAATTATTTTTCTAATTGCAAAGTCTCTGGTCTTTTCTTGCATTAAATAGCATGAAGGTGAACAGAAAACATTTTAAGCTCAATAAACTCCATTTCCTGTTAATTTCATACATTTTATGGACCTCCCCTCAACACATTCTACATACAGTGTAAAACAAATTCCCAGAATATTCCAGTACAGCTTGAGAGTGGATGGAGCACAATTAAAAATGTCTATTTTAAATGTTCTCAGAGCTATAGAAAAACAAAGTATGTCATACCTGAATTATAAGTGGAGACAAATCCCATAAAATGTGGAATAATGGCAATATCTGCCCATGAGAGGCACTGATGGGTTTGGTGCTCCCATATAGATAAAGAGGCAGCATCAGTGATGGACTAATTAGGAAAGGGAAATAATTAGCAAAATAACAGAGAACAGAAAAAGCCCAATTTCTCTTTAATGGATGTGAAGGCCACAGAAAATACAGTTAACGATGGCACAAACTTCACCACGAGGAGAAAACCTTATTTATGGAATGTGGCTCTTCCAGTCAGAACCAGGAAAAAACATCTGTACCTTGACAAAAAGGTCTGGAAAACTTGCCTGGAGTCCTTCTCCTCCTCCAAAATTCCTGATTTATAAAAATTGGGAAGGAAAAGGAGATAAAAAATGGAATGAGAGGGCCCAAACTTTACAATTCAGAGCCCAATGACACACTAGCAGGCAGAATCCAAAGTGCCAGCTGGAGAGCTGCTGAACACCTGAATGGAATGGCCAGAATTGCTGCTGAAACACAGCAGGGAATTGTGACTAAAGGCTTCTCATCCAGCTGAACCTCCACACAAACCTGGGATCAAAGGGCACTGTGTTCAAGCACAGCCAGCACTCCTATGCGTGCTGCAGCTCAGCATTCCCAAAATCCTGCTCCTTCTCACCCCCAGGACACAACTGGCCACTGAACCCTTGCATTTGTTCCTGGGCATCATGGATTGCCACCCCCAGCCCACTGGGACCAAAACCAAACCAGCCCCTGGGAACGAGCACAGATGGATCTCTGGAACAAAATCAAAGGCTGTGCCAAGAAACTCCAACACAAGGAGGGATTCGGGGGATCCACATCAGGGTTTGCAGCAAGTGCTCCTTTGGAAGGACCAGGAAATGCATTCATTTCAGGGGAAATGATTGAGGAAAAGCAAGGGAAAAGGGCTTCCTACTGGGAGTGGATACAGCAAACTGGATTAACCAGTCAGCAGAAATAGAGTGCTGTAAATAAGGTTTCAAAATAAATTAATCCAAGTCTTTTAAAAAGGAAAAATTACTAGAAATGTGCAACTTCTACAGCCACAAACTCTGTGTGAGTTCTCTAATAAGGGAGGGAATGGAGATAATGTTGGCTGCAGACACACAATACAGGCTGGAAAATCACCACCCAGCCACTTATTTCCTCACAGCCTGGAATATCATCTGGGGCACTGACATTTGCATGGGAAAGGAGGAACAATTCCCAAAAACTCCAGAGTGTCGACAGAACAGAGATTTTTGCATCAACATCTTTATCTGGTCATTATTCCACAAATTCAGGTGGTTTTTTTAATGCATCTTTTGAAAATTATATGGACTGCAAACCTCTGAGCTGAATCCACAATTCAGGGTAGCAACTATCCCCTCTGCTTAAAAAAATGACCAGGTTATTAATATTTAGCTTCTCAATAGGGGTGGGGGGGTTAATTCTCTTATCATTTCCTACTTCTGCTGGTTTATGTTACAAATAAGTCATGTGGGTATATTAGAACAAGGCCAGATAAACCCAGGGTCTGATCCAAATGTTGAATTTAATAAACACCTTAAAAACTGCTCTGCAACACCTGGACAGGCTGGGACTGCACATCCAACAGGTAACAGGGATTCAGCAGGAGCACTTCAGCCCTGAATTCCTGCTCTAGTTTCTCCCACAATTTCCTCTAAATACTTAAATATTTAATTTAAATATTGCCTTTAAATATTTCAGAAAACGGGGAATCACATCCCCATTGGAATCTCTGGATTGAAAGGCAGCAATTGAAAAATAAGAGTAAAATACCATTTTGAAAATGAAAAGCATTTCCAGTATCACCACCATGATCTCTAAATTAGCACACAGTTTTTTATATATATACAAATAATCTAATATTCTACCCCAAATCTGGCCTAATTACACAGCAATTAATCAGAGCTTAATCAAGATCACACCCTAGGACTGAAATAGTGCCTTTTCTCTTTGCTCTAACACTCAGTGATCAACTCACCTCCCCTTCTGACTGCTTTAACTTTTTAAAAAATTACTTGTGTTTCCTGCTTTTGGCTGTTTCTTTCAACAAATAAATAGAGCATAAAATGTGGAGGGGAAAACATAATTATTCTGAGGAGAACCTGCATAAAATCAGGGCGAGCAGATTCGTATTTCAGACCCAGACCACAGAGAGTTGGGTGAATTTATGCCTCATCCCAGCACCGTGCTGTTCTACACCCAAGATGTGCAATAAAATACATTCAGATCGAAGACCTTCGTGCAAAATCCCCAAAAGAAGAGGAGAAAGGACCCCCTAAAAAGATGAATCTGCTGGTGGCCTCAATAATTAGATTAATAATTAATTCCACTGATGCCAAAGTGTTTGTTGGCTGGAGAAAAGCTTCCCAGGCAATGCAGTTGAACTCGGGGCTGCTGAAGCAGCCACTGCCCTCCATAAAGTTCCTTTATATATTTTTCCACAATATGCACAAAACCAGAATATGAAATCAGGAACATTTTACACATTCTCATACTTCAGAGAGCACTAACAGCATTTTACTAGTCGAAAGCACTTTATCTTCATGTCTCTATAAGGCAGAGTTGGTGCATAATAATGTAATTTATATTGCCTAAATGTTATTTTGGGAGCATTGCATCATTTCTCAAACTTCATGACCTTTACAATTTTCGAAACTTTTATTTCCCTCATTATTCTGAACAGATTTCATTACATATTTTGAATGTAAACAACCCTGAATAATGATGGCCCCATTACGTATGTACAGCGCTGACAATGGCGCGCAGGGCCGAGATGGAAACCCAGTGCATTAATTTCCCTCTCATCTCCCGCAACTGCGCTCCCATAAAAAGTTTTATACTCAACTCACATAAATCATGGGCAAGAAAAATGAGAAAATCTGGTGGCTAACTCATCTTCCAGCATTCTGCGAAAATGAAATTCACTGAAATACCTATCAAAACTGCAATCATCAAGAGATAATGTCTGCTTAGGTCTATCTGCACTTTCCGATTTAATTTCCTCCGTGCCCTTGACATCCACAGATACCATTAAGATTAAGCGCCGCCAGTAACTGAGCAGTTCCCCCTTTTTGATATATGGGGCGCTGCCACTAAATGGAATATCATCATTTGAAAATTAATGCAATATTTCTTTTGTTAGTTTGCTGGCTCGGGGAGGGGGGCGCAGCCGCCGCTTCCTCGCCCATCATTTGCCCCTTGGGCGGGGGCACCCAAATTACGGCACCGCTTAACGAGCACCACGAGGGAGGCGGGCATGGCACGGGGTGATGGAATCATTAGAGCAACGGGCATGGAGAGCTGGTGGCACATTAACCTCTGCCTTCACGCTGCCCTCATCCAACAGGGCATGGCATAGACCTCATCACCTTCTCCCCAGCCCCCATGGAATACCCGCAGAGGAGATGCCCGTTCTGGGAGGGGGAAATGCACGTGCCAAGGGAAATAACACCCAGGATACCTCATGGAGTTCTTCACTCCCTCCCATCACCTGCCTGCAACACCTCAACGGCTCCTGAAACAACCCCGGCAAACTTGCCGTGGAAAAGGGGAGTCTTTAATTTCACTCCATGAATTTGACTCAGGCCCAAAGGCCGTGGGGATGGAAGGTCAGCACTGCCCACACCTGGTGGAGGAGGCACCTCTGGTGCGTCATTAAAGGAGGACCATCAAAGTTTGCCTCTCAAGGCAGGCACAAAGACATGAAAGCCCCGGTGCCGTTTCATGTGGAGCTGCTCTGGTCTCAGAGAGCGCCGCTAATGCAAAGTGACAGGACAAAACTCGGGGCTTTTACAAAGTTTAGACCAAATTTGTCGCCGTTGAAACAACAGACTGTTCCAAGCCTTCGAATGTCCTCCATTAACATACTCTGCCTATGATAGTTTGATACCACAGTTGTTTGATTAATATCTGGAGCTGGAAGCACAAAACCCTCAGAACAACTCGAAGTGGTGTGTGTACATTAATGTAATACATATTCAGGACGGTGGGTTCTCCACAAATCCTTCGGCTCTCCAGAGCCCCTCTGGAGGAGGAGCCCATATTTCATCCCCGTAGGCAAATAGAGCCAAACAGAATGGCTTTTTCCATGGATATTCATAAGCCATTGATCTTCTGCTGTGTGATTGCCTAATATGAACCTGATCCAAAGGCTCTGAAGTGGCTGGAAACATTTCCAAGAGACTGCTGAGAAGAGAGGGGTGTTTAAATGCCGACCCCAGCACCCCGTGCAGTGCTGAGGGGCCGCTCCCGGCAGCCACTGACACCTGAGGAGGGTGGGGACACAGTGGGGACCATCTCAGCAGGGACACAGCCAGCCCTGGCCCTGCTCCTCCAAAAGCACCTTCTGTGTCACCACCATCCTTGATTTTGGGAGGTGAGGGCTGGAGAGGTTGTGGCCACCCAAGGGGAAGTCCCTGGACACCAATACCACCTCGGCCACAGGTGGAAGAGACCTCCAACCCCTGCCCTCCATCTCTTGCTCTCACACTGGGACAATGTTCTCAACTGGACATCTCAGTGCTCAGCACAACTGGGACTTATTAGCCAGGGATCCACATTGGGAAGAATCCTTTGAGAGTAACATGGATCAACCTTAGAGTGAAGCTACCCCTCATAATTAATAAGTGATGGAAATAAAGGGCTGTTTTCAGTAAATTCGTAGAATGGTTTGGGTTGGAAGGGACCTTAAAGGTCATCCAGTTCCAACCCACAGTTCAGGTTACTGTAATACAACCATCAACTTATACTAAAAAACATTATTTATCAGAGAATTGTTTGGGTTGGAAAAGCCCTGAATCCAATCATTAATCCACCACTAACCCATGCCCCAAGTGCCACATCCAGCCATCTTTTAAACCCCCTCCTGAATGGTGAATCCACCCCTGCCCTGGGCAGCCCCTTCCAATGCTTGACCACCCTTTCCATGAAGGAATTCTCCCTGACATGGAACTTAAACCTCTCCTGGTGCATCCTGAGGCTGTTTCTTGTGCTGAGCACGCTCCTCAGTGGGGTGGGTGGAACATGATGACAACCATCATCTCTATTCCATATGTTAGATAAAATTCATATCTGAGATACTTAAGTACTTTTTAATGCACATAAAATCTTCTTTCCTTCTCATCCAAGGTTTACTTTCCAGGAACACACCCCCCCTGCCTGAAGGTCCCCCATGCCCATCTGCACCTCTGGAAACTGCAGTGGCTTGGGTTGCAACCTCAGACTGCTCAACAACATCTTGGGCTCAATGCAACAACAACTACATAAAACCCAACAGCGGAATTCAGGGTATGTCTACAAAAATACAAATACTGATATTGAAATAGTGTTAACTCAAATGTTAATTAGCTGCACATCATTAGTGTGCATAACTAATATTTAACACTATTTTATGAGAGGGTCCCAACCTGCTTATTTCCACAAATTCTTAATTTTTTTCATTTTAAAACTTCCAGAAGGTTACTTATTATTATAATCATAACTAACCCATCAAGAAGACCCAAGCAGTGGTTGTGCTCTCACACTCCCCCCCCCCGAAAAGGAATCTCCTGCGTATCCATCACCTTTCCTGAGGTATCAAGAAGACTCAAGGTGAAGATTCCAGCTGAATGTCCCCCTCAACAAGCACCAAGCTAACAGAGTTCAGATAAGCACAGCAGCTTCTGTGTAAAAGGCCTTAACTGTCTGCATGAGCAAGAAGTGAGATGTGCATGACTGGAATTAGGAGGGACACAAACACATCAGCACTTCTTATGACATCACAAGCTACAGACCACATTCTCCACTGGTTCTGGTATCACCAGCCCCTCTCAGCACTGCTTCCCTGCCACCAACCTCATGACAGAAAAGGAGTTCCCTGCTACATTTCTCTTCCAGGATAATTTCCCCTTTAGAAGACTTTCTGCACAACTCCTTCTTGAAGGAGCTCCAGGAGAAACATTCTGGCCCCATCACAGCAGGCTGGACCAGGTTGGAGCAACCTGGGCTAGTGGAAGGTGTCCCTGCCCAGGGCAGGGGATGGAAGGAGATGAGCTTTAAGGTCCCTTCCAAGCCAAACCAGTCTGGGATTTGTGACATTTTGATCCCACTGCCCAAATGAGAAGAAATGTTGTGAACTTCAGACAATCCGTTCTATCCATCCATGCCCGCTCTGCCCACGTAGCTCTTTCTGTGTGGAGGCTTCCCAGAATGCCCTGTTTTTTCAAGGAAATCCCCCCAAATTCTCTGCTAAGGTGCTGTAACTGCAGCCCCTCAGCACTCCTGCTCCCCTCCAAGGCTGCCTCACACCCCTGGAGCAAAGCCAGAGGTGCCTCCTCAGGGACCTCACCCTGAATTTGGTCAGAAACCAAGGGCCATGAAAAGTGCAAGTCCCAAAGACCATCACAGTGGTTTTCCTAAGGGAATTTTTTCAGGTTTAGTGATTAGGATATGTGACAAAGAATGTCTTCTATCAAAAAAAAATACTGTGAAAAAGCTTCTTTTCAACTAACACAATTCCAATAGGGAAAACCCCAACTACCCCTTCCCCCAGCACTGCTACAACGAGACACAATTCAGGCCTGCAGAATATAATTGACCAGCATGGAATTCTGCCAGAATAGCAAGATAAACATAATTATTCATATTAAGAGCGTTAATTAATTGTTTGTGAGAACAAATAATTGGCTGCTTGGTTCTACAGCTCATTAAAAGCCACTGACTCTCTCAGACATCCCTGTCCAGGGGCTGTCCATGGACCACTGAGCTGTGACCACCACAAAGTGGAACCTGAGACAGTGACAACCAGGGAGAGGTGACACTGAAACCAAACTCCAAAAAAAAATAGTGAAAGATGCCAAATCAATATTAACACTTAATAAAGAAGTAATACTTAACAAAATACTGGCCAGAGGAGGCCACAGAGATGCTCCAAGGGCTGGAGCCCCTCTGCTCTGGAGCCAGGCTGGGAGAGCTGGGGGGTGTCACCTGGAGAAGAGAAGGCTCCAGGGACACCTGAGAGCCCCTTGCAGTGCCTAAAGGGGCTCCAGGAGAGCTGGAG
>JAWMRC010000008.1:1471944-1493361 GCA_035584755.1 Thripadectes ignobilis | reverse complement strand
GGGTTTGTGGTTGGGTTTGCGGGGGGGGGGGGGGGGGCGGGGACTGGCACAGGGTGCCCAGAGAAGCTGGGGCTGCCTCCGAATCCCTGGAAGTGTCCAAGGCCAGGCTGGATGGGGCTTGGAGCAACCTGAGCTGGTGGGAGGTGTCCCTGCCCGTGGCAGGGGTGGGACTGGATGGGCTTTGAGGCCCCTTAAATTTAATGAAGACATAATTTTACTCAAACAGAGTGAGTTCCCTATAGAGCCATCCAGGCACCACCACTCTAGAGGGTATTGCCAGCACATTTTACCCCAATCCCAAAGAAACCCTGAACACCAGGGAACTCTACTCCTGATCCCGACCTCCCCAGGCTCCTCCAAACCCCCAGAGCCTCTTCATTCCCACCTCCAGGTTCGAGGTGCCGCCACAAACCAGCCCCTCAGCTCTGGCTGTCACAGAAGACCCAGCTGGGACCCAAGCCCAGCCATGGTCACCTGTCAAGGCACAGCACTCGAGAACGTATGGGAAGAATCCTGGGAACCTGTTGGATTCCAACCCCCTGACACCAGCAGAGCAATGAAACACTCCCAAAATTTATTTGAGAGCTTCAAGAGGCATGTGAGACACCCCTGGAAGCAGCAAACAAGATGGATTTTCCAACTGCTTGGAAAACTCGACTCTCTATTCCATGCACTGATTCAAACCCCAGCGCCAAGGGAACATTTGAGGAACCAGCACTACAGAGGGAACTCTGCCAGGATACACATCCCCTCCATCCCACTGGCACTCCAGGGAGACAGGAGCACCCACCAGTCCTACAAATCACATTTCCCAGGTGATTCCCAAATGGGAAGCAACAAGAGGAAAGCAGTTTTCCCAAAGCTCACACGACATGCCGAGTCAGGGTTTGATTTCACTGGCAGGAGGGAACAGCACAGATTGTTCAGGTATTGCATGGCAAAATGAAACAGGAATTTGAACACTTCTCATGACGGACCGAGACAGACATGCCACTAACAGTGACTATTTTAATTTAGTGGGATTTAATAACCTGCTTAAACGAACCATTTAACATTCCAGGGATTGCTGGTACAGCCACCCGAGGCTCCACCAGCTTCTGACTTGTGACAATATTGTATTTTCCCCAGTTTTGATCAACTGAGGGGTTTTTAATGCTAAGCCTGCCTTGCCATCACTTGGTTTAATATGTTTACTTAACCCAAAAATATTTTGCACCTCAATTATTATTTTCTGCTGCAGCTCTGAATGGAATTTAAGTCGATCCATTATTCATAAAGCAAAGACAAGAGAAAACACAAAGCTGTGCACTTCTTTCAAAGCCTCCAAATGCCTAAAACACACCATATTTATGCATGGAATATTTGATTGTGTCTCTGTCTCTCTTTTTTTTATTTTTTTTAATCACAAGTTTGTTGTTTTCAGATCAGGATATGCCAAAAATCCAACACCAAACAATTTTTGTTTATAATGAAGGCAATCATCAATCCAAGGATTGTAGGCCCGTTTATTTCATCTCTACATCAAAAAAAAGTAATTTAAAAAAAATTAAAATTCCCTTGAAATGGGGAGATAAATGAAAATGTGAGTGCCTTCACATAATAACAGTAGGCTGACCCTCTGGGAAATGGTTGACTTTCTCAATTCAAGGTATTCAAAGCTCATTCAAAAGTGTTCATTTGGAATGCAGATATCAAAGATGATGCAAATGTTCAAGAGAAAATTAAAACTTACCAGATGTTCTAATCCAGCTTTGATGTTTCCAGAGTCCCTGTAACAGAAGAACAAAAGTTCTAAATAGTTGCTAAACCCTTGTCTGCAACGATTTATGTTTAACTGGGGAATGGCAAAGCTGTGCAATTACTCCAGTGTGCAACATTTTTACTTCTAAAATATATATACATTTACTTGTAATGCCTAAAAAATATCCATTATCTTAATTATTTAAACACTCCAACACTGCCAGCCCTAAAATTGCTACAAACAGCAGCAGGACACACATTTAAAATCCACCTTTTTACTATCATTATCCCACAGTTTACACTGGAAATAACCCCCAGGACAGGCCCCGGTGCTGTTTCCCAAGCCCACATTTGGGGGCTCCTGGTTCTGCTTTGCCACTGCTGGAATAACCAAATTCTGGGCCCATTTACAAGGTGAGGGAGGGAAGGAATTGGGGATGAACTCTGGGGTCATGGCAGCAATGCTGGAACGTCACATTTGATTCCTGATGGCTGGAAAAAATCTAAAGGTACAGGTAGAAAATGAACAGGAATGTTGCATAAGGGCACCTGCAAAAAGAATGGACCAAATAGCAAAGGAAAACCACTGAAAAGCAACAATTGAGAGGGGAAATTCATCCTTAACACATCCTGCTGTGGGGGAAAACAAATGCAGAGTCTGCAAATCTCAAACCACTGACCAAGGACTGGTTTCCATTTCCACTGACTTCCAAAGCCATGGCAAGATGGGTTGTTCCCATGGCAAACAAGGAGAAGCCACCCAGGGGGACTCCAGGGACCCACTTACTGAACTGTATAGCACAAAGTATATTTAGAGTATTAATTTCACACAATTACACACTCACCACCTTGCTGGGCTGTACCTGAGACTATTTCCTGCAAGATTTTACCTGTGATTTCACAGAGCTTTCCAAGAAAATGCTGTGCAGCTTTTGGCTATTGAAACTTCATTAATGAAGGAAGAGAAAGATGCACTTTCCTTACAGGATTAGTTTGAATTTTGGAAGAAGAATTTATTATTCTCAGCCATAGAATATTGAAACAGAAATAGTCTCCCACATCTTCAGCCTGGAAAAGAGAAGCTGCAGAGAGACCTTTCCAGAGACAAAAGGGGCTCCAAGAGACCTGGAGAGGGACTATGGAGAAGGGATGGAGGGACAGGATGAGGGAATGGCTTTAAGAAGAAGAAGGGAAGATTTGGATGGGATATTGGGAAAGAATCCTTCCCTGGGAGGGTGGAGAGGGTGGCACTGGATGAGCTTTAAGGTTCCTTCCAACTCAAACCAGTCCAGGACTCCATAATGTCTTTTTCAGATGCTAAAAGGCCTTTAAGGCTGGATTACTGGGGAGCAGGAGGCAGGACAGGGCTGGATTACTGGGGAGCAGGAGGCAGGACAGGGCTGGATTACTGGGGAGCAGGAGGCAGGACAGGGCTGGGAGCAGCTCCCAGGTCCCACCCTGTGCCAGCCCCACCATCAGTTTGTGTGCAGCTCCCCCTGCCCTGTGCTGAAAACAGACTCAATTCAATTAGAGGCCTCAAAACTGATAACAAAGGTCCTGAAGTGGAAAATGCGACGGGATTATTGGCAAATGAATAAAGATTTGTATCGAACCACCACACACAAGTACAGCAGGTTTGGGGGGTCTTTTTAATCATCCCCTGTCTGAAGTCTTGTGGGAACAGCGAGTTTCCCTTCCCTCCTGCAGCACATCGATTTCTGAATTAGACTGCAATATTAAATAATTAATATACTTGCCATGATTGATGTTTTGCATTAGTTGAATATTAGGTTATCAATCAAAATCCACTTGGTTTAATGTAATAATATTGAAAAAGTGTCACTGGCTGTTCATCCAATTTGTAGTTGAGGCAGCACAGACAGGAATATTGGTGTAACACAAGGCCCTAACACAGGAAATGCACTGGTTGAACATCCATAAGGACAACATTATCAAACGAAGCAGGACAAGGCTGAGCTCGTCCTAAATAAACCTTGGGGCACCTGTCACTTCCAATGAAAACCCTTCCCAGCCCCAGCCTGCCAGGGGTCACTGAGCCACCAGCAAAGGCAGGGCAGAACCTGAGCTTTTAGTTAAGCAGCAGATTCTATTACAACAGCTCAAACAACGAGATTAGCTATTACACAATTATGGTATTTATATCATATTGTACAGGGGAGACTCCCACCCATACCCTGCTCCATGTGCTCTCTCAGGCACAATCAGAGCTATGGCGACAGCTCCACCCCACCTTTCACATCTGCAAAACACCCCACACCATAAATCACACAAAGAAGAGGCAGGAGCAGCTTTATGCACATCCAGCACCCCAAAACTCAGAGAAAGGAACCCCACAAAAGTTTATTGATTTGATATCTCTATCAGGCCATGATGTTTCACTCCCCTTTCCTGATTCCTCCAGTTCCCAACACCACTCACATCTGCCCTTCACACCATCCCCAGTGTCCCCCATTTCTCTTTTGGTTCATTAGGCAATACAAGTTTGATTTTACTCTGGAGTTTCCCTTTCTGCCCTCAAAAAGCTCTGGAATTGTGTTTCCCCACTACTGCCAAGGTTTTTGCTGTAAAAGAGCAGTTGATACGTATTTAAAACCATACGTGAAACCAGCAAACACAGCACTCGGGCTAATCCAAACATTTCTGCAATGCCAGGGGGAAAAATTCCAGCTCCCTTTGAATCATGGCCATGAGGGACCTGTAACAAGAAGCCAGGAAGTCAATTAAGCAAGTTCCATGGCAGGGGGGAACTGGATGATCCAACCCAAACCTTTCTGGGATTCTCTAAGTTTAGCCAGGACTGGGATTACTTAAACCCACTGCAGGTAACTAATGGAGGTGGTGTTAACTTAGAGGTTCTGGGTCCTCTGCCAATAAAGCAAACTCAAAATATTCACTAGCACTTGCTGGAAATCATTTTAATCTGGAATATATTCATGTTCCTAAAAATAGTCCCCAGATCAAAGCACCCATTAATCGAGGGAGCTGAAAAACAGGTATCTTCAAAATATCCCACTTCAGGCACTATTAATAGCTTCAGATATCACATGTAATTTACTTTTTAGCACATTTATACAGTTTCACCCAGAAATTGTAGAACTAATACACATTTTCTTTGCCACAGATTTTGGGTTAGGATCCATAAACCACAGAATAATTCTAGGGATTATCTGTACCTATGGATATTACAGGATAATTTGGGTTGAAGGGCCTCTGGAGGGTGCCAAGCCTTATCCAGGCTGGTTTTGGAAGCCCAGTCCCATGGGAATGTGTCCTGCTGATCCAGGCTCCTCACTGGGGCACCTCTCCTTCCCTGTGCTCCACACACTGGTTCTTTTGCATCTCTCCTCCTACCACAAACCACCCCAAGGAGCCCAAACCCTTCTCATCAAGCTGGTGGTAGCCATGGGGTGTCCTCAAAGCCTCTTCTCTTCCAGGCTGAACCCCCCAGTCCCTCAGGTCCCTCCCAGGGACCTGCTCCAGCCCCTGCCCATCCTGGTGGCCTGACCTCCACCCTGAGCCTCCCAGGGTCTGATTCAGCCCCTCAGGAGCCAACGGGGCCAGTGAAGCCCCTCATCATTAGCCAGGCCTTTGGCAGGACCCCCCAGGGCCACCCCAGGAATGGGGAGCTGCAAGGAGAAGGGTCCCACTGCTTTGGGGCCAGGGGACCAACCCCTCCAGCAGGGCCAGGTCACACCACTGCTCCCAGTGCCCACATGTCAGAGGAGTGACCAGGCAGTGCCACTCCAGGGGGACACAGACAATCCCCACAGAGCCCTCTCTCCTCTGAAGTGTTGCTGGATCACCCAACCAGCACATCAGAGTCCTGTCAGTAACCTGGCAAGCATCATTTGAAACAATCCCTTTTGGTCCCACTGTTCCTCTTGGATGAAGAGCCTCACAGCAGATGCTCTTGGACCATCCTCAGGTTCTCCTGGTCTTTATCCTCACCTCAACCTTCAGCCCTCCCAACAGACCTTCCCCTGAGCAGCCCTCACACCTCCTATTTTCCTTTGGCACATTATTGATCCCCACCTTTATCTGCTCTTTTAGATCAATTATTTAGATGTTTATCTACTCTTCTAGACAAACAACCTCAAAACACACAGCTGAATCTCTTCAGGAGCAAATGGTTGGGCAAACCCACGCCCTGCCAGGGGCAGCATCCACCACCTCCAAAAATCAGTGGAATGTTCTGCTCTTACTTCATGCCAGGAACTGATCCTGGACAAACTCCCCAGCTGGGGGTGTTGGGCTCAGGGGATCCCTCCCTCCACTCAGGGAGTTTTGCTCAGGAGAAAACAGTAAGAAAATTAGCCAATTACTAATAAATTTAAATGCTATAAAGACTCAAGGAGATCACCCTGAAGGTCACTAAGAAAAAGCAGGAAGGAAAGCAGAAGTCACCCCATGCACAAACACACTGGCATAACTTGGAAGTGCCGAGGAACTCAGTGGAATAGAATAAAAGGTAAATTGAATCATGCTAAAACCAGGGACTTCAAACAGGACACAAGGTGAAACAATTTCCATAATATGTTATCCTAGAGAGAAGGAAAATCACTCCCCAAGAGACCTTATCAAATATTCAAGAGGGGGATATATATATTTATATACAACCCTGGCTGACAGAGTGAAGTCCAAGATTTTACACAACTGAAATAAATACTGAAACTAAACAGAGTGGGGACCAAAATACAGCATTGACAGAACCATGATTTCCAAACACACCCTTTATTTTTCAGATAAAAAAAGGCCAAAATCACAACCCCAAATCTCTCCATTTTCTTTTATCGAGATTTTAGGTCAGGCATGGAAACCCCAGGAATGACCAAAGCAGATTTTTCTGACCTGCCTTCCAGTTCAGGCCACTCCTCACTAACCCTGGTAATTCCAAGGGCCTCTGAACAAGCAAGTCCATGGAGTTCTCAGACACAGAGAGGGGTTGGGCTGGTCTTCCCCCTGGGTTTTGGTTGGGTGGGGTTTGCCCTCCTGTTCCCTGCTCAAGGGTTCCCTTGCCAAGGAGCTAAACCTGGTTATCCCTGTTTGCATTCCCAGCAAACACAACTAATTAAGCTCAGGCTTTGGAACGTCACCGTCTCTGTTAACCAGCCCTAAATAAATTAGATGACTTTGGCCTGCTTTGCCTTTTCTGTAATATTATTTGGTAGATACTCAATTAAAACACCTCCTGTAGGTGAAAGTGGAGGAAAACATCTCCATGAGGGCCGTGAGCGGCGGTCGGAAGTGTTGCTAATTAGCCCCAAAGTACAACACAGATTAGAAAAGTAGCAAAAAGCCCAGCTTTGTAAATGCCCAGAACGCTGGGCTGAATATTAAACAAAGCCCAGCAAGTTTGAATGTTGGGAAGCACAACTACAGGAAAAACTCTCCGGACTAGTAGCGAGTGTTCCAGGTTAATGAGGAACACAGAGAGAGTGCACAGTCATTATCATAGGCAGCACCTTCCCATCTGGGTTTGGATGGCTCTGGAATACAAACACAGCACTAAGCCTGCCACTAATTACACACGGATTGCCATTTGCATATGGGAGGATAAATGTTGGAGCCGGGAGATTTCGCCCCGCTCGCGGTGCCGAGGAATATTCCCCGCAAGTGTGAGGCAGGGAGGAAATTCAAATGTTCTAAGCACTAAAACAATTTGACTACAATCAATTTTCCATTTTCTGAAAGCATCTAAATCCCCCTCATTCACCCAATTACTACTGTACTTAACCTAATGAAATGTTATTCTGTGGGAACAATACTATTCTTCAAGAGAAAAAAATCTGAGCTTAAAAACTTCCACACAAAGAATAAACTCCCAGAGAAAAGATGCAAATAAAATGACTATCGTAATCTTTTGTTTTTGGTTTGCAAGTAGGAAAGTGAGGAGAAACAAAAGGCTGGAACATAGCATCTGTCATATCAGAATATAAAAAGATGATCCTGGCAGCAAATGAAAAAGCTCTAATTCATTTGCAAATCAAGCCTGCCAGTTCTATTTCAAGCTGGCGGGAACTGTCAAGAGTTAACAAGATAATCACTTTCAATCCTGCCTTCAATGGTACATTACACTGTTATTCCATTCAATAAGGCCCTTCTTTGGGGCACTGGATGAATGGTTTTCATTTCTAACTCACACAAAAAGTTGCAAAAAAGAAAAAAAAAATCCATGGGGCTTAAGGAAGAAATCCCTTTATGGGCATTTATCTGCCGGCACTTGCTCGGAGGCAAAATGAGATATTTGGATACATTGGTGGCCATTCACTTCCCCTCTTCCTTCAGGCCCTCAGTCTGGTGATAAAAAAAATCCCACAAGGAAACCTCAAGCCTGTTTAGTTGGGGTTTTTTTGAACTATTTGTGCACATTAACCAAGTTCTGGAACAATCTTTGGTAAATCCTTTACACCACACTGAGACGAGCCCATGTTTGAGCCGCTCCATCTCTGGCCAAATTCATTAGAAACTGGTCAAAAAATAGAAAGGCTCAAGCAAATTGTTCTTAGGGAAACATGAACCAGTTCCTCATTAAATATTCAATAAAAATAAAGTTACTAATTAAAGGCACTCTGCCTTGGAAACAAAGCAATCTCCAGTTGATCTGATTACCTGTAATTCCTTTTTAAGGCCCTGTGCTGTGAATTCTTCCCAAAAGGAGAAAATCTTAGAGAACTTGATTAAATTTTATTTCAAATTTATCTGCTGGCACCCAACTTTCTACTAATCTCTGTGAACAAACCCCTTCCTGCTCTGGCTCATTGCTCAGAATTCCTACTGGGAGACACAACCTTTGCTTCCATTGTACAGATGCTCATTCTGTTATTGAATATTCATATTTAGAGGTTGGATCTGATGATCTTGGAGGTCTTTTCCAACCTTAACGATTCTACAGTGGCAACTGAAAGCTTCTGTATTAACTTTGGAAACAAACCACAGATCTTTTAAATTTCTTTCCTTCTTTCACCCCCCCACCCCAAGCTCAGGTCCCAAAACAAAGCTAATATCTGTATTTCACACTGAACTGAGCTCAGCTTGTCCAGGCTCTGTTACCCATGACCAGTGGCAAATCCAGCTGTACATCCTTTTAATTCCCTTTTGGAATCAGCCAAATCCCCCTTGCTCAAGCTCAGGGACCCACCTCACCCAGCCCTTCTATTTGCATAACTGAGCTCTTGGGTTGTCTTTATAACCCATCCCCACAAGTCTGACAAACTCCTTCCATCTGCCCCTCAGGCAAATGCTCCTTTAAATTAAGGATTTCTTTCATGGGCAATCTAAACATCAGAATTTATCAGCTTTGGTTTTGTTCTCTGCACTTCACAAGTTTCTTCAAAGGTTCTAAACACAGAGATGTTCTTATCAGTAAAACCCCACAGTAACAAACCCAAACCTGCTCTGCCTTTACCTACGTAGCACTGAAGCACAGTTGTCTTTGCTGCCCCACTCTTCCTGCTGCCTCAAAACAAAGAATGTGAAATAAAAACTAATTCCAGGTTCACACACTTTGGAAGGACCCGGAAAGACCTTGGAAGGTCCTTGAAGGACCTGCAGATGCTTCCCCACTGCCCCTCTGTGTCCCTGCTGTTAGATTGGCCACTTTGGTCCCATTCCTCAACTGGCCTGAATTTCTCTCCCTGAGGGACATTTGGAATAAACCCTAAATGCTTAAAAGATGTTGAAATCTCAGACAGGTTTTCATTCCTTCTGCTGAAAAGATCCACTTGATCTCACGATATTTTGTTTCTGTCTCCTCAACTACCTCAGTAAGAGAGTTCATAGAATTTCTGGTCATAAGAGATTTGAGTTTCAGGCTTTATATTACAATTAAACTCTTATTTTGCATCACAACTCAATGGAGCCCCAAGGAAAACCTCTGGAAGTCTCTTGGTTTCTGTAAAACACTCATTCCAAGAAGTCCAGGCTAACTTTCAGTAAGGAAGGAAGCTGTATCTCCTCCTAAGAACTTCCACCTTGGACTCTGTTGCATGAGAAATCTATAAAATCTCCAAAGTTGGAGCTCAAGTTGTTTGGGATCAAAAGGAAATCAGTTCCTTGGCTACAAATAAAGGGAAAGAAATAATATTTCATCAAGATTAAATAAAAATAAAAACTCATTGCAAGACTAAAACTTCTCTGACCAAACCCAAGCTTAACAGACAGTGACAAAAATCACCTGAAAGTGCTATGAAAGCAGTGAAAATGTGAGAAAAAATCCCAAATCCAACAAATTCCAGCAAACTGGAGCTGAAGGAGAGGAGATGTGTAGGGATCACTGGAGGGGTCCCAGGCCCTGTAGCTGCACCTTTGCTTTTCCAGTCCTCAGCCTGAAGCAAGGCTGGTCACACGTGGGCACCAAACACCAAAGGCTGGGAAAGCACCTCAGAACACCCAGGACATCAAGGACCAGAAGCTGAGGTGCATCTCCATCGTAACATTTCAATATTCAACAACAAGGACCTCATAACATTTCAATATTCAACAACAAGGACCTTCAGGACTGCCAAAAAAATCTGCCCCACTTGGACTAAAATCCCAGTGGATTTGGCCCTAAACCAGCCACATGGACACTGCAGGAAGAGGCTCATTCCCAAAATGATTTCCCAAAGCCCCGAGTTCTCTGGATTCCAAGAGCACCTGACTCTCCACTAATGGCACAGCAGCTCTACACAACCAGCACCAACCCTTGTTCATTGGTTCTGTCCTTCTGCAGCACTTCTAATGGCCTCTGACTACATAAAAGACAAGTCTGTTATAATTCAAGAGCAATTAATCAATCAATGCTAAAATTGCCTTTGGTCTTGTGTTTGTGACATCTTCTGCAGGAGAACCTTCAGGGGCAAGAGAGGAACTCAGGACATGGCTGTGCTTGGGCAGAAAACACCAGACTGTGATGTCCAGTACACTGTGGTGAGAGGGGAACAAGGAAAGATCTGCAAGCGGCACTAAATCACAATTTCTACTTGTAGAAGATGTTACAGCCTAAAAAACAGCCCAAACCATCAAACTCTGTCTGAACTCTTTGTGTTCCTTGAGTTGCACCAAAACCTCCTGTAGGCTCCACATTTCTTTAATCATTACATCGTTACCACATCCCATTGGTCTCGCTCATCTCACTCTCTTGCTCTGAATAACATTCTTTCAAGTTTTTACTACCATGACAAACCAACATCATCTATTTTATTTGGCTCTTCTCATTCCCAGTGCTTCTCAGAGGAAGTGTCTGGTGAAACCAGAGCTCTGGCCCAGCTCTGGAAGAGCAGCCAGTCAATGTCTAGACCAGAAATCACAGAATCCCACCATGGTTTGGGTTGGAAAGGACCTTAAAGACCAGCTCCTTGCAGCCCCCACCACAGGCAGGGACACCTTGCACTAGAATCTTGTGAAGCATTTTGGATTTTGGCATTTCTTCAATGAAGTTAAACTAATTAGTATTGCACATTACTGGTTTACCACCAATTGGACCAAAATTAGATTTAAAAAAAGACAAAAATATAAAACATGTCTCGTTCTACAGCCAAGATTTCCCTCAAAGGTTATTTTTTTAATATAAAGCCAAGAGATTCCTTAAGAAATGAAGTCCCAGGAACATGGCAGGCTCCAAGGAAACTTGGATCTTCAGCACTTGGGAGCATGAGGATGAAAGCAGCCCTTCCTGCGCACTCACAGAGGTGAAGTGCTGCTGAGGACTTGCAGCAGACTTGGAGGGCACAGTTTGGTGGCTGGTTTGTAACTCCAGGTGGTGCTTGGATATTTGCTGGGATTTTTGCAGAGTAGGAATTCTTTCCCGCATCACCCACATTCCCAGGGCTTATTCCCAGGCCTTTCTGCCTGGTCTGTGAATCCTCAGGAGTCGCTGCTGAGGAAGGATTTGGCCACTCATTTGTTTAGGTTCTTTTGCAGAAAGTTTCACTTCACCTCTGAGATTTGCAGGTACAAAAGGAAGGGCTGCTTTAATCCTCAAGCTCCCAAGTGCTGAAGATCCAGGTTTCCTTGGAGCCTGCCATGTTCCTGGCACTTCATTTCTTCAGGTATCTCCCAGAGCTGGTCCCAGTCCTGTGTGACTCAGGCTTGCACAATTTCTCCAAGAGGAGCAGCCCCCCTGCACCAAGAGACCCTTTCACCTCTCTGTGGTGCTCCCAGAATTAAGGATTTCTCCCTATTTTACCACCACACTGCTCAGATTTCTCTTATTCCCCTCTTCTGAAGAAATGCATCCCAGACAGCCTCGCTGATGTTAATCACAACAAGATTAATCGTTTGCTAACTACGATTAGAAGGTGCTGCAGAACACTGAGTGCCCGTGCTCTGAAACAGATTAGAGTCAGGCTTAACAAAAAATAATAGAATAAATTCATAATGCAGAATGACTGTGCAAAATCAGGGACTGAGCTACAGGAACAGCACATTGGTATTGCTGGGGGGAAAGCTGCATATATTGGCTTTTCCCAGGTTTTCAGTTGTGCCCGAAAGTTGCAATTTCAACACACAAAATGATGGTGCCTTGCAAAGAAGTGGCAGCAACTGGAACCATTCCAGGAAATCAGGCACATCCAGGGTCCCCACAATGGCCAGGACCGAGTGGCCTCTCACACAAAGGCATGACAGGATAAGCCACTGCTTAACTTTCTGTTCCAGCAAGATACTGGGAAGTTCCCGGAGCACTTGCGCATAACCAATTAGCAGTCCTTTAAAACAGGGCAGGGTGTTCCCACAATGCAAGGAAACTATATATAGCATTAATATAGACACATATACCCCTCCTCTGGTCATCGTGGCTTCCACTCAACCAGCTGTTGGGATGGGCGACTTACACCAGCACCAACAGCAGAGGATGAAGGGAACTGCAAGAATCATTTCAAACACACTAAAAATGAAGTTAAAACCTTCTACTTGTGTGCAACAGACGGAGAAGAGTTTAGTTACCTCTTTATGTACTTTTTTCTGCCCAGCAGCAGAAAGAAATAGAGCACAGCCAACAGCTGAGGTGAACAATGTTCAAACATGAGGGAAATGATTTCAACCACAGAAAAATCTGTCACCTCTGCCTGATGTCTGGGATTTTAGGTGGGCTCTTTCTTGTCCACCTGCAATGACAGCAGCTGCACAAAGCAAGGGAAAGGCATCACTAAAATGTCCAGTCTTGGTACATCTGACACAGCCCAGCACATGTTCCTTGGTACAATACAAAAGCACCAAAATAATTAAAAGTTAGTCATTTTAAAGGCTTTCCTTCTGCCCATTCCATGCATGGCACTCACATCACCCCCTCGTGACTCCAGTAATGAGGAAGGCTGGAATTAGCACTGTCTGGAGCATCTCCTCCACCTGCAGGATTGTCAGTAGGTGGGACTGCTGAGGGACAAAATGCCAAGGGCTGAGAAATACTGGAGAAACTACAACAGCCCAGCACCAGGTAGATGTTTTTTTAACAATTAAAACGTAGACCCCCAAAGTCAGAGCCAGGGGAATTCTCCAGCTCTTGCATGTGGAATTGATCTGAATGCAATTACTTCACTCTTTTTAGCTCTGTTTGACTTTGAACTAAACATCAATTAGTGCCCAAATAAGATCTGTTCACTCCAATACTGATTCTTCCATAAAAGATGTGAAGCAAATTTATTGGCCCTCGTTTACCAGCTTTGAGCAGTCGCCCCCACGGCCCAGGCAAGCCCAAGTTAAACCCTTCCAAACCCTTCCTTCTCAGGATGCGAGTCCCTGAGCCCCAGTTGCAGAGGCCCTGAATTAGCAAACAGGCCAGCCCATAAGATATGCTCGGAGCGTGGGTCTCCCCTCACAAGCTGGGACCTTCCAGAGCTTCAGCTGCGGCGCAGCCGTTGAGCCATGGCCAACATAAGCTCATTTGAATAATCAATATGACAACCTTATTTTTCTAATGCAAACAGGATTGCTACAGTAAGGTGTCTCACTGCCACATCACAGTCATGGCCTCTTTTAACCCCTAATTAGATTTAGGCGATTATCCCTGCTCTTCCTTACAAGTGTACAGCCCGGATAAGGGATGACAAAAGCTATCTGCCACTTCCTCAGCCTTTGCAGGCTGCAGGTTATGCGGGGAGATACAGGAGAAGATCAGCAAACAATTGTTATTCATATCATCTCCAGTTGGAGGATAGTCCCAGTTTTCCATACATGCTCAGGGAAAATAGCCCAGAGCATTAGGTAAATGCAAAACGCTTAAGAACATCAGGGTTACACAGATGGAAATTCAAGGTGATGTTGGGGAATTATGTTTAATTCAAATTGGTTATCACAAAGAAAACTGGGGAGAGATGGTTTGCTGTGTCCAACAGGAAAACCCTGTGTTTGCAACAGCTTTCTGCTCATTGTGTGCTGTGGAACACTTTGGAAAAAAGAGCAAAATCAACCTTAGATCCAGCAATCCCCAAAGAATTACATTGCTCAACAAAGTCCGAGCAGACAGAGAAGATCTATTACAGAAATGTAATCACATTTCATTTACAACAACTCTTATCTCAAGCACTTAAACATAACATTTAAACAGTTTTCCATTTTATTGTGCTCAGTATTGGAGCTAATAAGATAGAAAAGTCTAATCATGTTAGCAACATTTCTATTGCATTACAGCAACACAGCGCGGGATTAAAGGCACACCAGGAAGAGGCAGGAGGAGGCTGCATGGAAAGCTGAGCTCCTCATTTCTCCTGGCACCAGCAAATATCACTGGGATCAGGGGGGAGAACTGCCACACTCCAATTAGGCCCTGTGTTCCCAGAATGTCTGTTCCCACACCGACCAAAAGGAGCATTGCCCTACAAATTATCCACGTGGGAAGGTGCCATGGAAGAAAAAGGGAAGTGCTCCCCTATAGCAGGGGTTTACTGGGAGGATCATTTAGCCAAGGCAAGGCAAAGTTTCAGAATTGCTTCCAAGACATTTGGGCAGAGCTGTGAAGGGGAATACATTTTTGAAAACACTGTCTATCCTCATGGTCCCAGTTCCCAACACCTCCCCTGCTGGACACACAAGTCACAGCTGAGTCACAGAGTTCCATTTCTAATCACTTACAACTTGGAGTCACAGCCAACGCTGCTGGGCTCTGGTGCCCAGGAGCCCCCATGCCCTGAGCTCAGCCCACAGCAGGGGCAGCAGGGAGGAGGGATCCTGCCCCTCTGCTCCTCAGGTGAGCCCTTAAAAAATGCTTAAAAAAACCCCACAACACCAAAGTAGCACATTTATTAAAACAGAAAAAGCAAGTAGTTACTTATGGACCCCCAAGGAGGGAAGCAGGAGGGGGCACAATGTTGCCTGGTACCTGCGTTCTCTGCTTTCCTCCCACCACTGAGAAAGACTGAAAGCTCAACTGCAGTGCCAGGAAAAGCTGCCAAAAGCCAGAACTCAAATGCAGCAACAGAGAGCTAAAATATGCCAGTATTTTATAATTATATATTACACACTTTTACATGATGGAAAACAACTGAGAAGGGTCGGTGGGAGCAGGAAAACATTTTTACGTGAACATGGTGCAATATGGAACATTCAACATTGCACTCCTGTGGTTATTTTTCATTTCTAAGTTGTGTTTAATCTGTACCTTATTAAAAATAAGCAAGTGAAACCTCCAATGTTACCAAATAATGTCAGGACAGATATTTCTTGAGAGCAGAGATCTATTTCCTACCCTCTAAAGCTCATGGAAAAAGCTTCCAACAAGCTCTGGGGCTAAAGCTGGGGATGGGGTTTTAAACAAATTATTGGTGGATTTTAATCTTTTGTCCTCCCAATGCAAAACACATTGTGACCTTTGAAATAAGATTTAATGGCTCCCACTACACATAAAGCCCTTCCTTCTCTTCCATCCTCATGCTCCTGACTCAGGGAGGACCTGCCATAAATTAACTCCCAGCAGAAACTCACTCACGTGCCAACATTATCCAAGATTTCATCCAGGTTTTTTTAAACTCTGTTTCATGTGGCCAGGAAATAAAGGGGTTTACTTTCACAAGGTGGAAAAAAGGAGGAAATAAAACAGGAAAGGAGAACAGCAGAGACAGACACATCTCCCACACTTCCCATCGCTCTGCTAAACCCTCTCCCATAAATCCATTGTCTGTATTTCCTTACTATTTGTCAAAGCACAGAGCAGTGTCCACCTGAAAGAATCAATGGCAAACCCCCTGCTCGCTCTGACACAGCATGATCCCATTAAGCAGCCCCAGAAGGTTCTGATCTGGGCAGCCAAGGCAGACCTTGCTGATCAATTCCTTAATCCATCCAGAGAGAATGGACTGATCTCGCTCTTTCCATTTCAGCCCAGGAAAAAATCATTCCCAACATAATTCACCATTAAATGGGCCTTGTCTGACAAGAACTTCAGCTGCTGGAGCAGATGAGCGAGTCAGGATCCAGGAGAATCCCCAGCACAGCTAAAATGCTTCCTCTGCAGCTTCCCACTCCCACCAGGAGAAGCCTAGGATGAAACCAGAGCCTGGAAGCAAATCACAGCATCTCAGACTGGGTTGGGTTTGAAGTGACCTCAAAGTCCACCCAGTGCCACCCCCTACCATGGACAGGGACACTTTCCACTGTCCCAGGTTGCTCCAAACCCCGTCCAACCTGGCCTTGGACACTCCCAGGGATCCAGGGCCTGCCCACCCTCACAGGGAAGGGTTTCTCACTAATATCTAATCTAAATCTCTCCTCTCTCATTTAAAACCATTCCCTCTTGTCCTGTCACTAGTCAACAATTTAGAAAACTTCATTTAACCTTTTCATATTATTTTATAATTGCAATAACAGAAAGGTCCCAAATCAGACCAGCATTAGAAATACTTTCTTCCAAGATGCTCTTCCTTCCCTTCCTGATCAAAGCAGCTGCTCTCGAATGCCCAGAGCAGGTGAGTCCCATTCCAGAGAGAGCATTCTTTGCCCAAAACACAACAGTTCAATATTTTAACGGGAAATTAAACTTTACCTTGGAATTGCATGTCTTTTGGATGGTTTTTATGACTTGGGTTGCAGTGCCTTGCTCTGAGGAGGCAGTTCTGTTGGGGTGGGGCTGGTTTTTCCTGGGCACTCCTGGTTTTTTGCTGGGACTCCTGTGCTGAGGTGCAGGATGGGAAGAGCCCGTGCCCAGGGTGAGGTGATTACTGTATCTCTGCTGCTCAGTATCTGCAGGGTGTCTCAGTGTCACTCCAACTCCCTAAACCCAGTAAAGAGATTACAGCTCCCACTAACTGGATTTGCACAGCTCCAGATCATTCCCTTTGGATTCCTCATGCACAGATTAAGAGAGGCCATTAAAACAAAAGTCAGCTGCTCTCACAGCGCAAGGGGGAAAACCCCCAGAACCCCCCAAAACTCCAGGTTTACATTCAGAGCCTGAGTGGGTTTGTCCATGTGGGCAACCAACCTGCTCTTCCAGCAGGAATACTCCGTGTTTAAGGAATCTTTCCATTAAAAACCCAAGCTAATGCAAATTATATCCTTATAAAAGGACAATCATGGTGGCTGGCAGTTTTAAGGAGCAGAGAGTTTGGAAAATTTTAAACAGCTTAAAAAGAATGTGTGTCTTTGAAGATACTGCCTTCACATGCATTCCAAAACCTATTTCTGGAGAGATGGAGCAGTGTAATTCCCTCCACATAGTACATGAATTTAGCAGGGAAGCTCATCCAACAACCAGCACTAACTGGCAGTCTGAGCCACGGAATTGGAACACAAAACTTAGCTCCTTGTATTAGCACTGAAAGTACTTGCTGAATGAAAAGGAAATGGTTACTGTGGGCTAAAATCCATCTCTTTTCCAGGCTCAGGGGTTCTCTGACACCTCCTGGCCACTTTACACACATGTACCATCCACACGGGTTTTCCAGCTGTCTGATAGTGAAAGGAAATCATCCCATATGCTGCTGCCTCGCAGCCCATTAACTGACTGGCCAGGCTTTTGAGTTGTAAAAGGGGATTTTTAGCAAACAAAAACAAGGCCAACACAGCCCAGACAACAATAGCAACAAATCTCAGTCAGAGGCAAGTGACCCTCGAGCTGCTCTGGGCATGTGGAGGTCTCAGTCGTTCCAGGGAAAACGCGACTCTGCTTCCCACTAGCCTCTGGCTGACTCACTGGAGAGGAGAGTGTCCGCATCGGGCCCCTCAGCCGCCTCCTCCTGGCCTCCAGCACCTCCTCATCTCTGCCAGCAAAGCTCACCCACTCCTCTTGTGTCACCCCCAGAGTGCCCACCCTCAGTCCTGGGTGCTGCCAGGAATCTTCCTTGGAGCACCTGCATGGGAACAGCCCAAACTACTCAACCCCTTTGCCACCAGAAAACGGGAATTTCCAAAGGCAAAGTTAACCAATCTGTCTGCATAGACCTCACCTCAAAGACCCACCACGAGTTCCAGGTGACTTCTTTAGTTACCCTCATATTTGGACATGCAGGTTAGAGATTGAGGAAGGTAAAAGCAGCAAGAATAAATGAATGAATAAATAGATAGAAGAGGCATTTTGCTTTTATTCTGGATAAGTAACTTCCCTGCCATGACAATACACCTTAAGGATCCTCCAAGTGGCTGGAAGTCAATGATACCCCAGTCTGGACAAAGGGACTCAACTTGTCATAAAGTTTTAGAAGCTTATCTGCTGCTCTCCAAGAAGCTCCCAAAATTACTGGAAATAATAAGTCCTACCAGGCATCTGAAGACTTTCCTAGAACCACCTTCCAACAGTGAGGCTGCAGCTCTTGTCAAGTCCCTGGAACTTAGTCCAGACTCTGAGAATAAACCCACTGGCATTAAGGAAAGGCTTTCCCCCCCTGACAACAGAAAGAAAATCCTACTGTAAGTGTCCAAAGGGTTTTCCAACACAGGACTGAAGTAGTTTGCTTTTGGCATTTAAAATGAAGTCACTAATCTTAAACAGATTTTTAAGTTCTACCATTTTTCTATGAATTCCCATGTTCGAGGTGGACATTTGGCCACAGACTCCACAACTCTCCCCAGAGACACTGCCCACCCCACTGCCAGCATTTGAGTGGAAACACCTCTCTGGGGTGCTTGCAACTCAACAAGAGGAATCTAATCAGGTTGAAACGTGGCATGCAAGCTCCAGCCCAGAAGCAATCCTTATGTATTAGATTTTGGATCAAAGCTTCCAAAATAAGTATGATAGTCTCAGTCTCCAAAAGCAGCAACACAGAGCAGGTGGAACACCTGAGAGCTGTGCTCACACCACGCCAGGGCCAGCAACTGCCAAAATCATGGAACTCTGGAATGGTTTGGGTTGGAAGGACCTTACAGCTCACCCAGTCCCACCCCCTGCCATGGGCAGGGACATCTTCCCCTATATATGAATAATCAATCATGCCTTCCTCCAAGCAGCATGATATCAATTCCTCATAGTATCTGTTTTGTTTAAAAAAGTGGTTTATACTGCAAAGATAATTTTATATATTTATATATTCTAGTAATAATTCCTAACTTGCTCAGCAAACAGTCTTAAATACAACAATTTACATTCATGGGACTACTAAGGAATTCAGTGTATTCAATTCACTGAATTTACAAATATTAACCTCTAACTAGTCCCAACTGTTGTTGAAACCCAGCAGAATGGAAACAAAATGAACATCAATGTGACCTGTCAAAGCAGTCCCTGACAATAACCCATTTGGAGATGTTTCCCCATGTCCTTTGAAGGCAAACCCTTCCCAGCTCCATGTGACACCAGACCCTTCCCAAGCCAAACAAGCAATGAATAGGGATGTCTTCAACTGCCAGAGGGCAGGGATAGATGGGATATTGGGAAGGGATTCCTGGCTGGGAGGGTGGGCAGGCCCTGGCACAGGGTGCCCAGAGAAGCTGTGGCTGCCCCTGGATCCCTGGCAGTGTCCAAGGCCAGGCTGGACAGGGCTTGGAGCAACCTGGGCTGGTGGAAGGTGTCCCTGCCCATGGCACAGGGTGGCACTGGAGAACCTTTAAATTCCCTTCCATCCAAAGCCTTCTGGGATCCTGGGATCTGCCAGAGCCTTTGAGAAGCTGGGACCCAGTTAATGCCCAAATGTTTCAATAACCTCACCAAGTATCACAAATTAAACCAGTGGTCAGGTTTGATTAATGGGTCACCACTTCTGTTCTTGTAACAACTCAGAAGCTGCTCTTAATTTATTCCATTAAAAATTGTCAAAATCACTTGAAAAAGTAATCCAAAATTCTGCTGCTACGAGAGAGACGATGAAACCCATAAATCCAGTACAAGTTATTTAAATCCAACAGGCTTTCAGTAGCTTTTCCCCCAAGCCAACAACGAACAAGGAACCTTATGAAAAACACGTCTCAGTACGACAGAACTTGCATTTTTTTAAGCTAATCTAGCCTTTGAACATGAAAATTCAACAGCTCATGCAACCAGCACATTCAGCTTTACCAACCAATAACAAGTTTTAGTGGGGTTTTTAAGTCAGATTGATAGAACTAGGTACATAAAAAGTCCAGGAGGTCTATCACTAGTTTTCCCATAATCAATCAAAACCCCATAGCAAAAGCCTAATGTGAGAATTGCAGTTCCATCCTGGATAAGCCAGTGGAAATTCATCCCAACCAGGTCTGTTGCCCAAATCCTGTCAGGTGCTGTCAAGGAGCTTCCCAAGCACCTCACTCCATAAGGGCTGGACAACCAGCACATCCCTTACACCATTTCAGACTGGAGGAAGGGAAGAGCAGCACAGCCTCTCTCCACAGAGCTGCTCAAACATCTCCACCAGCCCTGAAGTTCAGTGCTCATCATTAAAGAATCACCACTGAAATGCAGAACATCAAAGGACAATGACCAGAACACTCTTCAGTTATTTTCATTTTTTACTCTCCCAATCTCTCTCAAGAGGTTTCCTGGGAAGACAAGGCCTACCCTGAAAGAACCTGAATTCCCCCTGAATTAAAACCCAACACAAGCCTTCCCCCCTCACATCCACAAACACACAAGTCAAGCACAAAAAAGACAACCATTAGTTTATATGAGCCACAAACAAATAAAACCATTTTGCACTTAATTAAAAAAGTGCATTTTGATTCTCCACTTTAGAGGAACAGTAAAGCCCCAGATATACAACCCTCAGACAGCCTGCAGTGCTGCCAAACTGAAATACCTCCTTTTATGCAAAGTTGAACTATAAAGTCAAGCAGCACCTGAGGATTTATGTTCCATCTTCTCACAATCTGGCTTCAGGATGATCTTCATTATAGCTTTAAAGTGGCTATTTTGAATAAATACATTCCAAACAGCCATGAATTTAAACTGAAAACGAGACCTGGTCCTTGATGTGCCTTTGAGGAAGGATCTACTCCAAGCACAGGTCAGAGGATTGTTTCCTCCACAGATCCCAGAGCTGGAGGCTCTGGAAAGGCTCTGCAGGACAGTGATACTTTCAGTGCTGATTTAAACACTGGATCTAGGAATTCATTCACTTGGACAGTCATCTACAACAGATTCCTCTCAATATTCCACATCCAAACCTCTACCAGGCAGGAATTGCTTTTAGACTTTCTTCCTCACACTTCAGAGCAGAAAAAAAGGTATGAATGAGCAGCTGGAAAAGCAGCACCATCATTGTGTCGGTTACAGCAGAAGAGGCAGGGAGGAAAAATAAAATGCTTGGTTTTTCCTGTCCAAACTGATCCAACTTA
>JAWMRC010000008.1:1448668-1471844 GCA_035584755.1 Thripadectes ignobilis | reverse complement strand
AAATGATGCAGAGGAAGAACAAGGAGAGCTTGGGAGGCCTGAGGAAGCCTCTGAGAGAAACACAACTAGAAAACATCTTACCTGGCCTCATGTTCCTGGAGCACAAATGAGGCAAAGGCAGACTATTCCTGTTCCTACAGGCAAGGAAAGCCACAGGCTCCTAATTCACTCTCTCTGGGGTCAATGTCAGAATATTCCAAGCCAAATACTTGTGCAGCAATTGCAAATAACTCCAAAGGGATTTGCCCCCTCTGTACTCAAACCTGTGGCTCTGCAAAGCCTCTCCCAAACACTACAGTGACGCCGAGAAAGCCTCACTCTTCCAAATCACAAATATCTGTAAGGGGAAAAGCTGCTCCAATACATATTCTTGGATGGCTCTGATTAAACTGGAAAACACCTTGTGCCCCCTCAGAAAAGGGTATGGAACACAGATTGTACCACCACCAGCTCACTCTGCAGTCTGGTCAGGCTCCAAGTCAGCAATCCTTGTCCACAGTCAGCCCCTGAGCTTGGAGGGAATGCACTGAGAGCACAAAGGGTTTCTCATCCCATTGAGGCTGGAGCAGGTTCTGAAGGGCAAGTTCTTCTGCTGAAGCTGGATTATGAGCCTTTGACAAGGCCCAGGAGGAACTTGTGCCACTGGGAGGGAGTGTATGTGTGTGAACAGTGACACCCACCTTCCCCCATGAAACAGGTCTCATACTTTCCAATATCCCTCATCATTCCCCTAAATCGTGGCTATTCTATATGGGGAAAATATTCCTAACAAGCAACTGAAGGCAGCTCTTCAGCACACCTGAAATCACAGAGGAAAAAGGACTGTGAAATGTTCCTCACAACCCCACCATCCAAACACTTGGAAGAACTTCCACTCAGCCTATAAAGAACACCACGTAAATAAAAAGGAGGAAAAGGACGCTCAGGTGCTGCTTCAGTGAGTTGCCACTCCACTTACCCAGCCTTGGGGCCAGAGGGCTCCTTGTCCTTGCCCTTGGCCTTGTCCTTGGTCCTGTCCTTGGCCCTGCGGCGCTCCCTGTCGCGGGCCCTCTCGCTGCTGTGGCTGTGGGATCTCTGCCGGCCACGGGAGCGGGACCTGCGGCGAGCACAGGGTTACAGCTCAGCACCCAGCCCTCCCCACAGCTGCACACTGTTATTACATGGAACAGCCCATAGAAAATACATAGAACAAATTATTTATACAGATAGATATGTAAAATAACAAACCACGTAGGATTCATCCATTAAAGAATTTATCCTGGAGTTATTCAGGAAGGAAAGGATGGAAATTTTAGCTTGAGCATTCAGCTCGGAATTGTGGAGTTCTGATCAATTCAGCTTGCAAATAATCAAAGACTTGACAGCTGCTAAGTGTGTATTCACACATTAAACCCATCACCACTGATAATGATGCTCAGAAATCCCAGGAAAACCAGAAGGGCCATGTCCAAAGGCAGGTCTTGGTGGCTGGGCTTCTCAGCTCAGAAGATACAAACATTCCAGCTCTGGAGGCCCCAGCACAGCACAAATGGCACTCAGGGCAAGGCTTGGGGCATCTGCCTGGGCTTTGGTTACTCCTTTTAACTCTGCTTACTGAGGTGACTTCCTACATGGACACAGGACACTCCATTCTCAATCATGCAGTCCATTCCTCTGCGATAAACTTGTGTTGCTCCTGATAAACTTGGTTGAAAAAGAGATCAAGAAGTATTTCCATTGTTTCTAGATGTATCCAAAAACCCCTTTTCATTATTCCTCAGTTTCTTTTGGAAAACAGTCAATTTTATTTATTAATTTATCATGAATCAATACACCTTTTCCATGGTCCATGAGTAGACAAGGAATATTTAGGAAAACAGCAAATCAGTTTTGTGTTAGTTTTTATTCCCATGACCATCTGAACAACCTGGGCTATGAAAGGTGTCCCTGCCCGTGGCAGGGCTGGAGCTGAATGGGCTTTAAAATCCTTCCAACCCAAACCAGTCTGAGATTCCACAACTCCATAAAAGTTCTGGTGGAAAAATGAGAGGACTGGGGGAAAGGCAATTTTTAAACCAAAATAAAAAAACTTTAGCACCTCCTGGAGCGCAAAACTCCCAAGGCCTTTAAAACCCAAATCACACACAAAAATCACTCCGGTTCAAAAGCAACAACTGGTTAATAAAACCCAACAACAGGCTGAGCAAAGGCAAACCCTCCACCCAGAGGAGGCCATAAATTACACAGGGGCAGAAGGCTGTTGTGAGCCTGGAAGTTGTCCAGCACATGGGGTTAATGTCCCTGTTCCTGCCCAGAGGTCACAGCAGGGACAGGTTTCCCTTGGCAGCTGCCACCCTGCAGCCCCACCAGGCACTGGTGCCACTATTAACACTCCTCCAGCAGATCAAATTACCCCAAGGGGGTGTGTTATTAACCACTGAACGTTTTCTGGTCCAAAATAGGGGTTTGGGAGGTCGTCACAAATTTATCCACCCATTCTTAATCCTCAGGTAGAGGAACTTTTAACCCAAGAGAGTATTCTGGATATTAAACCTAATTTTGAGTTGGCACAAAGACAGCGGGTTTACAAACATCATGTTGAGGCAGCACGGATTTACAGAGCACTGCCCTAAATTCACCATTCCCAGGTCACTGATTCCTCAGAACTCTGCAGGTAACATGCCAAGTCCAAAGCCGCAAAAAAAATCCCAAACAAACAAACAAAGGAGATGTGGGAACACAAATCACCTTTAACTGATGTGAGGCCTCTCCTCACTTAAGGGTGTAGTCCTGGAAACAGGAATAACTGAGGGATCCCAAGTATCATTGTTAGAAAACTCAATTTTCTCAGCTCAAATCTGAATTTGAATTCACATCTACCTTTTGCAGGTGCAAACAACAACAAACTGAGCTCAGACCAGCTGGATGCTCCAATCCCAGACTTCTGTTCATTCCAAAGACTAAGCAGAACTAGTGGCAGGTATTATTCATACCAGAAAACAGCTTTTAAAACCTCAAAGTCGAGTTATTGCATTGAATTAGTGACAATGGCCTTAGGAGAGCACTGACAAATTAATAAATAATCTTCTTCCCAGAAGCAGCCACTGTGGTTTCATTTGCAATCCTCCACACTGTAAAATTCCTAATCCCAGATCCCAACTGTTGTTTATCCTTTGGGATTTACAGCTATGGGAAAGCCTGATGCTGTGTGTGTTCCCTGTCCCTGGCACAGGTGAGGAAGGCAGGTGACTGTCACTGGGACACCAGTGAGGACCTTCACAGCAATGGGAAGTTCTGCTGCACAGACTCCTCCAAAGAGGAGCTTTCCTGGATTTTCCATTGTTGCATGAAGTTCTTTCTCCATTCCTGGAAGTGTCCAAGGCCAGGCTGGATGGAGCTTGGAGCCACCTGGGCTAGTAGAAGGTGTTCCTGCCCATGGCAGGGACAGGACTGGATGGGCTTTGAGTTCCTTTCCAACCCAACCCGGCCTTGGACACTCCCAGGGATCAAGGGCCTGCCCACACTTCCAGGGAAGGATTCCTTCCCAATGTCCCATCTAAAGCTCCCCTCCTTCAGTTCCAGGCCATTCCCCCTCATGCTATCCCTCCATGCCCTTGTGAAATCCCTCTCCACCCTTCCCTAAGCCCCCTTCAATTCCTATTACAGTATCTTGCAAGATCTACAGAACAGGAAATAGAGATAAAACTTGATCAAATGGAGCTACAAAGAGTCCTCTGTGTCACTAATTCATCACTAAACAAGAACAGAAACCACAGATCTGGCAGAGAAGAAAGATCTCCTATTTTATTACTGTTGAAAAATAACAAGAATCATGATTAGTCCTATTACAGCAAATCCCAAAATGTTCAAATTATAGGACTACTGGAGAAAAAGAAAAAAAAAAAAAGAGACTGGAGAGCAAATTTGCAGCAGGGCCCCCCTTCCCCCAGAGTGACACCCACCAGCACCCACCCACCAAGCCAAAGGTTAAGTCATTTAGTCAAGTTCAAAGATCTTCAAAGAGTTCTTAGATCCAGATAAGCCCATATGTTCCCAAAATTCTGTGAAAAGCCATTACTTTCCAATCTGCTTTTCATGTCCAAGTTGCAGAACACACAGATGCTTGGCATCACTCAGCATCCCCAAATTCTCACCCCAGACAATGAAGGCTCACCAAGTCCTTCCCTACCTCAGCCCTCCGAGAGGGCTTCGCTCCATCAGCGCTTGGGCCGCTTGTAAAATTTGAAAGTCTCCATAAAAGCCCATTCAGTTACTGCACAATAAGTGTTAATTTGCTAATTTCTTCACAGGTAATCAATTAAAATGTAAAATATTGGATAAAATTAGTTGCACTAAATTTCCCAGCTGCTCCATAAGCATAATTAGTTTCACAAGGGCCATATGTATTCTAAGCAGAGCCCGAGTTGAAACAAATAAGCGGATTTTAAAACAAGTTTGAGGAAATCTGCATTTAATTAGCAGGTGGGCACTACAACTGCATAATGTTTTTATACATTTATATTTATGAAGTGCCAGAAGATCTAAAGGCTTTCTAAAATGGCGTTTATTGTTTGAATGGGAACTGTTTTGCTGCATGCTAAAGTGATTTAAATCCGCCGAGCGCCGCTTTGAAAAAAAATCATAAACGGTGAAAGAAAACATGTGGAAAACTGTAAAACTAGAAAGAATTTGCGACAAAAAGCAGAGACACATACCATAAGCAAAAGGAAACTACACTTAATTAAATGTACACTACATCTGGAATATCAGCCTAATAAAACGTAGAACTATTAATTCTCATTGTTCTAAAGGAAATGAGGTCAGCGGCGTTTAGTATTTCCCCAATTACGGAGCACTAAAGCTCTGAACTGTATCTGAGAGGGCCAACCTAATCTGTGCAAAACCCACAACTGGCAAAGGCTCACCGAGAGGCTTTTTGAAAAGGAAAGAGGAGTCAGAGCCCAAAAACACAACAGTGCTTGTTTTCTGCTCTTTGAGCTCTCCCACTGAAGGTCAGTTTGTGAAAAAATCATCCACTTTGCTGGCAAACACCAACCCCCATTCCAAGGAACGTTCCTGACATGTCAAGTCCTCCCCTGCATTTCTTCTAAGTGTCTCTCACCTGCCACAACTCTAATTAGATTGTTATTGGCTCAATAGGCACAAACAAACCCAACAAACTCAGGGCTCTTTAATGCTTCAGCCATAAATCCAAAGTCTGGGCCAGAACAAGGAGACAACTGCTCTGCATCAAACCTGGGTATTCACACTGGTAATAAAGAGAGTGCAAAGGCACAAGGAACTGCAGCAAAATGCCATGTTCTCTTTCAGAGCACATTAAGAGAAAGTTTCTTGTTTAACTCAACGTCACCACCAGGAAAAAAAATCATGTACAAGTTATAGGAAAGGTAAAATCATTTCAAGTATCAATTGCAGTAGTTCAGAGTAGATAAATTATTAATATTATATATATATTTAATGTGAAAATGGTACATCCATAAAACATGTCAGGTCATCATTAGTCTGCAATTTTAAAATGCATGTAGTTGAGGGAGTTAAATATAGATGATATGGGGGAGTTTATTTATTGTTAAATATAAAGTGAGTGAAAACAAAACGAGGCAGCAGAGTCAGAGTTTAAGTCTGAAATGAGACAGTGTTCAGAGAAAAAGAAGCTGTTTCAATCCAGCTGCTGAGTGGGAAAACATAGTTCAGAACAAGGGAATATTTAAGATTTAAAAACATCATCCCCAGTGCTGGGGCAAAGCAGGCTGAAACAAAAACAACATTGGGACAACCAAGAGCCCTGTTTGCAGAGCTGAGGGAACAGAGGCACCAGAGCCAGACAGCAGCTCAGCCCAGCTACAAACCACCCTGCACCACAGAGCCTGGCCATGACACAACCCAGCCCAGGGAGAGAAAACCCCAGGAATTACCCCAAAGGTGGCATGAAGAGCACTGAGAGCAGCACTGCTGGAACCTCTGCGTGTTCCCAGGCAGCTGGGTTGGCACCCATGGAGCTCTCCAGGCTGGAGCCTCCTGGTCTGCCCCATGTGACTCCTAAGGAAGGTGCTGGTGCCTCCTCTCCACGGTGCCTGGACTATCCTACAAAGGGCCTTTGGAAAGACTCTACAGCCAGAGCTGACAACACACCTAACTCCAGCTCAGCAAAGAGCTGGAAAGCCTCCAGGACATCAACAACTAGGCGGAAAAGAACTGCCAGAACTTTCCAGAAATATATAAAGTTGAGTTCAATTGAGCTTTTGGGTCAGTTCCTTGCTTGGAGATTTGCTCCTCATGGAGTTCAGGCAGAACTCCTTGCCCAAGGAACCCATCAGCCCTGGTGATGAATTTATACACATAATTATTCCATTCTTCATACAGCTGGAAGCTATTTTAAAAAACAAAGGTCCAGCTGACTTTGAGGACTCTGAATAAACACACCAAATATTCCTTGCCAGGGACTCTGCACCTGCCACAACAGGAGGACCTGGGTGTATCACAGAGCCATGAAAAAGGGGCAGATCCCTTTCCCAGATGGAATCACCACCCAGGTGATTTGTTCAAAGTTTGACACCACCTCTGATAGGATGGTGAAATGTAAGGAGAAAAGGAGAGATGTCAGGGCTGAAAAGCCCCACTCCCTCCTGCCCCAGTGAGGTCAGTGCTGGGCAAACACTGCTCCATCTGTCCTGGACAAGAGCAGGAGTTTTGGGGCTTGGAAAACCCCAAGACTGAGGCCCCAGTGATGGTGTGAGCCTAAGGACCCTGCGATACCTGTGTATCCTTGTACCCACAAACTGAGATGAGGCTGAAACACATGATTAAAATGTTTGAAAAATGAAAAAAAGACCCAAAAACCCAACCTAGAGCACGACAGCACCATCACTGTCTACATGAGGCACTCAAACAGGGGAGAGCCACCAGCACAGACCCAAAAGTGAAAAAACAGGGGCCAATCTGATTATTTCTCACTCTTCAGCACTGCAGCAAGTCAGAGCACCACCTAAAGAGCAGAGAAACCTGCTTACAGATGAGGTTAAGGCATTTGCTTGTCCTTAGAAATAAATACCTGGTTTATCTGCTTGTCCTTAAACACCTGATTTGGAAGGCTGGGAGCACTGGCACTGCCCCCACCCACACAGTGCCCACAGATGGCACTGCAAAGAAAAGCTGAGTGTCTGCTTTTACCTGGCTCAAACCAAACCATCCTCTGGGCTCACAATTAAGGAAAACAGCAATTTTTTCCCCTTTAATTCAATGATAACCAAACAGTAAAGTTTACATTTCACAAGATGTAAAGAGTTCGGGGTATTCCACTTAGGATTTTTACCACAACTGGTTAATGAAGAATATAGAAAGACTTTTAGAACCTCACCTTGCTTTCCCAAACTATAAAAAGAAAAACAAACTTAGCATTTTTAATGACAATTGCTGTAACTTGACCATAGGATCAAGGCTCTGAAAATGAAGTCATAAAAGGGCTTTAGAAACACATGCAAAAAGCAAAACTATCACACCATACAATCAAAATGCTTTGAAGACACAACAAACAGTTTGGGTATTTTATTTCTACTTTCCAGGCCACATTCTATAAATGCAACAGTAATTTTCTCATTTACATGCAAGTTAGATGCATCTTGCTGTAATATTTTGTATTTTCCAAACACAAGGCAGATAGAGGGAAGCCTGGTCTGGTTTTAATATTCTCCTGGATGAATATGGAACAGCTCCACTCCTGGAGGCTGAGGAGGAGTGTGGAGCTGCCAGGTTTATCAGCCCCAAAATCTGCTCTGCTGGCAGTTATCACCTCTAACCCTGGGGTGTCTCCCCCAAACCCCAACTCTAATTAAAAACTCCAAGGAAGAAATTCTGAAAATTTCACTTGGCATTCAAAAAAACTCAAGAAGAATTTTCATTATAGAACCTGCAACTGTTACATAAAACACTGAAAAACAAAACATATTGGAAAGAAAAACAAGACTTGGATTGTTTACAAAATAACTTAAGCAATGAAACTTATTATACTTTAAAATGTGTCATAACTGTTGTGATCAATTGATGAGCACAAACTAATTGGTGGTAGCCCCAACTTAAATGGGTAATAAGAACAAGGACAATGTGATTTTTACATAGCTGTGCCTTTGTTTAACAAAGAGTCCCCTGGAATTTTCCTCCAAGCTTTGCATTTTGTTTTAAGCATAAAAGAACCCCCCCAAACCAGATATTTAGCTGTTATTTGAACTAATACCTCTTACTTGAAGCAATACCTGTTATTTGAAGCAATTTATTTCACAAATAAATGACATTTTTATTGGGTTTTTCATTAATAGCTCTTTTCAATCAACCTTAAACTTCAGCCCTAACTTTAAAGATTAATTGTTCAGATTAGGTATCAATATAAAATTACTAGAAGCACATTTTTAGTGGCAGAAGTGGCCGGACTGCCCTTTATGTTCCTGGCCCCCAATTTGCTCAGCAGTGCCCTGTGGAGCTGCAGTGTGGCCAGGTAGGCTGACAGCACCCCCCACATGGTCCTCATTACCCCCTCCCAGACACCTCCCTAATGGGATGCCACATGAAATCTGACATTGGCACATGAAGGAACTCCAGCCTAATTAGAACATCTTGCAAAGGGCATGTTGAAGTGATGGTCTCAACGTTTCTGGGGTAGCTCCTGATGGTGTGGGGCACCAACCCAAGGAGGAGCTTTTAGACAATCTTAAATTGTCTTAAATTTAGACAATTCTTCCACAGCTTCCTTGGAGACCCAGAGCTGCCAACACCTTGGGAATAATGCCCCTCACTACCAAGCTCTGGGAAGCATCAGACTTGACTGCTGCCTTGTGCCTGATCCCTCCGAGACACCCCAAAAAGCCCTCAAATGCCATCCTTGGGTAGAGACTTTCCCCAGGGAGCGAGCCGGGAGCAAAGGCAGCGCTCGTGTTGAAATGCCGGGCGCCGTGGAAGGGAACAAATGAGCGAAGAAAGGAGTGGCTCTGAACATATGCCACTGCACTGAAGTTGCTAAAAGGGTCTGTGGGAAGAATATTTGCTTTCCAGGGAAGCTAATATGCCACAAGAAGGGCCGGGGATGAAAGAGCCCCGAGTCGTATGGAAATCCAAATATAGCGACAGACACAATTATTTTACTAATTGCTAATGAATGCAGTCAAGTGGCTTCAAAAAGCCAAACTTTGCTTGGACTACTTCAGGTTTTGACCTCTGCATGAGCAAATGCATTTCAAACCCAATCCCACCAAAATTGATTAACGGCGCCAGCCAAGGCCAGCGCGGAGCAGCAGCTTTTTTTCCATCTATCACATGGCCCCGAGGATAGTTAAATGAACCTTAAAATGGCTACAAACAGCTCAATGACTACACAGAGTCCTGCCAATTAGAAATAATTAGGCAGTGATTTTGGTGGGGAGGCTTTTTAAGTGCATCCATAATGATGCAATGCTGCTGATTAGCGCTCGGAGCCGAGCCCCGCTCAAACGCCCCGCATAATTATGCAACTCTCACAAAGCCTTGCACATCTCTGTACTTCACCTTAATGCATTGAAAAATCCACTTCATTACCTCCAGTAATTAATCCTCCATTAATTGCAGGAAAAGCCCAGTTTACCGTGCTTCGTTTCTAATTATCTTATAAATAGTTATGGTTCTAATTAATGTGTTCATTAGGCTGAATATCTCTCTCAAAGCCACGCTCAGAGCAAAGGTTCTGCTTTTGAGAGAGAAAGCCTAACTAGCCATAAGGTGAGGCCATTTTGGTTGTATTTGCTTTTATTTTAGTATATTCAACCTCCTAATTGGCATTTAAAATCTAATTTGGAAGAACTTCAAGAAGACTATATAGGAGAAAAATAGGAAAAGGGGTTTCTTATTTTTTTCCCCATTCTCCAATCAAGAAGCTCAGAGCTTTAACAGGCAAACTTTTAGCATATCTTTTTGATATGGACTGAGAACAGATTTTCAGTGCTCTGCCACAGATTAATTGAAATTCTATCACAATTCAGCTCATCCCTGCATGTTTCCATGGAGGAGAACCAACAACTAGAGAAGAAAAATAGATAGCAGAGTATGAAAAATAGATACCTAAGAGTATATGAATAATGTAAAATAATAAAACCATACTACTGCCTTTGCCTTCCCTTCCAGGATATAAATCAGAGGCACAGAATTCCACCAAAAATCTCAATCCTGATTTGAGCTGAGCACCATCTAAACCTTTCAATTCATTGAGAGAGTTTCACTTTGCGTTACAAGGAGATGAGCTGATCCAATGAAAGGCACAACTGGAGACTATCTTAAAGGAATATCCAGGGCTGATCAAGTCCACACTGAAAGCCTCTGTCACAGGGGTTTGGAGCCTGGCATACAAATATTGGCAGAAAACTTAAAAATTCAAGAATAAAAAGAGCTACATGAATGCAATCAAAATATTTTAGTTATGGGTAAAATTATGATATAGATGTTAAATTCCCATCTTTTCCTAGATTTGTTTTCAATATACATTGTATTTAAATAAATCTCCAGTTACACAAAGAAAACAAAGACAAGTTCTCACAATTTTCCTAACGTGACCATTTAGAACATTTTTTGCTCAGATAGTCCCTCAAACCCTATTTTAACAGTAAAAGGGCAAACATTCTACACATGCCTGAAATTATCACCTTTTTTTCATAACCTTTTCTTCCTCACACCTCAGTAAAATCTGGAATCACTGAAGTCAAGTGCAGCTTTGCCACGACTCGGACAGGGCCAAAGTCTGATGCCAATAAACCTGGATTAGGACCAGATGAAGAGTTATCAGCTCTACATGCTCTGGCTCTTGGATTTTTGGGAGACTCTGGGCCTTCCCCTGGAAACTGGAGAACTCCAAGTATCTCGAAGAACAGGTGTGGGAGGAGAACCAGCACCAAGGGAGGAAGGGACAGTCAGGGAAGGGTCGCAGTATCCCCATTTTAATCAGCTTAGTCTGGCATGAACTCACTCCCAAAGCACTTTGGTGACAATACCAACAAAAACTGCCCAGCGGGATCTTGAAGGACATTTGATTTTCATGGGATGAAGTTTGTTTGAAAGGTACCAAACCCCTGAGTGCAGCAGTGCCTGTCCTGCTCACACGTAGCACAGTCCTGCTCTGGAGCAGTGCCTGAAACCCAGGGCAGACCAGGAGCTGCAGCAAGGAAGAACAGCTGCTGCTCCATGGCCAGAGCTTTGGCAGCACAAAACAGAGGACTGAAAAGGAAGTTACAATACACAGAGGTTTAGAACGTAGAGATGTGGAAATCAAAACAATTCTCCACTAAGGGATCATATTCTTGAGCACCTTTTCCAAGCAGCTAATTGAAGCATTGCAATAAACCAACCTGCAAACACACCTTTGCCAAAGGGACAGATAAAAGGGTTTACAAAAATGAGCAGCTCTACTGCAAACACCTTCTGTGTCCACAACACCTGCGCTGCCTGGGAACCAATTTCAGCTGGAATTAGGCTCGATGCTGAGCTCAAAATGAACAGCACTTATGCATTCAGAGCCTTTTTAAGGCTGCATTTTTGTTTTATCCCCATGAAAGGCATCAAAGGCCCTGTCCCTGGCAGCTCTGTGCCCTCACTGGTAACTGGAGGGCCCTTGGCATTGCCTTGGGAAGTTTAATTTCCCAAAGTGGTCAATTAGGGCTGGGAATGTCTCGTGGGGGGCTGGTGCTCCAGGACACCTCCAGAGCTTCTGCTTCACCTCCGTGGCTTTCCAGGACAGCCATGGACACAAACTGCTCAGTTCCTCTTGGAAAAAGTCAGTTATGGGAACTGAACAGTGGATTTTTAGAGACTATTGGGGAAACAACCTGGAACACAACAAGAGCCCAAATAAAACTGCAGGCTTTGATTTACTGGGGGCAAAAATAAACATGATTTGATGTGACCAACCACAGAAAGACTGAAGATCACACCAGGAAACTCAGGAAACTGAATTTCACTTTATCTGAAGTCTCAGGAAAGAAATTCTACAATATCTTAATTAAACACATATTAATATCTATGAAAAATATATGCCAATGGACCAAAGGCTTCAAACTTTCCCACCAGCAAGAGTGACAAACATGTAATATTTAGAGTCCTTCCACAATCACAGGGGTGTGTACAGCTCACTGCATGTGATTGTGTTCATTTGGGCAGCAAGGACAGGAGGAAAAACATCCTACTGAGAGATCAATACTCTAAAGGAAGAGTAACTCCAGTAACTACAAACAGGCAGAAAAATAAGCAATCACAGGAGCATGGAATGGCTTAGGTTGGAATTTCCAAAGCAATATGCTGATTAAAGAGCATTGCTTCATTTCTGACAGGGCTCCTGCCTGCTTCTCCCTGGCAAACTCTTGGATCCATTTCCACAGGGGGTATTTTCAAAGTATTTTTATAGATTAAGAGCTTGTCTACACATGCCCAACCTTCCTCCAGGCCATAGAGGGCCACGTTTGTCCCTCTCCCAATCCCACTGCTCCCAGTCAGTTCTGCTGCTGTTCCTGCAATTTCCCTCCCACCTCCTCCCCATCAGACAATAAACTCCCACTGTCTGATGGCTGTGGGACGGCCAGCCCAGAAAACCTTCCCTTTGTTCCCTAAACTGTCCCTTTTCCCTGGAACATCACCTGTGGGAACACAGTCCCACAGCCAGCCCTCTACTCTCACCTGGAACACCACCAGCTTTAATCCAAACATCTGCATCATGCTGAAATTTAGTCTTTCTTCACAACATTATTAAAATCAGTTTTCTAAGTCCACACAACTACATTGAACCCTTTCAATTTTTCCCTTTTTTTTTTTTAATTAATCTCCCCTTCACCTCCTCCTGTTCCTCCCCAAAGTCAACTAAATTTGCCAGGCCTGCCACAGCTTTGCTCTTTGTTTATCTGCTGACATCAATGTCCACTCAAACTGTCCATCCCTTTCATCTTCCTCTCTCCTCAAAACCTTTATTTTCCTTTTCAGACTGATGCTATTGGAGGAAATTCTTCCTGAAGTTGGGCACAATTAAAACTCTGATCTATCAGAAGCTCTCCTTTACTGTGTGTGAAGCAGGACAGGCAGGCACAGCCTGTGAGTAAAACTTGTATTCAAAATACAACTTCGTGCAGATTATGCCTTGCTCCAACAGTTTTTATCAGCTGATAAGCCAGGTTTTAATTTGGAAAGACTCTGACACATTAATATCACACTAAAATAATATGATGTATGGAAACAAGAGATTCAATGAAGACAGACCCATTCCAAGTACCACAAATACAGAAGCACTCAATGATAACACCTTCGAAAAGTCTGTGCAATATTGACCCTTCACTAAAATATATGATATCATAGCAATAGATAAGAAAATATTAAAAAATTAAATTCCTCAAGACCAAAAGAGAAATCAGTGGGGTTTTACTGTGATTTATTTAATGGCCCCTCTCCCATTGCACTCGAGGCCCCTGTTGTTAAATATTACAAATTACAGCTGCTAAAAGCCAAAGAATTGTGCCAAGCTGTGAGGGCTGGACCTCAGGTGAGTTCTGGCTGGCATTGCTGGGGCAATGGGGCAGTGGCAGCTTCTCCCAACAAGCCAAGCCTGGCCCAAAGCCCCCCTGTAAAGGAGGTGCTCTGCCCCTGGACTGCAGGAGCTGCACACACTTCAAGAGCAGAGTAATTAGGCTGGAAGGATGGCAAGGAAATCAGATGTAAATGTGCGTGTCCCACACACACACACACTGGGGAAAAACCCCTGCACAGCCAGTGCTCAGACACCTCCCTCAGCAGCACCCACCAAACTGCTCTGCCCAGGGGCTGGGGAACTTGGGAAGATATTCCAAAGCAGCAGCCTAGAGTTCAAAACAGAGGGAAAAGCCAGAAAGCCTTGGCAGACAATAAAGGAAACGTGCATATTTAAAGGCAATTACAGTGGAATACTCTGTAATCACAGGACTGTAGGAAACCAAGGAATAAAGGGTAACATTTAGGGGTTAATTCTATGTAAAGCTCTGTGAATTAGAAGATGTGAGTTCTGCTGCACAGTATTTTATATATGATTATGTGTGTATATATATATGATTAACTTGCAGAACAATCACAGTGAAAACTCTAAAAATATTAACACTGCTCCATCCACCCGGGAATTGCACGAGGGCTGAGCTCCTCCAGCCCAGAGAAGCACAATATTCTAATAAGAACTCTCCTAATCTTCAGCCAGCAATAATTTCCAGCTGATATTATTATTCTCATTTCCTTGAATAATATCCATACTCCAGGGCCATTTTCCTCCTCATATTCAATATCGTGCGTGCTCGGATCGAGCCTCCTTTCCTCATATCCTGTCACAGTATCAATCACTGCCTCCTGTCCACTCAATCCCCGTTTGATTTATCAGCCACCAGCTTTCTGGACTCCATAACTCGACCCAAACCATTTTAGCAAGACAGTGACAAATCACACCCGGGATCACATCAACCTGTTCCACTTAGGAAAGTCAGGAAGGGGAACTGTGACATCCCTCCACGAGCGCTCCTGCTCTTCCCCAGCCTGATGTATATTAATGAGGAGCTGGGATTCGAAATGCTCCTTCCACATCAGCATCTAATATGATCGAATTAGGAAATAGGATGATTTATTAAATTCCGTGGAGCTGAAATATTCCTTCCTATCACTGTGGGGATGCAGAGAGGGAGCTGTTGCTTCCAATTTCTCTGCCCGGGCTGTGCCTGCGTTTCACGGGCGAATTATTGGCTTTAAAAAGATTGCGAGGAGGCGAAATGTTATTAAGCAAATGCTCAGTAAAACAAACTAAATCGGTTTTAAAATTCCTAATTTAATGTAAATCTCGGTTGTTTCGCTCAAATTCAGTTTGTGATCTTATTAAGTCGTATTTGCATTGTAGTGCCTTGCTGTAGGACAGCTTGGAATTTATGGCATTACCAGCCAGCCCCACTTTCTTCACTCCCAAAACTGCCTCTAAATCAGAATACTTATAAATGCACAAGTTTTCTTCTCAAAGAAAGCACAAACATTACCGGGAAGCCCAACTTTTTTCACTCTAAAAACTGCATCTAAATCAAAATACTTATAAGTGCACAAGTTCTCTTCTCAGCAAAGCACAAGCACTACTAGGAAGCCCCACTTTCCTGAATCTAAAGATTGCATGTCAAATAACACTTGCCCACTCCTCACTGCAGGAACTCAAGGTGCTGCCTGACTTACTCTGAGTAGTTATTTACAAGTGGTTTCTTCAGTATTCACCTTTAAAAATCAGATGAAAAGAAGCTGTCCCACCCCATGCAAAGAAAATAAGGAATTACAGCTGGAATTGATGAAAATTCCTTTTCAGCACTACAAATACCTACATTTCCTAAGACAAACTGTCTCTGCATTTAACAGCTTGGAGGGGACTTTCCTTGTCTGACTCCTTTTGAATTCATTTCCACTTCTGGTATCCACCACCTTCCCAGCTGAATTCCCTTATCCAGAAGATCCACCTCCTTTTATTTCCCAGGTCCTGCCACCACCTGACTTCCCTCACTCCACACCTGCCCCTGGTCAGACGTGGGTGGAGCTGGGAAACCCTCAAACCTTAATCAGCTTTTCCCACCATTTTTATCTTTACTTTTTATACCCCTCCATCATACTCCCTCTTTCCCCCACTATCCCTTTTCCAGCCTGAAGAATCCTGAGGTCCTCAGTCCTCTGTGGAAAGCTGGTCAGCCCTTGGATTGAGTGATTTTGAGGCAGAAAAGGGATTATTTGGCATCACTGTAAATGCCGCAACACCCCAACCAAGCAAACACAGGCCTGGAGTAGCAGCTTCTGCAAGGATTTAACTGCTCCAAAAATCAGATTAATCCACGGCTTCTCAATGTAACACTGCAGCAGACTTGGGGAAAAAAATGACAATAAAGGACTTAATGTGTCCTGGTGGGTTTAGTTTTAAGCTTTTAGACTCTGCTGGTATCATTTTGGATGTTATTTATAAATATTTTCCCTGAAGAATCGTGTCTGTAAATAGGAAATGCATTGAAAGCAACATGCAGCTCTGCTTTCAGAGCTACAGTCCTGAAAAGATAATAGACTTCATACATAAAGTATTTTACCCTCAATATTTCCTGGCAGTCATCATGTTTTTAGATGCCTAATTTCCACATATGGCAATGATGATCAAAATCAGCAAACCCCCTGGAAGAGACGACCATTAGCCCATGGCTAATGAGAGCTACAATTTAGATTATTGCAATAAACCCCTTTTTAAATCAGCTCATCACATTTCCTACCGCTGATGTGCTGAAAACCCCGCATTTTCACCTCATTCTTTGGACTCTTCAGTGGGTTAAAAGTGATTTTCTCAGCCAAATAAGGTGGCTATTCCCAGGAATATTTCCAGAGGCAGCACAGCAGCTTATCAGGGGTGCCCAGCTCCGATGCTGAGGAGACTCAGACAGAGCAGGCAGCTGGAATAACCAAATTCCTACTACAAAGGCACTGCAGCCAGAAGTGTCCAGGCAACTACTGTAATGACCAGCTGGGCAGGAGGCAGGAAAGAATACAAATAAGACTAAGTGGAATATTCCCATCTTTCAACAACAATCCTCCCAACATTTAGAGGCAAAAATTCTACTGGTTTGGTAGGTAAATATATATAAAAAGCAGGTTCCATAAATTCTTAGTGCAGGGACACAAAATTACCTAGCTTAAGGTTTGTAAACACACACCAAAACAGCTTTGATCTGCCTGACACACTCAGTAATTAATTCAAAACCAAAAGAAAATGCTAGTGGTAATTCTGCTATCCAGGGGTAAACTTTAGTTAAACTTCTTAATTGAGAAAAGCTCACACAAAATGAGCTGCTTCTAATTAAAAAAATAAAGCAGATTTCATAGCACAATTTGCAACTTCCAAGCCAAATTTAAAGAGTTAAATCACATTTATTATTGAAAATATTAATTTGTCACAAAGAAATTTATGAAAAATTTCAGCACTGCAGGTATCTTCAAATATCAATAAAACTGGCATAACTAAATACTCATCTCTTTCCAGTGGAAACAAAGATGAGAAACTAAGTTGATTCTGATCTTCAGGGAGCCAATGCCAGGAATTATGGAAACCAGTAACCAAAAAAAATCCAGAAGGAACTTTCAGATGGTTCTATAAAACCAATTACTTCGTTCATGTTCTTTGCACTTGGTCAGATGCAAAACAAATAACTTCTCTCCAAAATTGTGTAACCAAAAGATTTTAGTGTATGAAAAGCACTCCAGAGGGATTTCACACCAGGAAGAGCTTCCAGGCCCATGGCGTTCAGGTGATCCCTTGGAACCATTATTCCTGGTACATTCCAAGCTCAGGAATAAGATTTTAAATTAATGTTGTTACAGTGGAAGGTTTTTTCCTTACCTTCTGGTTCTACTCTTTGACCTGGATCTTTGGGACCTGTAGGATTTGCCTCTGCCCCTGGAGCGGCTCCGGCTGCGCTTCCTCCTGGAGCCATAGGAAGAGCTGCTGCTGGATCTGTGTCTGCGCCTGCAGGAGAGCCAGGCTGTGAGTGGGGCACTGCCCCTAAAACCCCACAGGAACAGGCACAAACCCCCACCAACCACCCCAAAAGGGTGTGCAGACCCAGAGGGTTGTACTGTGTCCCAGAGGCCTCAAATATCCCTGGTCCAGGGGAACCAGTGACTCCCATTCCCAGGGGCAGTGCTGCCTCCGAGGGCTGGTGCCCTCAAACACACAGCCCAGGTCACAGCAGACCTTCCTTCCACTGCTCTTAGTAATTAAGTAATCAGTGTTAATTTATTCCATGTGAGCTGGGGAGTGTCCTCCTGGGTTCAATCAGGAGGCACAAGGGGATCTTCCTTTGCCCCTCCCACCCAGTTTCATTAGTCAAAGAATAAAATCTTATCCACAAAGGAGAAAAGTGAAAGAATAGGTCCTAAATCCATAAATTACACCAATTAATCCCAAAACTGGGAATCAGGATATCTTCCAAGACTTAATCTTAAGATTTCCCCTCCATCTCTCTAACAGTTACACCCCTAATGAGAACCTCTGTATTTTTGGCCTTTATGTTTGATTAATATTAAAATATAACACCACAGAAACACTTCTGTAATTCAGGATGTGCTCAGAGTTATATGTGATTATCCAGCACAAGGGAAAGGAGCTGCAGGAGCTGCCAAACTGGAAGAGATACAGGTTACCTGCTAAGGAACAGGTCTTCACCTGAGGAAAGACTGCAATGTTCCTGCTGGATGAGGAACAGGAACCTTAGAAGCTGCTGCTTTTCATTGCTGAGAGTCAGGGATAAATCCAGCAGGACCCCAGCATATAAAACTGCCAGGAGCAAACTCCTAAACCAAGGGCACAGCCAAGGTTCCAGCCAGATCCGAAAACCAGACCCTTTGGTCTTTCCTGGCTCCAGTTCCAGTCCCCTGGTCCCTGTCCAGCCCCTAATCCCCCTGGGAGCTCTGGTTTATCTGGGAGATGGCCATGCCTGTGCTGGACTAACGGGATTGAGAGCTGCCTGGCAGCTGCCCAGGGCTGGGATGGCAGCCCATGGCATCCCAGTGTGTGCCCTCAGGGATGGAGAGCCTGAGCAGGAACATGGGAAAGGGGGTGCAGATAAACAACTGAGAGACCCCCTGAGCAGCCAACTCATCCCTCTCCTACCAGCTCCAGGAAGGGCTGTCAGGAGCAGTTCCCAATTCATTCACAGGGCAGCTGGTCACAAGGAGTGTTTTCCAGCTCTGCTCACTGATAAACTGATCCCCACAAGTCAGGCTGAGACAGCCAGGATGGGGCCATGGAGATGCTCCCAGGGCTGGAGCCAGGCTGGGAGAGCTGGGAGTGTTCACTGGGAGAAGAGAAGGCTCCAGGGAGACCGGAGAGCCCCTTCCAGTGCCAAGAGGGGCTCCAGAAGAGCTGGAGAGGGAGTTGGGACAACGGCCTGGAGGGATAGGACACAGGGAATGGCTTCCCAGTGCCAGAGGGCCGGAATAGATGGCATATTGGGAGGAAATTCTTGGCTGGCAGGGTGGGCAAGCTCTGGCACAGGTTTTCTGGAAAAGCTGTGGCTGCCTCCTCCCTGGAAGTGTCTAAGGCCAGGTTGGACAGGGCTTAGAGCACCCTGGGCTAGTGGAAGGTGTCCCTGCTGGAAGAATAAAGGAAGTTATTTTAGTCGACTGGGTTTTACCTGTTTGAATGAGGAAGTTCCCTTGGGATGTCCACATTCCCTGCTTTAGTACTGCTGGAGGGGGAAGGAGTGTTGGGTTTTTCTGGTCCTGGTGGTGGGTTTGCTTTTTCCCTTTGCTCAGAGGGAAAGCATTTCACCAAGACACCAGAGAGCAGTGCATTCATACACTCCCAGCTCCCTGCCACGCCACGACCGAGCCCCCTTTGCCAAAAGCAGCAGCAGTGAATCCCCCCAACTCACCTTTTCTCGTAGTGTGACCAGGACTGGAGCTCCCGGGAGCGCGACCTGGACCGGGATTTCCTGCCCCCCTTCTTGCGGCTGTAGGTCCTGCTGCCCGAGGAGCTGCTGGAGGACGAGCGCCGGCGGTGCTTCTTCTTCCTCCTGCTCCTGCTCTCCTCCTCCGTGTCCGAGGAGCGGCGGCCCATCCTCCCCCTGCGGGCACGGACACACCGGGGGCTGGGACAGCGCTCTGCTTCTCACACACATCCATATCCACACACACACACCCCCCCCATCCAGGGGGTGTCCACGCCTAAAAACGCCAGTGCACCACTTCTAAAGGCCTCCTGGCAGTGCTAATTCAATTTACATGCAAAAATAAAAATCAATATTGCAGCAGAGAACATCCACAAACCCGTGCTAAAAAGCGCCTGGAAATTGACGCTCTCGGCAAATTTGAATGGGTTTGTTTCGGCAACAAATAAACATCAGTATTTTAGCAGGAAACCTCGACAAATTCATGTTGCCAAGTGCCTGGAGATTTACGCTCTCAGCGAATTCGAAGGAATTTATTTTGGCAACCGTTTGGGGTGAATTTTCACAAAGATTTCCCGACCATTTAAACGTAAATTTGCTGATGAAACCATTTCCACACCAGAACATATCTTCCTTTTAGCTTCTTTACACATTTGTGCCTTAGATGTTAATTCTTCCAGAATTTCAGAAATGTATGATTTTAATATCTGATCCTTCTCTTTAGGATGCTGCACAATCACTAGTCCAGCATATTTACTGTTAATTGCCAGTTACAAATGAAGTTCTAGAATATTTAGACAATCAACAGAACTCGGCCTGCTAACTTCAGCCACTCATGTGATTTCACGTGCCTAGAGGTTATTGAAATAATCTAATTTTTGGCCTACTTATCATAACCAAAACAAGTTGAGAGAATAATTCTAGGAAGTAATCTTTAAATTAATTCAAACTAGAATTAGGTAGATTTTGGGTCTCAGCTCCATTCCCTTCTCTGATCCTCCCATTTCCAGCACAGACAGGTTGAACTTGTTCCCTTTCTATTTTCTGTTTGCTTTGCTGCACCAAATCCCTCCATTTATTCACTTCTCAACAGATTCTGTTCCCAGCCCTTTCAAACTCAGGCCTTCAGCCAACCATTTAAACAAAAGTTTTTAAATATTCAGGTTAAACCAGCAAATCTCCATCCACCTGAACCAGCACAGTTCTAGGAATCCTCCTAACCTGCTGTGCAAGAGAATTACTTTCTTAAATCAAGTTCTTTTTACCATCTTACTCAAGTTATTCCACGCGATTTTGGCAAAGAGAGGCAGGACTTTGGAAGCTGTTTTATGTCATTTAAGGAACTGTGACTTTAATTGACCATCCCACCGAGGAATGTCAATTTGTATCAACACACCGCCTTGTGAAGTCAATTTTTTCCCATTGTAGCAAAAGATTTCCAGAGCTCCAAGGCACTAACAGTTATTGAACAGTAATAAAGCTCTTCAAGTATACACTGATAGAACAACCTGCAAATGAACATGAACCTGAAACTTAAAACAGGCAGAAGTGCTTGGAAAACAAAACTACAACACAGAGGTTTTGAGTTAAAAGCTCACAGATCACAACAAGATTACTAAAAGTGACCTGAGAAACAAAGACTATAAAATACACTTTTGATATGGATCTTTATGAGCCACAACATCACATTTCAATATATATATATATTGTCTATTTTTTTAACACCTTTTATTTTGCCATCAGCTTCCCTCCCCCTTGGGACTGGATTAAGCAGCACATGAAACTCCTGGACCAGAGTCTTCAGACCATCCCTTCAGGACAGGACACACATTGCCCTGCACAGACACTTCCATAAACTATCCCAGGGTGCTCCAAGCCCTGTCCAGCCTGGCCTTGGACACTTCCAGGGATCCAGAGGCAGACACAGCTTCTCTGGGCAATCCATTCACCACCCTCACATGGAAGAATTCCTTCCCAATATCCCGTCTAAAGAAAGTGTAGAAGACACAGGAAACAGCCAGACTTCCCCAAAGAAATCTGTTCCAAGAGAGTAGCAAGAAGTTTGCACTCATTAATTCATTAATCTGATCTGGTCCAACCTTGTTTCAGAGAGGTCAGGATTATCTGGAGTGCAACACATCTTTTCCAACAAGATTCTCAAACTACTTTTAAAAATTAAAAATTAAATATATCAAATACATTAAAATATTGCTGTATTTACATCAATAATCTCCTCATGTTATGAACAAATATGAGCTCTAACTCCAATAATCACTGACCACCCACACTGTTTATGAGGCAACCCTACAAATGAGGTCCTTTGAGAAATCAGAACTCATTAGAAGGGTATTGATGGAAAGTTGATGAAAATACACTGCAATGGTTCAGCATCCTCTCCTTTCCTGCTGAGCTGTGCCAGTCCCTCCATGGCAGAGAACCAGGCTGGGCTGAGACACTGTGGAGCTCCAGCCAGGAACCGAGGGGCACTGAAGGCACATTTATTCTATTTATTCTCATCCACGGTTGCCTCTTTGCCAAGTTAAAGTTCACTGAAGGAGGCAAACCTGAGTCGCACCTACCAGGAGAGGGACCACGACCAGTTACCCCTGAATGCCAAAGATCCCTGTGGGCTCTGGGGAATCCATGTGGGTCCTGGGGGATCTCTGTGGGGCCCGGGGGATCCATGTGGAGCCCAGGACAACCCTGTGGGGCCCGGGGGATCCCTGTGGGGCCGGGGGATCCCTGCAGAGCCCAGGGGGTCCAGGTGGGGCGCGGGGATCTCTGGTGGGCCAGGGGATCCACGCGGGGGCCAGGATCCCTGTGGAGCTGGGGAATCCATGTGGGTCCTGGGGGATCTCTGTGGGGCCGGGGGGATCTCTGTGGGTCTTGAGGGATCTCTGTGGGGCCTGGGGGATCCCTGTGGGGCCCGGAGGGATCTCTGTGGGGCCTGGGGGATCCCTGTGGGGTTCGGGGCACCCATGTGGATCCCAGGATCCCTGTGGGCTCTGGGGGATCTCCGTGGATCACAGGATCCCTGTGGAATCCGGGGAATCCCCGCGGGTCCCGGGACGGCCCCGCCGTGACCCCGCACCGGAGGCCGCGCGGCCCCGGGAGCCGCCGCAGGGTCCCCCCAGCCCCTGCAGGAGGGCCGTTTATGCCCCTGCGGAGCCGCGCCCCCTCGCTCCCCCCCGTTGTCCCCCGTTATTCCCGGTTATCCCCATTATCCCCCGTTATTCCCGGTACCTCCCGCGGAGCCGCCCCGGCCCCGGTTCGAGCACAGCGCCTTCCGGGGCCGCGGGCAGGCAGCGCCAATCCACCGCCGAGCGCGCACAGGGCGCTACAGCGAGCGCCGAGCCATCGATGCGCTGCCCCGGCGGACGCCCACGCGGGACGGGCGGGGGGGACGGACACACGGACAGGGGGATGGACAAACGGGCAGGGATGGACAGACAGGGGGATGGACAGATGGACAGGGGGATGGACAGACCAGGGGGAATGGACAGACAGGGAGATGGACAGAAGGACAGGGGGAATGGACAGACGGGGGGATGGACAGATGAACAGGGGGATGGACAGACTGACCAGGGGTGATGGACAGACGGACAGGGGGACGGACAGACGGACGGTGGGGATGGACAGACGGACAGACGGACAGGGGGGATGGACCGACGGACAGGGACGGACAGACAGGGCGATGGACAGACGGACAGGGATGGACAGACAGG
>JAWMRC010000008.1:1438509-1448568 GCA_035584755.1 Thripadectes ignobilis | reverse complement strand
GCTCCCCAGGGCAGTGGGCACGGCCCCAAGGCTGCCAGAGCTGCAGGAGGGTTTGGATGATGCTCTGGGGCACAGGGGGGGATTGTTGGGGTGTCTGTGCAGGGCTGAGGGTTGGACTGGATGATCCTTGTGGGTCACTTCCAGCTCAGGGCACTCCATGATTCTATGAAATAGGCACCTGCAGCATTTAAATCCTTTACAAACCCTCACCTGGCCTCCCCTAAACTCTTCCCATCAAAGAGTGTGTTGGAAACACTCAGTACTAACATTCCCACTGCCCAACATCCTTCTCATTAAAGAGGAATGGGAACTTTCTTATCCTGCCTTGGCCAGGAAACACCTCAGATGTGTCAATTCAAGGAAGTTATTCTTTCCTTACCCTTACCAAAAGCAAGATTGGCCTGCAAAGTCTAGAATTCCTCTGGATTCCCTGTTGTCTTGGTAATCCCAGGGACTGGTTGGTAAGTTTTGCAGTGGGAGCAGAGCTATCACTCCAGTACAAAGCGTGTTTTGAAACCTCTTGGCTCTGTTTGCCTCCAAAGGTTATAAATACTGTTCCCAGGACAAACATTCTCCATGTCTGAGAGCTAATGAGCCCACCAGCTGCTCCAAGGCTGTCCACCTCTGACACCAGGAAACACTAAGCCATGTGAAAGAGATTTTAATGTGCCCAGACACTCTGATATAAGAGCTTGAACATGTGTCTAAAATGCAGGGGGTTTCCCCCCATCTATTTTACACCTTCAAAGGGAAAAGTCCTTTCCTGACCATCTTTGACACCCAAAACTGTCAGGTGAAGACCAGCACAGACCATCCTCTCTTGACACTGGTGCAAGTGGAGCTGTCTTCAATGAAATAACAGAAGGGTGAGATTGTGAAGTGTCACAAACATCTCTGTGCATTTTTGCAAGGATCCATCTGAAATGTGCCACGTGCAGGCAGTAGTCACCGACACCCTCTGGCTCTCTGAGTCCAAAGCACCAGTAAATCCACTTTAAATGGCTGATTAAACTGGGTTTACAGCTGCTTTGCACTACAAGAGCAGCAAAAGGTGCCCTGGCTCGTGCTGATCTGAAGTATCAAAGAATTTGTAAACAGGATCTAGGAGCTATTTGAAGAATTAAATAACTTGGTCTGTAAATTGGGACCAACACAACACAGATGTCTGTGGTTCACTTCAGAAGAGGCATAAAGAGGAGAATTGCTGTGTGTCAGACCTAAACTACTCAGGAAAAGTGTGCAGGTGATCTTGTAGTTCACAGAATCACAGAATACCCTGAGCTGGAAGGATCATCAAGTCCAGATCCTGGTTCGCACAGGACACCCCCAAAAATCCCACCATGTGCCTGAGAACATTGTCCAAACACTTCTCTGTTGTGAGAGGCTGGATGAGTGTGCAAAGATGACCATTTTGCATGGAATTATTCTCAGCCATCCTTTGGGAGGATCACGAGGCCTCTCCTGCAAGACCTTTCCCCACCAGTGCTCTTCAGACCCCAAATTGCCACTGGAGACACAACTGGCCCTCTGAAACCAAAGGAAAATGCAGTTGCACCTCATTGTACACAACCAAGAACCTGTGCTATGGGGTGGATCTCAAAGCCACAGCTGAGTCTGGCTTAGGAAAGCCCCTCTGACTCTGCCTGGGCTCCTGACACCCCTGAGAGCAGCAGCAGTTGCATTAAAGGCCATCCTGAATCCTCAAATTCCTGATCTGGGGCTGTGGGAACCATTCTTTTCTCCTGACTCATATTGACTTAAACCCAAGTGACTTTTAGCTCAGGCAAAGTGAAGCCCAAGCTGTGAACGGGACCTTTCCATTCATGTTCCCAATAAGCCCATGCCTTCTAAAGGCAAAAACAAATAAACTAGGTCAGCTGAACACAGTAAATAGCTCTGGCTCTTGTTTTGGGCTTAAAAAAAGTCCCAGTTGCTTAAGTGAAAATTGCTGTGACTTAGAGCAATGTGTCCCAAGGCCCCCCTTTTGTTTGGCTCTCTGTCATTAATCACTGGGAAAGCCTTTCCCTAAGAAAGTTTGCTTTTGGTAGCTCCAGGCTGGATGCTGCTCTGGTTCCTCTGCATCTGGCAGGAGCCTGCTGAAGGAAGTGGAGTGACTCAGGATTTATAGCTGTGTGAACAAGAGCAGAGGAGACCTTCTTCTGGGTCCTTTAGCATCTGGAGAACATCACAGATCCCTTAAAGCAGCCAAACACCCGGTGAGAACTGCTCTGACATCCCAGCCATGACATTCCTTGTCACAGGGAGACTGGGCAAGGGTGGGAAGGGAACAAAGGCACTGGGGGGTAAAGGAGTTGGGCAGTGTGGGTTTCACATGCTCATGGGAATGGGCAGGATACACTGCTCCTGCTGGGTTTTTCCTGCTCCTGGCCTTTTGGACTCGGTGGAATTACTCCTGATTTACGCCCATGTGGAACAGGATCACTCCTTTTTTTCCTTTTTTTTTTTTTTTTTTGATTGGTTGGTGTTTGTTTGTTTGTGGTTTTTAAATTTATTTTTTATTTCCGTCCACCAAATCTTAACAAAACCAAAGCAAAAAGTTGCTGGCTGGGGAAAATGGAGCAGGGAGGTGCTCGACAAAGGAGGCGGCGGCGGCGCATAATCCGCGCTCCCATGATGCCAAATCGCAGGGTGCATAATAACTTTTGGAGATTTACATAGATTAAACCCATTCCCTAGAAATCCTGCCGGAAAAAAAAAAAAAAGCGCTTTGCAATAATATTTTGCCTCGTATCTGCACTAATTTGTAAATTAGGGAATGTGCGTTTCCACGGGAGGCTGAGGGCGAACGTGGCTCTTGGGCAGATTTTCCTTGGCTGAAGTAAATGACAGGGCGGGGGAAATTCCCGTTTATATTCGTCTCTTCGAGTAAGGCCTCAAAAAATGCCATTTTTATCCTTTTTTTCCGGCCGTGAGGAAAGGATTCCTCGGTCGATGTGGCTGCCGGGATGCGGTGCAGAGCTCGGGGTTAAAACAGCGATGTTTTAAGACGCGCTCTCTTTCCCCCTTCCATCCCTCCTTTCTCTAAGCGAGCACAACTTTAGTCTGGAAATTTATTTTAACGATTTCTTTTCCGATATTAAAAGTATCTCCTTGTATAACGGACGGCGTTTTCTGTGCAAGCAAATTAGATTATCATGATAATGAGATAATTATTCCGCTCCTGTGCTACACTTCACTGAACAGAGAAATTCGAAACTTCTTTGTAGTGAAGCTTTTAGGGCCGTAATTACCACCCCCAAAAAAAATTCAAAAAAAAGAAAAAAGAAAAAGGGGAAAAAAAGAAAGTCATTAAACTCTTCGGTGTTGAGTTTTTCTGGGAGATAAAGCTAATTAATTTATTTATTAATGAGCACGAGCTTCTCAGGCCCATTATCGTCCGTTAGTATTATATATCAGGGGGCAATCTCGGTCTTCTGGGACCTTGGTTTGGAAAGAGGAACCCGGGGCTTGGGAAATGCTTTCCCTGGAGCGCACACTCCGCGCGTGGCCCTTTTCAGGGCATTTGGACTCTGCCTTTCGGAGCTCGGGGGCTGCCCGGGAGGGGGGAGCCCACCCGCGTGTCTTTGTTGGCGAGGCTGTGCCGTTCGGGATCTTCTTGTTGTTAGTAGTATTATTATTGTTATTATTATTATTGTTATTTTTCTCGGCGGGTTTATTTGTGGTGCGGCGCTCCGAGGCGGCGCGGCCGTGACCCCCGTGTGCCCCCTCCCCGCAGGTCTGGTTCCAGAACCGCAGAGCCAAATGCCGAAAGCAAGAAAACCAACTCCACAAAGGTACCGGGCCGCTCGGGGGGCGACACGCGTGGGGCGCTGCGGGACGGGTGGGCTCTCTCCGGGGCTGACCCCGCCGTGCCTCCCCCAGGGGTGCTCATCGGTGCCGCCACGCAGTTCGAAGCCTGCCGGGTGGCCCCCTACGTGAACGTGGGTGCGCTGAGGATGCCCTTCCAGCAGGCAAGTCATGGGTGGGTGGATGGGTGGGTGGGTGGGTGGGTGGGGGAACGGGGCGGGGAGGAGGGGGGTGACACGGCCACTCGGGACCCCCACACACACGCGTGTGCCCCCGCAGGTTCAGGCGCAGCTGCAGCTGGACAGCGCCGTGGCCCACGCACATCACCACCTGCACCCGCACCTGGCCCACGCACCCTACATGATGTTCCCCGCGCCCCCCTTCGGGCTCCCGCTCGCCACCCTGGCCGAGTCCGCCTCCGCCGCCTCCGTGGTGGCCGCGGCCGCCGCCGCCAAGACCACCAGCAAGAACTCCAGCATCGCAGACCTCCGCCTGAAGGCCAAGAAACACGCCGCTGCCCTGGGGCTGTGACCGCCCCGCGCCGCTTTTATAAAAGGAGAGGGAAAAAAAAAAAAAAGGAGAAAAAAAAAAAAAGGAAAAAAGGAAAAAAGAGGAGAAAAAAAAAAGAGGAGAAACGGACGGGAGATATATACTTATTTAAGGAATTAGAGGAACTCGACGCGCAGCTGGGAAGTTCACAGGTTTTGAAACTGACCTTTTTCTGCGAAGTTCACTTTAATACAAGAAATTTGATAAGAGAGGCGGGCCTCCTTTCACGTTGCATCAGATACTTGAGTTTAACAACCACGTCTGGAATAGCGACAAAAAAAAAAAAAAAAAAAAAAAGACAATGATTTCTCTGCGAATTTCTAATGGGAAACTGTCCGGGATACTTCCTCCAGCAGCATTCCGGGTTGCATGTATTTGTATTTCATTGATGGAGTCCTTTGATTCACTTGCACTTCACCCTCATCTTTAGTAGAAAAAAACAAGACAACCACAAACCAAACAAACAAACGTGGCTGGGTTCTTTCTCCTTTAATCTTGGAGGGAAGCAGGCAGAGAGAGGGAGATCAAGCACTACCTTTCCCACTCTTAAATCTTTGTTGGTCGTTTGCTGTCCCACCTCTGAAATAAAAGGGAGCGGAAAGCATCAGGAGAGCAGAGTGTGCCTCCCTTTGCCGGGTCTCTCCTGTCCTGAGGGCAAACACAAATGAAAAAAAAAGAAAAAAAAAGAAAAAAAAAAAAAGAGTATTTAATTCCCAACCACCACTTGACACCACGGCAAATTCCAATAAGAGGTACTGGATACATGTAAAATATGTTGATACACACGAACAAAGTTTATTTTGGCTATGACTTGTGAATTGATAGTTGACTGTCAAACATTTACATTTTATCTCATAAAGGTGTATCTATTCACGTAATCTTGTGATTTTTTTGGTTATTATTATTATTATTTGAGAGACGTATAGCTATTTAACCTGGGGTACCCTGCAGTCGCTGATTGTTATCCCAGATTTTGACATCAGACCCTCAAGCTTATTGCCAAGACAGAGGGAAAGCTCTTCTACGCGAACTTTGGTATGGACGGGCTTTGTATCTATTTGTTCTCCATGAAAACAAAATTATTTATATTGACCATATTTTTTCTAGTGTATTTTAAGTTATTTAAAAAAGAAAAGAAAAAAAAAAGAAAGCAAGATGCTGTTATCTCATTGCGTTTGTTGTCAGTACAATATATTTTGTTCCACTCAGGTTTGCTTCACCTTTTTTAATCCATTTTCGACGTCACGAATTTCAATAAGTGCCAAGTAATGAATTTAAGACACTTTGCGACCTATTGACTGAAGGGGGGACGGTTTGGGGGACGGTTTCACCTCCTGGTACTGTCGATGTCCAACCATCGGTGATGTTCTTTCTTTTCTGTGTTTACACCTCCTGTAGAGCTCGCACGTTTCTTTCTGCTCCGTAGATATCGCGACACGCCGATAGCGCTCAGCACGACGAGGAAGCGCATATTTTATTTTTTTTTCTCTTTTTTTTTTTTTTTATTTTTTTTTTTTTTTTTCACCACTTTCTCTGAGTTTTCCCCGAGTTTCGGCTGCACGACCCGGGGCGCGGCGTTCGCGGTGGCTTTTGTGTTGCAGCCAAACCGGCCGGTGGAAGCTCTATAGCAATTGTGTCTTTACAAGTTCTGTCAGGTTCCCTCAGGTAATAAAATCGAGGAAAGTGGAACGGCTCGGAATGTTTTCCAGGGAGGGGTCGGGGCTGGAGGGGGGGATCGGAACCTCCCGCTCCCGGGCAGAGCCCGCACCTCGCCCGGGGTCGGTCGCGGGGGGCACCGGGGTGGGCTCTTTCCCCCCACCACGGGCTCCTCGCCCGCCGCTCACGGAGCCCTGGGAAGGTCAGGAATCCCGGCGGGAGGAGAGGGCTCCGGGCGGGCAGCGCGACCGGGCACGGTGGGAATGGACGGGGATGCACTGGGAGAGACGGGGATGGACTGGGACGGACATGGATGGACTGGGAGAGACGGGGATGGACGGGGATGGACTGGGAGAGACGGGGATGGACGGGGGACTCCGGGCAGGGGAGGCGCAGCCCCCGAGTCCCCGCTGGGCTCCTCGCCGGGGAAGCGGCGACCTCCGGTGAGCAGCAGGAAAAGTCCCCCCGAGCCCGGCCGCAGCACCGGGGAGAAGCGGCGGCGCTGGGAGAGAGCTCGACGTGTCCCCGTGGGATGGGCAGGGACAGGCACAGCGACAGGGACAGCGACAGGGACAGGGACAGCGACAGGGACAGTGTCCGGAGCCCTCCCGGCGAAGCCCGCAAACAGCGAGAGCCAAAGCGGCTCGGACGGTTCTATGCAAATAACGGGCTGAAAATGATAGATTTTATGTTAGGGAAAAGAGCTTTATTCAAGCAAAAGTAAGATACTGCTAATTATAAAGTCAATAAAAGTAACGGTGGTGTCGATTGATCCCCGAATAAAGCAGTTCATTAATATGTGCCCGAGCAGCGCTCGGTGCAGAGCCCAGGCTCGGCCCCGGGGATCCTCACCCACCTCCACACAAACTCGTCACGTCGTACCTGCTCTCTTTCAAACCCAACCAGTCTAAGCAGAGCTGTCCAACAACCTTGTGCAGGTTATTGATGTAACTGAGTGTGGTGGATCTGTGCAAGGGGAACCTCAAGCCTTGACTCAGCTGTCGGCACGTCTGTCTTCAAGATGATCGTAATAAAAAGACATGAAAAATGTGCTTTCATCCTACCAGGAAAGATGGTCGGATGGTGTAAGAGAACTGTGTATTTTTTAGCGCAGCTGTGATTAAAATAAAATAGTCTTAACGGGATATTTTTGGACAGGAATACTTACATTCCCACTTCCCTTGGATTGGAATACCTAATAAGTCTATAGGCTGACAGAAGTTGGCCAGGACTCTCCTGTTTCTATTTTATTTCTCAGAGTGTTTGAACCTATATAAAACCCCGCAGGTTCCCTGAACTGTAATTATGGCTATTTCATGAGCCAGGCAGCGCTCACACGGTCTGTGCTTCCTGGAGATAGAAATCTCGCGTGGGATTTACACGGAGATGTGCTGGCCTGGGAAGGGCACGGAGGGAAGAGACGGAATAAATCCCGTGGGAAGGAGTAAACACCTGTTTGTGTCCTCGCAGAGCCCGTGGCGTGTTCGCAGCGGGACGTGGCTCGGGCTCCCCGGGCTGAGGCAGCAGCTCCCGCAGTTTCTTTGCTCTCTGCAGCAGCACAACACGAGGTGAGCAGGGCAGGCTGCCTGACAGGCAGCTCGGACACCCCCACGCTCCTGCATCCCTCTTCTCTGCCCAAAAACCCTGAAAGGGAGAAGGCAAGGGCACGCTGTGCCTGCCCGGTGCACCAAGCTGCCCGCTGAGAGCTGCTGCTCCCTCCGAGCTCAGCCTTGCTGCGGGTTTGCAGCTTGCCTTTCACAGGAGCAGCGCTGCAAGAGCACTCGAGCCTTCCAGTCCTTGCAGGGAGCTGTGGCTGCATACCCACCGAATAAATAATGGCTTTTGCGTAACACTACACACTGGGCTGCTTCCTGCCCAGTAAATATTGATACTTGTCCAATTCTGTGGCTCTTCCATTTCGTTTGCCCTTGAATCTTCAGTTTCTCGCCATTTCTCAGCCTTCCTGTGAAGTACCAGCAGGTAAAAGTGCACCTCAAAGGTCATTTATGACACAAATTTAAGGAATAAAGCGGCAGATCACTTCTGTGTTTTTGAGGTGGGCAGCAAAGTTCTGAAAGGAACTGGAAAAACTGTCCTCATTTTAACCTTCCCTATGTCTGAGCAGCCACTGCCCTGGCTTTGCTGGGGGATCTCCTAAGTGTTCTCAGAAATGTGAGCTGTCACTACTCACACTTTACACCAGCGCCCAGCCTTCTCCCAGGTGTTCTTTAGGCAATTAAGTTGGTGTGAATGAAGGGAATTCTCAAAATTTTCTGCACCACGAGTCTCCCCAGTCCAGCGGCAGATTGCAGGTTTCAGGATGCATTTGTGCTCTTTGGCCAGTTGTTACTAATTTTAGGGACTCGCCAAGAGCTCGATTTCTAATGGCAGAACCAGCAGAGCCATCAATTCCCATCGTCTTTCTCGGCGGTGTGGGAACACCGTGACTTCTTTTGACAGAAAAGAGCAGCACAAACCTCATTGCTCCCCAGTTTGAGGGTGATTTTTGGTTTCAGGGGGAAAGGCCGGGAGTGCCAGGCACTCCTGGCAGCAGGAGCTGTGGGAATCTGCCGAATCATCCGTGTGTAGCATCAGCAGCACGTTCCCAGGCTGTGCCCACACACGGCTCCTGGTCTGTGCTGCAGAGGCAGCTTCTCCTCCAGCTACATTGCTGTGTGCTCACAAGAGCCAGAACTTCTCTTAGAGAGGGCTTTTCTCGCTGAAACTTCTTTTATAGGGTAGCTGTGAAGGATGTTTGGGAATGTTTTCCTTCCTAACAAAGGGTTTGTGGCCTTTGCACATCAGACACGCTTAAGTGCCACCAACTGCCTCCTTTACACAGGTGAGAATCACCCAGGGGGCAATTCTGGGAGAGAATTCCAAAATGGGGAGGGCCCAAAATGCCCCAAAGGAATGAGGGGCAGTTTGATTTTCTCAGCAGCTGCAGCCACCCCGAAAGCAGCGAGGCCATAAACGTGTGGCTGGTAAAACAGCACCAGCGCAGTGGGAGCTTTGCTGAACATCTTCTCCTGCTGGTTCCGAGCAGCAAGACACCACTTTTCATCAGGCCTTGGGGAGATGGAGCTGCACGGCCCCTCAGGCTGGCACTCCACGGGTGACAGGCTGACATCCACGCTGCTGCAGGGTCCCCTGGGGCCACGGGGGGATCCTGGGGGTTCATCTCCAGGTCCCTGGGGATCTGTGCAGCCAGGGGGCTGCAGGATGCACCAGCGGGTTCCTGCACATCTCCTCTCTCTGCCAGCACGGCTATTCTGCTCTTTGAAAGTGTCACTCCGCATTCTGCATCTTCTGGAAGAGGCAGGAAGTGTCAACAGTCGCTTCTGCCCAGTTGAAAAGCTGGTCAGCAGCTGGTCCCGTCCAACTGCTGCTGCTTGGAATGCCCAGGTCAATGTGCCCTGTGCCATCACCCGGCTTTTGGCTCCCTGGGTTGGCACGGGGTGATCTCACGACACTGGGAAATGGTAAATTTGCCCAGAACTGCGTGGCCATGGGGCCACATCGGCCCCACAGCTCCTGTGAAACCCAACTATTGTAGTTGGCAGTCCCTGCCTTTGAGCGGCCCCTCCCCTGCCCTGGAGCTCCAGGGAGACCCTGACGTGCTCCACACACTCTGGAACAGGGAAATATTTCATCACTCCCTCGTTAGGCAACCCCTGCCACCATTCCTGCTTCCCTAACAGCACTTCAAACCTACTCCTTTCTTCCCCTTACAGGAGAACACGACCCACCAGGCACCCACCGTGATGAGAACACCTCTTGCAGCTTGTACAAGAAGGTGGAGTTAACCCAGGTTTGAGCAGCTCAGGCCAGAATGGGTGTTTGGAAAACAAGAATTGGCTGTGTGTTATTAGAATTATGGGATCAGAGAATCCCAGCATGGTTTGGGTGGGAAGGATCCTTAAAGATCACCCAGTCCCACCCCCTGCCATGGGCAGGGACACCTCCCACTAGCCCAGGTTGCTCCAAGCCCTGTCCAACCTGCCCTTGGACACTCCCAGGGATCCAGGGGCAGCCACAGCTTCTCTG
>JAWMRC010000008.1:1416300-1437395 GCA_035584755.1 Thripadectes ignobilis | reverse complement strand
GGAAGGGACCTCAAAGCCCACCCAGTGCCACCCCCTGCCATGGGCAGGGACACCTCCCACCAGCCCAGGTTGCTCCAGCCTGGCCTTGGACACTCCCAGGGATCCAGGGGCAGCCACAGCTTCTCTTTCCCACCCTCCCAGGCAGGAATTCCATCCCAATATCCCATCCATCCCTGCCCTCTGGCATTTTACACCTGGCTTGCCTGCAGGGATGTGGTGGCTTTGGGAGCAGCTCTGCCCCGGTGGCAGCAGCAGCAGCAGCTCTGCCCCACACCCAGTGCAGAGCCAGAGCCGTGCCAGACCCTCCTGGGGCTTGTCCCTCTTTCGGGCAGATGACAACCAGCTTGGGAACCCGGAGCACATGGCAGTTTTGACATGTGTAATCACTTTAATTACACAAGCAGTTTACAAGCATTTCCTACCTGGGCAAAGGATCCTGCATGAATTTCAAAACTAATTTCACCGTATTAATCCCGCTAAAGGAAATAGAAACATTTGCAATTCATACATTACTTTATGTTCAGATGCAATTAATTTGGATTAGTTTCTAATGAACTCATTTTGCTTGTAATCAAGAACTTCTTTTCATGGGCTGGGGAAATGCCTGTGAATTTTCCCTCGGAGCTTTTCTTGCATAACATCTGCCCCGAGACGTCTCTTAAACAATGGAGAGGCAGATTTACAGGGTGTCAGCTCCCTGCTCTGAGCCTGGAGAAAGATGAATTAAGCCTTCTGTTATAAATGGAACATATATACTTCAAAACAACTGTTATTAGCCAAGATATGTCCAAGGTCAGGCTGAGTTATGTGGGATGTGTTCCTGGGAGTAATTTGTCTCTATTGGCTATGAATTTAGTTAAATTTTTTCAAGTTTTGCATAAGTTCTTTAAGTGTCCCACTTAGTTTTCAGGAAAATAAAAACAAACCTTAACCAGGAATTGCCTTTGGTTTTAACTGTTTCCTGTGTACAATCGTTGTTCATTGCCGTGGGGAAATGTGTGGTGGTTCAGTGTTCTCCAAGGCTTGTCAAGGAGGAAATGGTGCCTTTGGTCTTGTCTCAATTCAGCAAACCTGAAGGAGACACAGGACTAGTGTTGGGGGTCTGAGAGTGCAAGGGAGTAACTGGAGCAGAAAGAAGAATTCTAGTTCTGCCATTTATGTTTAAAAATCAGAGGAACAGAGAATCCCAGAATGGTTTTGGTTGGAAGGGACCTTAAAGCTCACCCAGTTCCACCCCTGCCATGGGCAGGGACACCTCCCATGGACCAGATTGCTCCAAGCCCCATCCAGCCTGGCCTGGAAAAGTGGTTGCACTTTTGTATTTCAACATGTATAAAATGGGGATAGAACAGTTTAATTTGTCCTGCCAGAAGACAGTGACCCCAGGACATCCCTCCACAAGGTCAGGGCAGGAGCAGACCTCCCTGGAGGGTGGAGGTCAAGGAAGCCTCAGCCACCCCACTCCACGGTCCAGGTTCACACCCTCCTGGTCCTGCTGTTTGCCAGGGGAGCTGGGGCACATCTGTGGTGCAAACACAGCCCTCTGGAGCAGCATTTGGAGATTCTCCTGCCAGAGAGGATCCACAGCTGTGTCTCCAGGGGGATGTGGAAGGATGGCCTCCAGCCAGGCTTTCCAGCAAAGGTGCTGCAAGATGTAAATGAAAATTAAAGACCAGGTTTGGGCCCAGAAGAAATGCCTTGCCCACAAATCGCATTTTTCCTGTATTTTTCTGTGCAGCTCTTGAGTTGGCACAACCTTGTTTAGCTTGAAAGATCTAAGAAAATTCCAGCCTCAGGCTCTTGGATGGTGTCTGAGTGCAGCCCTTATTGAAGTCCTGGGGAACAATTTCAGGCCAAATGTCCATTGCAACTCTCTTACTCAATGCCTCTGACAGTTTGCCCTGGGACACCAGGAAGGCGTCAAATGTGGGCAGGCTTTGGAAGAGCCTCCCATCAAAAATGTATGGAATTGTTGAACTCAGCACAGCTCCTGCAGGGGAGCAGCCAGCTTGTAATTTGGTTTAAGTGGTCACAAACACTAACGTGAAAAGTATTGAGTCTCCAGAAAACTAGATTAGATCAGGCAAATCCACTTCCAGGCACATTTCTGGAAGTGTCCAAGGCCAGCTTGGATGGGGCTTGGAGCAACCTGGGGGAGTGGAAGGTGTCCCTGCCCATGGCAGGGGTGGCACTGGATGGGATTTCAGGTCCCTTCCCACCCAAACCCGTCTGGGGTTCTGTGTTTCTAGGAAATAAATGAAGTGGCAACACCTCTTAAAAGCAAACTGCTGGTGATCCTTGAATGGAAACCTCCAGGAAAGGGCCAGATGAGTTAATTTACAAAGCCACCTGAGATGGGCACTGTGCAGTGCCATCATCAGGCCTGGCACTGCCAAAGGCAGTGGGTGCCATCACCCAGCTCTGCTGCAGGACGGGGACCAAAAGAGCTTCCTTAGGGACACCAGAGATTCCTTAGGGACACCAGAGATTCCTTGGGGAACAGCAGAGATTCCTTAGGGACAGCAGGGATTCCTTAGGGACAGCAGAGCTTTCTTAGGGACAGCAGAGATTCCTTAGGGAACAGCAGAGATTCCTTAGGGACAGCAGAGCTTCCTTAGGGACAGCAGGGATTCCTTAGGGATAGCAGAGATTCCTTGGGAACACTCCAGAGATTCCTTGGGGAACAGCAGAGCTTCCTTAGGGACAGCAGAGCTTTCTTAGGGACAGCAGAGATTCCTTGGTGAACAGCAGGGATTCCTTGGTGAACAGCAGAGCTTCCTTAGGGAACAGCAGAGATTCCTTAGGGACAGCAGAGCTTCCCTGGGGACCAGCAGAGCTTCCTTGGGGACAGCAGAGATTCCTTAGGGACAGCAGAGCTTTCTTAGGGACAGCAGGGATTCCTTAGGGAACAGCAGAGATTCCTGAGGGACAGCAGGGATTCCTTAGGGAACAGCAGAGATTCCTTTGGGACAGCAGAGATTCCTTAGGGACAGCAGAGATCCCTTAGGGACAGCAGAGCTTTCTTAGGGACAGCAGGGATTCCTTAGGGACAGCAGAGATTCCTTAGGGAACAGCAGAGATTCCTTAGGGACAGCAGAGCTCCCTTAGGGACAGCAGAGATTCCTTGGGGACAGCAGAGCTTCCTTGGGGACCAGCAGATCTTCCTTGGGGACAGCAGAGCTTCCTTGGGGACAGCAGAGATTCCTTGGGTCTGTGGGCTCCTGTCCAGCTGGAGCTGAAGGTGGCTGTGAATGAACACCGAGGTGTTCAGGGGGTGCTTTGCCCACTCATCAATTCATTTCCCTAAATGAAAGAGCCCCAGAGAGCCTGGGCAGTGAGTTTGTGGCACACAGGTTGGCAGTGCTTCCCTCTGGCCACATCTTCTGAACTGAGCAGGAAAAGGGTGGAAGGGAATATGCACACTTTGGCCCTTGGCATATCATCATCTCGTGGACATTTGTGTCCCTGCAGAAAGACCAGACCCACAGAGCACAACCAGGAAATTAAATTTGCCTGATATCCATTAATCCATCGTCTATTAATGGCCACCCTCTCTGTGATTCCCACTGGCAGGGAAACCAAAACACCTCTGGGGCAGCTGGAGGCTCCCAAAAGGGCATGAAGATCCTCCTCCTCACTAAATGTCCCTTAAATATCCTTCTGGCCTCGTACCTGCTGCCACCAGGGTAGTTCTTGGCCTGAGGATGCTGGGAACCTCTGCAAAGGGGATGTGCAGTGATGGGAAGGAGGACAGAAGGCCATTAAGCTTCGTATAATATTTTTTCCCTCCACCAGGGTTTGTACAAATACACACATGAGCAGCCAACCTCACCCTGGCTGCCAGCAAACTGTGAGCCTTTAAATACAATTAATGCAAAATATCATTTAATTACAGCTGTCTTCCCTCATTTGGAACAGATGGATAATGTTTCAGTGGGTTGTGACTCAGTGGAAAGTCTCATGAGCAGCACCCTCTGTGGCTCAGAGCCGTCGGTGGGACTGCGACTTCACAGAGCACGACCCTCCTTTTTGACTCCCATTTTAAAGAAAATCTCCAGCTCAGCAACGACTTGAGCCTAAGTTCTCAGCAAAGCCATTGAGGGCCCAAAATAAACTGTTAGTTTAAATGTTATTGGTGCACAAGCCCATAAACGTCTCTTTGTGGAGAACAAAGTTGAATTCCAGTTTCCATGTGCAAGGGGCCTCCCTGGGCCCTGAGATGGTGTCTGTTTGCCCCCAGCTCTGCTCAAAAGCACGGCGAGCCCCCCCTGCCCTTTGTAGGCTCAGCTTGGGTTTGCAGAGGGGGAAACATTCCTGGGTTAGTCATTTTTTATGTCTCTCTTTTGCGCTCAAAGCGCGGGGCAATGAACCAGATTCTGTTAAAAGCGATGCAAAGGGGCTTTCCAGCTGAGGGACGTGTTGGGATCTGAAGGCTCGTGCTGGAGCAGCTCCTTGGGAGGGCACATGGAGACAGCCAGCACATCCAGCATCTCCCCCTTCTTCCCAGGGAGCAGAGCAGCTGCCAGCTGTCCCCAGGGGTCTCCACCTCCAGCCAGCGACCTTCCCCAGCCCATCCCAAGGCTTGGGAGCAGCCCACGAGGTCCCTCGGGAAAGAAGGGATTTGAGGATGGTTGTGCACACGAATGGTGCTGGGGTTTGCTGGGCACAAGGACTGCCAGAGCAGGTCCCTTTGGAAACTGAACCAAAGGTATCTCCTGTTCTTAGGACACTCCCCAGGGCAGAAACCGGGCACATTTGAGGTAAAGTTAATGGTGTTCAACAGAGTAACTGTGGAGGGAAAATAGCAGAGGGAAAAGGATCCTTAACGGGGTTACATTTCTGTGACTCGTCTGGTTACGTTTCCATCACCAATTGATCAATGTTTTTAAATAGGCTTTATTATTTGGATACAAAATTAAAAGGGACTTCCAGGGAAACCCCCAAGCCCTACCTTCCCAGGGACCTGGGAGGGTCCAGCTGATGTTGGTTTCTGCCCCAGTGAGAACAGAGCAAACCACTGGCAGCTCCTGCGTGCTCTCGGGTTGATCTTTAAAACATGCACTTCATGGGGTGTTTGTCTTCTCCCGTGCCTGCTGTCTGCAAATGCCTCAGCAGGCCCAGATATCTGGGGGGGCACTGACCACAACAGCATATTTTATTGGTTGAAAATCAGTTTTGTATTGTAATAAAGAAGATTTGCTGTGGCAGCCTGAGGTTTTTCTGTGAGACTGATTTATACCTGTCCAGACAGCTAAAGAAAAATGCCCTGAGACTTAAATGTACAATTCTATTTTCCTAAGCATGGACTATCAAATTCTGGTAGTGAAGTGACCGTGAATTTCTGATTAAAAATGAATTCTAATTAATTTAAGGTAGGAAAGAAACAAAAGGAAAGCCATGGGCTGGGCCACAGCCTGGCACACTGGAAGGGAAGGGTCTGGTGTGGCTGGAGGGTGGAATGTGTATGAACAGGTCATGGAGTCGTGGAATGGTTTGGGTTGGAAGGACCTCAGAGCCCACCCAGTGCCACCCCTGCCATGGGCAGAGACACCTCCCACTAGCCCAGGTTGCTCCAACTGGGTCTTGGACACTCCCAGGGATGGGGCATCACAACTTGGGATGGAAATACCTCTGGTGCAGGGAGGGGCCAAAGTGGCTTCCCTGGCAGGGGTTGTCAGGGCAAAGTCAGGCAAGAAGGGAAACCTCCAGTGGTCACATCATGGAAAGCTCCTTCCTCCCCTGTCCTGTGGAAGGTATTTCCACCCTGAGATGGTCTCCCAGTGAGTAATTAGTCCAGCCAGGCTCTGCTGGCCGTGGGGGGCAGAGATGCCACCAGTGACATCAGCAGAGGGTGGTGGGATGGGCTCATGGATGGGAAAAGGGAAGAGGGAGGGGGAGATGAAGGAACAAATGAAAAGCAAGAAATGACTAAGTTTGGAAACATTCTTTTCTTTCTGTTCCTTGGCAGGGAGTTCACTCGCTGATGGCACTTTCCTCTCGTATCTGAGCAGGGCGCAGCCCCTCCTCTGGGCAGCCCTTCCCACCGAGATAGGGCTATTTATAGCCGGGGTGGAATGGCCAGCTCAGCTGGGCTGGGGCCGGTTAACCACTCACACACTGGTTTCACTTCCCTCAAATGAAAACCCAGTTCTTGAGTGGCTCAACTTCCCCTAAGTCAGCCCAGGAGGAGGAGGAGCCTCCTGCTTTGGGCTCCTCTCCAGAGGGGAGCTCCGAGAAGTGCCCAGGGTGGTGCAGTCCCATCTCCTCCACCAGCCCTCCCCGCTCCCTGCTTTCCATGGTCACCTTCCACTCAATCCTGTCCTGCCTGGCCTTGAACACTTCCAGGGGGGGAATGAAGGTGAGACGGGAAAAACAAGCCATGGAACTTGAGAAAGGTGCCTCACACAGGCAAATTCATTAGCAAACAGCCCTCCAAGCCTGTTTATTTAACCTTTTGTTTGCTTGTTTCTAATTCTTTAATATAAACTTGTCATTTTTAATTATTTTTGATACAACCAGACCCCTTTTTGGTTTTTTTCTGATTTAAAACAGTTATAAATATAATTTTCTCTTCACAAACTGAGTCCCTAAAGCGGTTCCAGATGGCAGACATGTACAGATGGAACATTCCTACTGGAGGAATAACTTTTGATATTTAATCAAAAGCAACAAGTTTAACAAGCAAGACACTGACACACGAGGAGATAACATGGTGAGAAAAAGAAAATCCAGGCTCTAAAATTGAGATGAACTTCCCCAACATGTACAAGAGGTTTTATACACTTTGGTCTGAGCAACGGGGCAGCTCAGAAATTAAACTTGAAAAAGTGGGAAATAACTGAATTGAGGAGAAATGGAATAAAATGGGAGGAAGAGGAAATGGAGGAGAATGAAAAGAATCAACAGATAAAAGAGGAATTAAAAAAAAAAAAGAAGCACAAAATGCAAAAGAAGAAAAGTAGAAAATCAAAAGAAATGCCAAGGAAAAAAATTTGCAACGAATCAGGAAGAAAAAATGGAGCTGTCTGAGAAAAAGTGCAAGAAACAGCATGAATTACAATATTCTAAAGAAAACAACCCCGTGACGATACTCAGAAAAAGAGAAAATATGGAAGCCCTCATTTTGTATTAATTGTGTTTCCTTTCCAAAGACACATTTCGATGCTGGAAAACTCCTGTAATGAGATTATTGTTTACAGCAGGTTATTACTCAACGGGTCCCTGCTCAGCCTGTCTGTGTTTGATCTAATTCTGTCAAACCTTGCAGTGGAGCCGCTGAGTTGGTACCTGAAAAGAAAGACTTAATCAGGGAATGGATTTGGAACCAAAACCCTCATTAGAAGCCCACTTTTCCTACGGGCTTTGTGTGACTACGCCAAGCTCAGGCTGCAGCTTTACAACTTCCAGGCACAACAACACGTGGATATTTGGGGCTTGGGGTATTTCCTGACCTTGGGTGGCTCGGGCTTTGGGGTGGGAATCACCCACAATGTCCCTTCAGAGCCATGCCAGGGAGGGCAAATTCGCTTGAATGTTACAGGGAGTCCAAATATTAATGCACTGTAATTATGTCTGATCCTTTTTAATGGTTGTTGGTAATTTGCTGCCCTCGCAGGATGGCAAATCACTGTATTTTGGGGAAAAGAGCAGTGGAAAATAGTCAGAACCCCTCCCAAAGAAGCAATTAGTTCTACCTAAATAATCCCAGAAATAGAGCAGCCAAGTAAGAGGGAAATGTTTTATGGAGATGTGGTTAGAGGGGAATATTATATTATTGTCACGAGTTTTAAACAACCAGGTGACCACATTTTTCATGCAATGGCACTATTGTATTAGACACTAAAATCACATTTTAACCCACTTTTAAATGTTCTCCCTTCGCCTCCACTCCAGGGTTTGGAAGTGCTGTTTGTGTCAGCATTCCCTGGGCTCCCACAGCTTCTTTTACCTCCAATAATTATAACAGCTCACTAATAGACCATCTCCCTGATAAACTTCCTCGTTAAGGAGAATTCCCGACAAAAAATGATGCTGGTCCTTTAAAAGTTTATCCCTGTGGCACCATCATGTAAGCATACATATGGGACAGTAAAAATGGAAGACGACACATTAAATGACATTATTATAAAATGCAATACTCTTGGAATGATCCCTTATTAAATTAGGCTCTATGATCTGAGATGAATTTCCCCGATCCCTAATCCATCACCAGAGAAATATTAAAAGATAGGTCTCAACTGGTATTAGAATGGCACTCAGTCTCTACTTTCATTATTTTGAATTAGGGTGCTACTGGGGGGAAGCCTCTTAATGAGAATTAGAGTGATTCACTGGCCTTCTTTGGGATTTTGACAAGTAAAATATTAACTCTTCAGTCACAGCTGTCGGAATTAAAATACTTGGCAGCCACAGATGCCCAAATTAAATTGGCCTTTATGTTTCCATATTGCTGACCTCCTTAGAGGCAAAAACATCAAGCCCAACAATAACAGCAAACCCACAGCATGTCATTTCTTGGAAGAAAATATATTTATTGAAGTTTTTATATTTGTTGCAGTTTTAAACACATAATTGAACAAATACGGGGCGTTTTTACAAAAGGCCCTTGTTTTAATTTTGCATTCTGTAAAACTCCAGCTACAAATCAGTTTCTCTGAACCATTAATCAGGCAATAAAATAATAAATGAAGTTATTTTGGGGGATTTCTTAACTGTTTAAGCCAACATAAATCAGATTTACGTGTGGCGCATCAGTGAAAACATCTTAATGGCTTTGGCACTTTTTTGGGGTTGTTTCTCTGTAAAGAATAGATCCTATTTCTTACAAGCAATATCAGAAAATGCATAATTATTGCAAAAGAACGAGCTTTTTTCTTAGCAGCACTCCAGTTTGGAACACCAAACCAAGCTGGAGTTCAGCTATGTCAGGAAAACATCCTTTCTGGTCTTTCCCCCTCCTTAATTTACTGCTGTGGCAGTGGAATTTCAATTAGTCTCACTGGAGTGTGTCTCAATTAAGTCCCAATTACGACGAGAGTTTCCAAAGTGGAACTCGTAGCATGGAAAAGCCTCAGCTAAGGGGATGATGCAGAAGGGGGTTTGTTGTTTGTTTGTTTGCGAGGCCACCCTTAAATTCTGTGATCCATCATATCCCAGGCAGGCCAGGTTTGTTATTCTTTGCTGTGTCTCTGGTCCCCTCCGGGGTCCCTCCCTCCTCCCCATGATCCCTCATCGATCTGGGCTCGTGATCAGGTGGGAGCTGCTGGGAGGGGGACAGTGATGGATGCTCCGGAACCCTCGCACCCTTCGCCTCCAATGCTGGGATGAGCTCCCTGGATCCGTGGCACGGCTGCCTGGGGGGAAGAGGGGGCCGTGGCCACTGCACCTGGGTGGGAGGTGAGTTTGGGCTCCTCCAAGAGACCCCATTTGCACACCACTGATCCCAAAGCACCTCCATGGATTCCTCACCACACACGTTGGATTTCTCTCGTGCTGACATGAGCAGAGACATTCCAATGCTGATGGGATGGAGCACATTCTGTGTTACAGGAGGACATGGAGTTTGTTGCCCACTTGCTGCTTTCCCCTGTTTTCCTCCCACACAACCAGCCCATCCTTTGCAAGGGAAGGCTGTGCCTTTTCTGCTCCTGCCAGGGGAGTTTCAGAGCTCATAATGCAGCATCGCTGATTTCTGACCTAATCCAGCTCTGGAGCCTTAATATTTTGAAATAAGCTGTTATTCCCTGGCAGGGATGCTGGCGGGTGCACTGGCACTGCAGCACACCCATTGTCACCCCTCTCTGCAGGCAGCAGTGGTGTGGGAGCATCAGTGACATCAAGCACACCTTTACTTAGGACAAAAGGAACCAGCCTCAGGTTGTGCCAGGGGGAGTTCAGGTTGGATATCAGGGATAATTTCTTCATGGAAAGGTTTGTGAAGCATAGGAACAGCCTACCCAGGGCAGTGGTGGAGTCCCCATCCCTGGAGGGGTTTAACAGCCCTGTGGATGTGGCACTTGAGGACATGGGTCAGTGGTGGCCTTGGCAGTGCTGGGGAATGGTTTGCCTTGATGATTTTGGAGATCTTTTCCAACCCTACTGATTCTGTGATCCTCTGACTCCATACTGTGTTCTGTGGAGCTCCCAGCACTGCTCCCAAACCCAGGGGACTGTCCCCAGCAGGGTGGGAAACTCTGACTCCTGGGAAGGGAGCAGGTTGGGGACAGCAGGGTTGTCCTGTTGGCTGTGACAGTTCTGGGCTGTGACAGCAAATCCTCCCCGGTGCAGAGTCACTGTCCCACTCAGCTGTGGGGGCACACTTGGCATCACCCACAGCACGTGGGGCAGGGCTGGGGCCCTCCCGCTGCTCCCAGTCACACTACACCCCACACTCATGGCAGAGCATTCCAGGAAGGAATCCCACGGCTCTCCTGGAACAGCCTCTGTGTTATTTTTATCCTTTAATGCTGGAACCACTTCTACATTATTATTCCCATTTTAATTACATTATCTCAGCCATGCAAACACCTTGTTCCATGGGAATGGGGGTTTCAGAACCTCAGGGAGTGGCTGGGGCTGTGTCAGGGCAGGGTCAGGTGGGATCTCAGGGAAAGGTTCTTTCCCCAGAGGGTGGTGGGCACTGCCCAGGCTCCCCAGGGCAGTGGGCACAGCCCCAAGGCTGCCAGAGCTCCAGGAGGGGTTGGATGATGCTCTGGGGCACAGGGGGTGACTCTTGGGGATGCTCCTGGGCAGGGCTGAGGGTTGGACTGGATGGGCCTTGGGGGTCCCTCCCAACTCAGCATGTTTTGTAATTCCACAATTTTTCCTCCCACCACGTCCCCATTTGGTGGTGAAACCTCACCCCAACAACCCTCCTTCCTGGAGCACCACATGAGCCTCATCTCTGTTCAGAATTCCCTGTGTGGCTCGGGGCTGACAACCCACACAGCCAGTTCTCCGGGCTCTGTCACCCCCTCACGGGGACCTCCTTGGGCGGGTGGGTGCCGGTCAGAGCCGGGAAGGCCACGGAGCCACCTGGGTGTGTGAATGAGTCCCCCCCAGAACCACTTAATTCATCTTCCCTGGAATTAAATGTGCGCGGAGCCGCCGCAGGGCACGCCGAGGGGGCTTTAATTTCTTCTTTGGAAGGCATTAGCAGAACTCGATAAAGGGTCAAGTAATTTCATCCAAGTTGCCACTAGTTAGTTAAGGGAAAGCGACGGGGCTGGAGCCTGACGGTGCTGCGGCCCCAGCGGTGCCTCGGGGACCCCGGGATGGGTGACATCCCAACTGCGGGCGCCCAAGGAGCCATTGGGGCTGCTCGGCTGCTCGGGATCACCTGGCCCGTGGCTAAAGAGGGCGCCTTGATTAATATGTGCTCGTCGGGGCGGGCAGAGCCCCGCAATGAGATGGTTACTTGGGCGGCAGGAGCGGCGCAGCGAGGCTGGCGCTCCCGGGGACCTGCCCGGGGAGTAATTTGGGCGGCTGCGAGCGGACAGTGAGTCCGCGGGGAGCGCTGGCAATCACGGCGGAAACAATGTTTGCATCGATCAGCTGTCACCGTGATTTATGGCTTCATTTTGCTGTAATGGAGAATTAGTGGAAAGATTATCAGGGACTCAACACTTTGGCTTGTTACCCGTGTCCAGACGAGCAATTTGTCTCCCTGAAGCAGTGAAATACTTGTGACAGCTCCAACACTTGCCCTAATTCAATCAAGGGAAAATGTTGGAATTAATTTGTTACAAGAAAATTTAAATATGTTCAGCAAACAGTAACCGCAGAGCAGGAGGCTGATTTATTGTGCTCGGCAAGATATCGATCCGCTTCGATCCGGCCCATGTTGAGGTTTTAATGTGTAATAATTTCCAATTTAAAGCTCCTTTTCAAGATCACGGGTTTAAAGAGAGGGCAGGCTGGGTCTCAAGACCTGATTAGGAGCCTGTTGCAATGGCTTTGTCAAAAGCCTGTTTGAATGTAAATTCATAGTTATCTTTTGCACTATCTTTAATATTCTTGACATGGATTTTATTGTGTGTCAAACCTCAGGCCAGCTGCCTGCCACAACCATTAATGAAACATCTTAGGAAATAAATCTCAGTCTTTATACAATATTTTTAAAAACCTGAAACATTAGATGTCAGCGAAAAAGGTGGAACAGCATCCTTTTTCCCCCCCTGCACAGTAAAGCATCGGAGATGGAGCAGGTTTACTGCTTGGCTCCACAATTAGATTGAATTATTGTGCAAATGCTATTATGCCATAAGCTTAAATTCCGAAGTCTGCAGGAATATTTTAGGTGCTTGTACAAATCTGTTATCTCCATTGAAGGTGGGACAGCTTATCCGACCTCCACATATCTATAATTTGTAAGGTTTTCATTATTAAAATGCTCTTCCCTAATGCAGGGAGGATCACATGGCTCTGGGAGGCAGCTGGGACACTGGAAATGCAGCTCCCTGTAATCCAAGAGCAGCCATGGTGCTCTGGGGCTCCCCTGCCACCCAACCACAGCAAAATGGTGGGAAAACCAAAATGTGCTCCATCAGTCCTTCCAACCAAATGGTTACGATGGATCAAAAGGGAAATCCTGGCCTCCGGTGCTAAAGGCCTTGTTTAATAACCTGCTATGTCACTCCAGATGCAAGTTTCCTTGAACATTTCTAGAGCATCCGTAGTTCCCATAACTAGGGAGGAGTCCTCTTGCACCCATTCCATGAAGAGCCATCACCCATCCCTTGCTGGACACATCCATACCCAGGTATTCGCTCTTTGGTAGAGGCTACTTTGGCTATTCTTAGTTTTGCTGCCATATCCTTAGGCTGAGCACTGAAAAACATTCATTTAAATATTTATATAATAATATAATAATAATATCTTTATTTAAACTGTCTTTGAAAAAGAATTTCCAACAGCATGTGGGCCCTCAGACGTAGGGTTTGGGCATCCTCTCTGGCTCAGCAGGGCTGGGCAGTGTGGCCCCACAGGTGCCCCCAGATGAACCCACACCAGGCACTTGGGTTCTCCTGAAATGGCTTCGGAGGCACCTGCTGGTGCTGAGAGAGGCTTTGTGAGCACCTCACCCCCCGGGTAACCCCAGAAGGGGTTTGCACCTTCCTAGCCCTGGAGGAAGGACCAAAGGGGCCAAAGTGATGGAGAACCTGAGCTCCTGAACATCCCTGGCCACCTCTAAACATCTCTGCCCCTGAGAGGGTTTAAATGCTGTTTTAAAGGGTGAATATTGTCCCGTAAAACAAGAGCTTCTTGTGTGGCAGCCGGAGCCGGAGGAGGCACTTTCTGAACTCCTGACTTGGATGGCTTTGGAGGGGCCTTTGCAGAAGCAAAATTTGGCTCTGCTGGAGCTTTGGGAGATAAAATGTGAAAAATTCATCTTCCAAGGAGTCAAAAGACTGCCTTGATCTCTGTTGATGTCTCTGGCCCAAGGACTTATTGCTGCAGACTTTGCCTGGCTTTGGGCTCCCATCTCACTCCTCTCCATGATGGAGTTCAACATCTTTCCCCTTTCCAAGACATTCTCCCTATATCCTTCCACATGTTTGCACTCACATGCCTTTGGAAAAGTAAATACAATTTTATTAAACTCTGTGCATGAGTTAGATCATAAAAAGGAGGGATTCTGGCCACGCTGTAGCAGCTTTATGAAGTGAGGTGTCCCTGTGTTCCCAAGATTCACTCTGACTCAGGGCTTCAGTATTGGGAATTAGCATTTTTTTAGCAAATGCTGTGATGACATTGTGCTCCCAGCTCTGCAAATCCATAATTATAATGCAGTTTTTCATTACAAGCTAGAAATGTAAATATTTCTGTGGTCACTGATGGAATTTAACTTCTGCAGCAAATAATATCTACACATGTGGTTCCTATCTTGTTCCTTACCATGTAATAACAGGCATACTACAGCTAGTAAAATATTATTAGAAAAGTCCCTTTGCTGCAGAACCTGACCAAGAAATGCAGAGTTTGCTATCAAACACGTGCCCCTGAGATCCCTGGCAGTCACCAGAGTTCACAGGGCCAGGGCAGGAGCAATTCTGTCCCTCCTGACCACGTCCTCAGCTGGGGTCAGCGAGGGGGTCCCATCAATGGGGTCCCATCAGTGGGTTCCATCACTTGGCACCAGACACCCACAGAATTCCATTTGCTCCCAGTCTGGGCAGTCCAGAGGCTCCTGGGTGGCTGTGGGAAGCTGTGCACCCCTCAATCCCCTGGCAGGGGGAGGCTGAGCACCCCGGGCTCTGCAGCCTGGCAGGGCGGGAGGGCTGACACTGTTACCCTGTGAGCTGGAGCAGAATCAGGCCTTGACATTTAAAGTTGAGTTAGACTGATATTCAAAACAGAGATAAACTGACATTTAAAGGAGTCCAATGTTCTGTTGTTTCAATTTTCTTTTTCTTCCTTTTTCTATTTTTTTATCTTCCTTTATTTTCCATGGATGAAGGCTCCACCACACTGGAGGTCGCTCGCCAGGGGTCTGGTGCTGGATCCCGACCTGGGGCTGTCTCCCTGTGCTTTGCCAGCAAGAAGGAGCCTCCTGGCTGGTTCCAGTGTGTCCTCACCCATTAATGTGTTGAAAACACCACCCCAAGCCCACCCTGAGCCAGCCAGGAGCAGTGCCAGGTTAAACGCTATTAAAATGGTGGTCACCAGTGCTAAAAGGCAGCATTGTGGACCAATAATACCAAAGAAATCTAGAAACCCCATCTAATTTTCGGAGCCCTGCCTTTGGTTTTCTTTTCTTTCTTTGTTTAAACAGCCAAGAACTGGTTTGGTTCATCCTGTGCCCCGAGAAATGAGCTTCTCCAGCTCCCACTCATCAGCCTGCTTCTGCAGCCACAGGCTGTAAATCCCACTGGGGGATGTTTATTTGTTTTTAAAAAGTCCTATCAGAGTCTGGAGCCGCTTCTGCAATTGTCCTTAGTGCTGAAATGCAAGCTGAGGGGCTGTCCATGGCTGCAAACACAAGTGTTGGTAGAGGTCTGAAAGAATGGCATTCCTTCCAAGTTGGATTTGCACAAGGCAAAAAAAAAACCCCGAGGAAAACTAATCTTTAAATAAGTTACCAATCGTGAACTTTCTGACGGTGCCAGCCATTAACAATAGACCCTCTTGGGGTGGGTTTCATCCCTTCCCACAACAAGTTTGTCTTTCTACAAGGTCATTTTAGGTCTTGGGTCTCAGTAATAATTTGCTCGGCGAGCCGTCGCAGACAGAGCTGTCTTCAGCCTCTCGGCTCGCAGGGAGGAACCCCAGCACGCCGTGGGATCCTTCCCAAGCCCTGCCAGCAGAGATGTCTTCCCTGTGCCCAGGGCAAGGGTGACCAGGGCTGGCCCCACACGGCCCTGGCACCTCCTGGCTCTGCCTGCTGCCCGTGGGGGCCGGTGGGGATGGCCCTGCCCTGCCTGGGATGTGCCAGCATTCCCATTGTTGCACAGCTGAATCCAATCACCGCTGTTTGTTTGTCGCAGCTCCCCGTTGCTGGATGATATTTTCATCCGCTGACATTTAGCGGGGCGGTTTCAAAACGGCTCTAGAATTCCTTTATTTTTAACGGTTTTATCTAAATCAGGCTTTAATTACCCGTTTGGAAATAATTGTTAGTAAACAGAGGTGCCTGCTCTGGGGGCTCTGTGCTCGCCAGACCTGTAAAAACCAGCTGTAAACGGCACATTTTGGGAAACAAGAGCATTTTTCCAAAACCACAGAGAGATCAGATCATGCCCAAGCCCACGTGCTTCATCCCAGACAACGTGGCTGTGATGAACCATTTCCTCCAAGTCCTGAATCGTGGTTTCACTCTAGAGAAAAGGTAGAGCAAAGCAACTGAAAAGAGAAATAGTCTTTTCCTTGGAAAATCCGTGGCTGGGGGGAGCTCCCAGCAGGAGGAGCTTTCAGGAATTTCCGAGCATCCTGTTGTGATGGAGGGTCATTCTGTGGGATGTGTTTTATGAAGATTGGGAAATTGGTTTTGTTTGATTATGGTTAGGACTTCAAACGATCTGCCAGGACTTCAGAATGTCAAGGAAGGAAGGGGGGAAGGAATGAAGACCTTCAGAACACAATCTTGGCCTGCTGAGATGTTGTGTCTCCTGATCCCACCACACCAGATGCTGCTCTTTCATTTTCAAAAGTGTTTGATTAATTTACATTCTCATGGAAACAAGAAGTGGAAAGACCAAGGTTGACTCACATGTGCTGTAAACATGGGCCGTGTCCACTCACCATCACCACACACAGCCCTGCACTGACCAACCACTCCTAATTAATTATCAGCAGTTAATCAGTGGTGGCCAGTCCTTTTGCCTGCAACGTCAGTTCACAATTAATTTAATTCACTGCCAGCCTCATGCAGGCTTTCCTCTGGTGCTGGCTGGCTCTGGAGCATCACTGACCTGAAGACAACCCATGGGCCAGAAGGAAAGACTTGCCGAAACATCCCAAGGTTCCTCGGAGAAAGGGAACCTGCAGGAATGGCTTCCAGGAAAGCACCAGTCCATATTCCAACAGCAGGGCCTGGATGAGATGGTACAATGTGGATACTTTTGCTCTCTGATGGAGGAGGAAGTTTTGGAATGGTCGTGAACTCTGAAGAGGTGAGATACCATAGAATCATAGAATGGTTGGGGTTGGAAGGGACCTCAAAGACCATCTAGGTCCAACCCCCTGCCATGGGCAGGGACACCGTGGAGCCTTCCTTGCTGTAGCACCTCAGGATTGTGAAGCTTTTAGCACTTTTTAGTGATCTGCAGGAATTTTGGCTCTCCTGATACCAAAGACACATTCTGAACTCTGACGACTGCTTGACTCCCGTCTGGCAGAGCCAAGCTCATCAGTGTGCCTTATCAAGCTCCAACACCTAATTAGAGCTCTCCTGACACCACTCCCAGGCCGGGTTCACCTCGTCCTGGAGGCAGTGGAGCCCTTTTATTACTTTCTACAACTTAATCACTGTTTTAAAGACATTTTCTGTGAATTGCTCAAAGGTTAGCTCCTCTGTCAATTTAGGTCAATATGCTCTTCTTTTCAAAATTAATTGCTATTAATTAATCACTATCTGAAGCAGTTTATTGGTATTGATTGGCTCCCTTTTGTATGTTTCTATGAGATCTCTTATTGGTCTCCTCTCTGTGTTTACTCCCACCCAAGCCAGAACCCATTCTGGTGAGCATTGGTGGACAGCTGGGTCCAGAAGAACATCCAAATCTCCATGACAATCCTGTCTCTGGCTTTTACAGCATTTTATTTCCTCTGCTTCCCGATTCCCTTAAAACCAGAGGAGCAGAGCTGTTATTCCTGAGCTGCCCCTGGAAGTGTGTCCTGGCTGTGGGTTCCTGCCATCACATGTGTGTGACCATGCAGCCCCACTGGCTGTCCCAGCACCCACACTGGAGTGGTGTGACCTCTGGGCACATCAGACCAGGGACAGATTGTGAGTATTTAAGCAAGACAAGCCCACACTGGGAACAACAACAAGTCTTTCCCTACTCTCATGTGGACAAGGAAGGAGAAGACATCACCCCAACATCTCTGAGTGAGGCTCTGCCTCCTCTTGGTCTCCTGCGTGGGTGGCAGGCAGGTCTGTGAGGAAGGAAAAGCATCCATTTGCTTTCAGGTTCTGCACAGTTATTGGCATTTCCTCTCCAACCTTTTTCCTGGTGTAATCAAATAGCAACGATCAATACACGAAACCCCAGATTTTCCCAGCAGCCTCCTTGTGCAGCCACCAGGCCAACACGCAGTGATCAGGGCAGCATCATCTTCAGACTCAATCTCATTCAGCTGCAGTTTTGAGGGGGGTTGATGAAGACACCTCATGTCTTGTTGGGGCCTTGCAGGGCTGAGCACAATGGGAAAATGCAGCAGGGATGAGGATGGTGGAGGGGGGAGAGGTCTCAGGCTGAAGGAGATCCTGCAGAATAACGTGCTTTTTCCAGAATGAGGAGCAGTTTAAACACATCTTAGTCTTGAGATCGCTTTTATTCTAACAGACCACACAGCAAGATGGACTGGGATGCTTCAGACCCCACCTCCTGGCCTTGGGACACCTTAGGATGGTTTACACCTGAGAGCAGCACAAGGACCTCATCTCCTTCCACGAAAGTGAACAAGGAGTGATTCCCAAGGCAGAGCTTCCCACCTGGGCCATCTCTCCATGGGAAGAGCCCGTGGTGTTTCCAGCTGTTGGGCATGTTTCTCATGGCTGGTGACACCCCAGGTGGTCAGGAGGGCACTGTCACATCCCACAGTGTTTGATCCAGCACTCCAGGACGCACGCCCTGGGCTGCTGAGCGCTGTCATTTCGCAGCCTCTGCAAAGACAAGGATTTCTCCTCTCCAAAGCTCTGGCAGATCCCTCAGGACATCGTCAGCTGCTTTCACTGCCCGGGAAATAATGTCATTTCTCCTTCTAAAGAGTGCTGCAATGATTATCACCAGGCCTCGGGCACTTCACCCAAATCACACAGTGCTATTTCGGGTCTCTCTTTTACCACTAATGTTCAAAACCAGCTGCTTAAATCCAGTTTTCAGAAGTGAATTGGGCATTTAGCAGCCCAAGAGTCTTTGGCATCTCTGAGATGCTGCTGCAGTTCTCCAGCCAGGAGCACCCATTGGTTTCATCCCTAGGCCAGGGACCACATCGGGGGTGTCCTTCTGGGACCCTTCAGGGCCAGAGGGGTTTGCTGGAACATCTGTCCTCACCCCACACTTCAGGATGCCCAGATGTGAGCAGGCAGGACCCGGCTGTGCAGTGCCTCCTCCCACTCGCCAGCTCAGCTCCACCAAAACAGGGATTGGATTTTGTTATAAGGCTTTGTGGGATTAACCATTGCTGAATTTGAAAGGCTAATTTCTTCTTGGATTTTTTTCCCCCTCTGAAGTCTCTAATGACCCTGTTTATGGGTAAGTTTCCGTGAGTACCTCCAAGACTGAAAGCTTTTCTTATGAGACAGATGGAGATGTTCTTTCCAAGAGTGAGTAATATTTAACCTTAAGCACTTTCAAATCCGGCCTCAGGAATATTGAGATGAAAGCCTCGTGGCACTAAGCTTCTTTCAAATGGATATTGCAGAGAGGCTGCGTGGACATTTGTCTCCCTGCACCTCTGCCCTGTTTAACATGCTGCTGCTGTGCCCGTGTTCCTCGAGGAGGTCCGAGAAGAATAAATACTTGTCTTTCAGATTTAATTTTCAGCGGCGGCTCTGCTCTCACTATTGTATTTCTTCTGAGCATCGCTTATTGGACTTGAAGTTCCTGATAGTATCAGCCAGGTGCCTTCACCCTCTCCCTGCCAGTGGACAGTGCAGCTCCTCCAGCTGGGAATGGGGACAGGGAAGCACATCCTTGATGTCTCTGCATCCCTGTGGCACTGGTTATGTGGACACTGATGTGGTTTGGATTGAAAGGGGACACAAAGCCCACCCAGTGCCACCCCCTGCCATGGGCAGGGACACCTTCCCCCAGCCCAGGTTGCTCCAAGCCCTGTCCAACCTGGCCTTGGACACTCCCAGGGATCCAGGGGCAGCCACAGTTTCTCTGGGCACCCTGTGCCAGGGCCTGCCCACCCTCACAGGGAAGGATTTCTTCCTATACCAAATTTAAATCTGCACTCTTTCAGTTTAAATCCATTAATTGTAATTATTGAAATGCTGCTATTCAATCACTAATCACAGAATCACAGAATGGTTTGGAGAATCATAGTTGGAAAAAAATGAAATAGGAAGTAGAAATGCATTTTGAAAGCTTTTAGTTATTTTCTTCTCCTCCCCTGCTGATCTGATCCTTTACATGCAAATCCTCATCTCAAAGGATCACAGAAGATGCTGAGTTGTGCACTGGGCAGGGTGGGGGGCGACCTTGTCCCTGCTGCATGAAACACAGGCACTTCCCAGGTTTTCTTGGGATCTTCCACATCCTCCAAGTTTCCAAGGGAACTCCCCGCTGGCTTTGTCCTGCCCGGTGATGGGTGCCCAGCCCTGCAGCCTGGACACAAGGTGTGCTTGCCTCGCTCAGGATATTAAACTCCAGTGGTGCACAGAGCACAGAGGTCCCTGGGCGCTCCCGTTGGACCCAGAAATCATTATCATCAGCCAGAGGAGGAGTATGGATGATGGATAATGGGCCTCGTGCTGCCCAGCGATCATTACGCTCCTGCCGATGAGGCAGCAACTGTCTTAAGTCCCATTAGCAGATGATGGGCTGTCTGGAAGAGCATCCTCAGACCCGAGCAGGGAGCTCCTCCAGCTCCACTGGGTTAACCCCGGCGTGGTGGGACCGTCCCCATCCAGCCAAAGCCCGGGATGTGGGAGGGTGGAACCGTGTGGCAGAAGCAGGCAGAAGCTGGGAAAGCTGAAGGGTGAAATGCTGCTTCCTGAAGGGTCTGTTGGGCACGAAACACATTTAGAGGAGCCTGACATGAATCTGAGGGTTTATAAATGAGCGTTGTCTGCTGGAATCTTTCCTGCCTGTGCAGCCCGGGGAGGGTTAAACTCTTCCCGTACCCGTGGGCTGAGACATCGATGGACGTGCTGAGTTTGGAGGAGTGAGGGCAGCAGAGACAGCACTGCCATCCCAGTGGATGCTCATGACTGGCCACACTCATGTCAGGGTGAGTTTGGATGGTGGTCAGCGAAATCTGAACAAGCTGGACAGCAGAAATTGCTTCTGCACTGAAGAGGAGGGGATGTGGGCACATTCATGCGAGGGGATGTGGGAACCACCACCCTCCAGCCCCAGCTGAGAGCCACAAAGCTGTCCTGTCTCTCATGGGGACTGATTCTCCCCGTCCCCACCTCCCCAGGAATGCAGCCTGAGGTAAATACTCCCACCTCATTTTTGCCCTGATTTTACTAGACCTGGACAACAGCGACATGTGGTCTTTAAAGGGATTTTGGTTAAAAAAGTTGCATAAATCATCAGCAGTCAAAACAATGCCACGAAAAAAAACAAAACCCCAACCAAAAGAGTCCCTCCTTTATTCATAGAATCATGGAATCCCAGAACAGTTTGGGTTGGAAGGGACCTCAAAGCCCATCCTGTGCCACCCCCTGCCATGGGCAGGGACACCTCCCACCAGCCCAG
>JAWMRC010000008.1:1375990-1403438 GCA_035584755.1 Thripadectes ignobilis | reverse complement strand
CCCAGCTCCATCAACCCCTCCTGCTGCTCCAGCCCCTTCCCCATCTCCATTCCCTTCCCTGGACTCGCTCATGGACCATCCCACGGCCACACCTCCAGCATCCTCCATCCCTCCACGCCACCCCGTGCAGGTGGGAACCCACGGCACGTGCAGGGGCACAGAGGGGTGAGAACCCGTCACCTCCATGCCCAGGGTGGCTCCTCCCCGCAAACAGCACCACGCAATAAAGCCTGGCTTAAAAGAGCCATAAACCCAGCAATTCTAAGACACGGAGTGATGTGAGGAAGGGCTGGCTCAGAGGCCTCCTGCCTTTGATGTTTATTGCCACAGCAGAGCAAATGGGAACAATGCTGGGCTTCATGAGCCCTTCTTAGCCTTGGGTATTTCACATTTGTTTCCAATTTTAACAGTTGCCATTGTGTGCTTTCATTCTGCCATTGTCTGAGGAGCCGCTCAGGCCGGGGCGGTTGTAATTTATCTTTTGTGCTCCGTAATTTGGAGCAGTCCAGGCCAGAAGGGAACATCTGTACGGAGGGCTCTGCACCCAGGCCCTGCACTCCTGCTCCGGGACGTGTTGGAAGGTCACTTTCCTCATAAACTTCGTTATCGCTGTTGGTTTTATTCATTATATTTGACATATTAAGCTTCTGTATCTTGGCATAAAGGACACAATATTGCAGCATATTGGCAAGCTCATTTGCTTTTCACAGCTAGTGTTGTGTCCAAATAACAGTCCCCGGGGAGCAACACGTGTATATAGACTGCAGGAAAATGAGCCTCAGCAGCAGGTGGCCTTTTGCAGCCTAATGAACATGGCAATCTGTTACTAGCACGGCAAGGCTTTTCACCAGACAATTAGGCAACTAAGCATGTAATTATTCAGGCCAACAAGAAGAGCCTCTTCTCTAATTTCATCTTTTCATTGCTGTTTACTCACCCACACTCCCCTCATTAATGAGAGATTTTCCAGTCTATGCTAATTGGTTTCAATAACATTCATTTCAGTTGAAAGGGAACGATTCTGTTAATTGAGAATCGAAAGCGTCTTTTCATTTCGAGTGCGTCCTGCTATGGAAATCTGAACACTCTCAACAGGTTCGAGCTAATGAAATTAAGTTACACAGCCACCGGTGGTGTAATAGAAATAAAGTAATTTATTTTCACTGAAGCATGTGCTATAGGTCCTGAACAATTAATCCAGCTCGTTCGGGAGAGCCTTCGGAGAGGGCGCTTTTGAATAAACAAGGCCTGCTGTTTCAGATGTGCCGCCGCAATTCTCAGGGTGCTGTAACTGCCAAGCTCTGCAGCACGACCCCAAAATGTTTAATGAGAACGAGAAGCACTTATGGAAACACTAATTCTTTAATAGCTGCTTGGGAAAGAAAAAAATGAGAGCGCAGAGCTTGCCAGCCTGGGCACCAGGGTGGGTTAGAGCATCGGAAAATAAATAAATGGGTGTTCCCCGCTCTGAAACCAGAGCCCACCCCATGGCACGTGATGCTGGGGAGGACTGGGGAGCTGTGGTCCCAGTTCTTGGGTGTCCAGGACCTGGAAGGCAAGAGGGAACTGAAGCCCAAGAGTCTAATACGGAATTTTTTTCATTGACCACAAGTAGTAGGAATTATTTTCAAGGAAAACTGAGATGCTCAATTATGGATGTAACCGCTGGTGTTCAGGCTTTAAGGAAAACTTTGGCTACCTTGTTCCAGCTTCAGAGTTGGAACTGTAAAGTTCCAGCTTTAGGGTTGGAACTGGATGATTTTTAAGGTCCCTTCCAACCCAACCCATTCCAGGAATCTCAGATTCTACCACAAATGGACCTCTGCAGGCAGCACTGAGGTGGAGAAGGCAGCCTGGAGGTGTCTGAACATCCTGCCTGGGGGAGCAGCTCTGCAGGGACCCCCCTACCCCAGCCATGCCCTGCCTTTTCCCTGTCCTTGTCAGACAATCCCAGGGCAATTTGGGTTGGGAGGGACCTTCAAGATCCTCAAGATCATCTCCTTCCAACCCCCTGCCATGGGCAGGGACACCTTCCACTAGCTCAGGTTCCTTGGAGGTTGCTTGTCTTGGAGTGGGTGATTTCAACTGCTTCAGGTTAATTAATTAATTAGAATTTAATTTGCAGGCTGAGAACTATAGTATCCAGCCAGTGAGAGGACCAAGGGATGGCTTTCCATGTGGGAAAAGCCAGGAAACACTGAAAACTTCAGTGCTTCACTGTGGAGGAGACCAAAGATGAAGCATTCATCAGCCCTTTCTGTGTCTAAATATGAACCCATGGGCAGAGGCACATGGAAATCTCAGCAAAGGCACATGGAAAGCTCTGCAAATACATATGAAAATCTCTGCAAATACATGTGCAATTACTTATTTTTCAACTACAATGCAGTATATATTTAAAGTATCTTATGGTCATCCAAAATACTTGTGTACAACTCAATGAAAAATACCCCAAGCCATACTAGACTCCATCAACTTTTAAGGGAGACACTCAGATTTTCCTGCCTCTTGTTCTGGCATTAAAGCAGCTTGATGAATTTATTTTAACACGAGTGAAACTACAGGGTGTAACTTTTGTTTTCATCCAGTGGGATGATGGAAGGTGCTGTTCCAAGTCTCTGTGAATAACCCTCCTCTGTGCAGTTCTTCCAGCTGGAGCATTTGCTTGGTGGGAGATGCCCTTTCCACCATTAAGAAGAGGAACCTGGAGTTGTTGCAGTTGCTGGTTGTGTTTCATCTTGGCTTTATTTATAAGCATTTCTGCCAGCATGGGGTATGTAAATGCTAATGTTGGTTTTTTCAAAGCTGGCTTCCTAAATGCATAATGGGCTGAGCCTTATAAACTAATACACTGCAGACTGTTATGAATATTTCAAAGAATTATTCCTTTATTTTGTGCATAGCTCATCAGGCCGACGGTTGATTCATAGCTGCACAAACGCACCTGGGGTTGCTAAGGTTACCCAATTTCATTCACCCATAGATACTTGAGATCTACATAATCCCATCAGATCATCCACTGCATTTCAAAGTGATATTGATGAATGGTGCCTTGCTCAGATGATATGTCCATTTACATGTGATATATCTCACGATTCCTGTCTTCTAAAATATTGCTGCTGATGAAATTTCCCATTATGTGCAGATCCATAAAGCAGAGGTGCACCTCTTTATTCCCAGTTTGAACAGAGCCCAGAATTAGGAGCCAAAAGAGGGGTGTTTTGTGCTTGAAGCTCACTTTTTCTGCCAAAATGGCAATATTGTGGCTCTAATACTTGGCTTTGGTTTTGCACAGTTGTCTGCAGTGGTACCTTCTGGTTGCCACCAGACAGGCTCAGCATCTTGTTTCACTGAGCCAGAGCTTGCCAGTAGCATCTTCATCACCTTTTGCTGTGGAATATCCCATGAAAGGTGAAGAAGTTTTCCAGCAGAAGTTGCAGACCCTGGAGGATGGCCCAGGATGGGCATCCTGATGTGGCAACACGGAGGTGAGGGAAACCAGGGGACAACTGGGGCGAGGGGTGAAGATGCATGACAGAAATGGCAAGTCCTCCTCAGTGCTCTCCCATCCCTCCTCACGAGGACATGCATTATACACAGTATATATTAATTTGTGTGTTATAAGCCACAGCTAAGCCATAGGCAACCTTTTATTTGACTTTACAGAAGCACAACAGCAACTGTCAGCCGGGAATGTTCAGAGCCAGCAAAGACTAACTCCATCAACCAGCCCAACCCAAGCCGAGGTGAGCCCCTCTCCCTGTGCCCCTTTTGCTCGGAAACCCAGCCCAAACCACAGCCCACAGGGCTGGGCAGCAGTGGGGCTGTGGTCTCGGTGGGACCCAGGCGGGCTGGGAGGCGCCGGGGCTTGTGGAGCCCCAGGAGTGCCCAGCCAAATTCAGGAGTGGGTGCAGCCAGGGTGGTTACCCTGGGGAGCATCCCCCTCTGCTCCAGGGACCGTCACCCCGCCAGGAGACAGCAGGGCAGCTCCTGTTCGCATCAAATGCACGAGAATCAACCCAGCTTGGCACCAAGAGGCGTGGCTGAGGAGCGAGGCGAGGACTGAGGGTGCCAGGTCATTTGTTCACAGCGAGCACACCTTGACAGCAGCATCCCATTTCCAAGCCCAGAGATGTTTGTCCCAAATCTTCCCAGAGACAGATTACTAAGTGAAATGAAGCGACTGCTCTTGAAGCAATGTGAAGCTGGAGCCTGTGCAGCCCTGAAAACCTCCGCTATATTTCATCCTTTAAAAGCTATCATTTTACTTAGCAGGCTGCTTACTACAATTATACAACGTTTTTCTTGGCCCCCAGCTACATTAAACATGCATTTTATGGCGCTCACTGTGTTACCCTGAAAGCCCGGCTCCCGAGGAAGGGCTTGTAAAGGGTTACCCTGTAAAAAACTACACGGGTTCCTCATTAACTTTATGGTTTTACTGCCTTGTTTGGGGGCACCTTCTCTTCCTCCCTTCCGCGCCTGGGCGGGCTGAGCACTGCTACTTTACCCAAATGTTTTGGGCTGGAGCTGTTTTCCCCCAGCATCCTCTGCCCTTGGCTCCTGACGAGGATGCAAAGACCCTCCTGAAGAGGATGCAGAGCCCCTCCTATCAAAGCCCCCAAGCTGAGCACAGCATCACAGAATCACACAATCATCGGATGGTTTGGGTTGGAAGGCACCTTAAAGCTCCTCTTGTTCCACCCCCTGCCATGGGCAGGACACCTTCCACAGATCAGGTTGCTGCAGCCCCATCCAGCGTGGCCTTGGTCCTCTCGCAGGGTTTATCCCCGACGGCTCCTTCGCTATCAGGAATAAGGCACCTCGGCAGCGGCGAGGGCAGAGCTCCCTCCAGAGCCGCCCGGCGCAGTGTTTGTGTTTCCCACACGTTCCCAGGCCAGCTGGACTGTTTTACACCCCTGCACATTATCGAGACAGTCAGAGAGCAGGCGATTAAACCCCGTTTGAACGTGCCTAAAACCTGCTCTCGTTGCTGCGCGGCCCGGACAGTCTCACAGACGGGCTCTGGCCGCTGCTAATTATAGCGGCTCAAACCCGCCCGCCGCTGCGGAGCCCTCCCGAGCAGACACCGTCTCGAGCTGTTGATTATTAAGCCCTATTATATATTGATAGGTCAGGATTTATTCCTGAAAGCAGAAGCCAATAGCCGGGGCTTGGCTGGGAGCGGGGCGCTGGGGAATCGGCGCGGGGCTGTTAGCCCGGGGTAATCTATCAGCGGGAGCACGAGTGTGCGCCGGCAATTAGGGAGCCGCCAATCGGCAGCCTAATAGAGATAATGGGTTTTACCGGCCTGGACGGGTCCGGGGCTGCTGCTGCTGGGGGAGCAGTGACAGTAGATAAATTGGCAAATGGCTCATTAAACCATGCTGCTGGTGCGGCGCAGCGCTGCGAGCGCGGGGTGCGAGGCACCACGGTGTCTGGCTGCAGCAGATCCTCCCGATACGGGCGGATGCTGCAGGGAAACCTATATGGCTCCGAGTTTAAGGGCATACATTAAGCTGGTGTTTGTGACAGAATTAAGTTATTTCCATCCCAATGTGTTTCTTATTACAGCCCACCCCCACCCCCGTCCCCACGATACTATTTTTACCGCCTGCACTGTGAGATGTCCGGTTCTTCCCTCAAGCTTTTCGCTGTGAATACCCACCCTGCCCCTGTGCTGCCTGGTGCTCCCCAAAACTCACCTCTGCCAGGCACCAGCCCTGGCTGCCAAAGTGGCAAAGGGCAGCTCAAAGCTATGGAAACCTTCACCTGCAAGAGAACATCTTCTCAAGCTCCCCATCACCCACCAAGAGCACCTCACCCAACACCAGGCACCAATCTCTGCTCTCTGAGACCAGGGACAGCACCCAAGAGAACGGCTGGAGTGGTGTCAGGGGAGGTTTGGGTTGGATCTCAGGGAAAGGTTCTTCCCCCAGAGGGTGGTGGGCACTGCCCAGGCTCCCCAGGGCAGTGGGCACAGCCCCAAGGCTGCCAGAGCTCCAGGAGGGGTTGGATGATGCTCTGGGGCTCAGAGAGTGACTCTTGGGAATGGGCCTGGGCAGGGCTGAGGGTTGGACTGGATGGGCCTTGGGGGTCCCTCCCAACTCAGGATATTTTATGATTCTATTCTATGAAGAGCATAAGGAAATGGTGACAACCCTCTATACCCGTTTCTCCATATTTATTACAGTCCTGCTAAACAGTTCTGATCCATTAAGGATTGGAAATTGGCTCCAAATGCAGTAATCTGGCCTTCATATAAATGCCCGATCCATCCAGGCGAGGAGGTCTGACCTGCCATTGCTCCTGGAACTGGGAAGGGGATTTTGAGAGAAGCAGCTCTCCAGAATGAGAATGTGCTTTTTCCTTCCCCTAATGTTTCACTCCTAAGCAAAGACTCTGGGTACTGTAATTAACACCTGTGATTGACAAAGGTACCATCTCACACACAGGAATAAATGAATCCTTTTACTATAACCTGTTAAAGATGAGTGGGCAGTGAAGTGTACAGGTTAATAAAGTGCTCAATAATAAATAAATGAAGATACTGGTAATAAATTCTCTGGTTTTGTCATCACCCAATTTGTGAAGTGCAGTGTATGAGAGAGAAAATTCCCATTGGGTTTGTGCTGTTGGAATTGATAGGGGCCAGGCCCTGGAAGAGGCTCAGGGTGAGAACCCCTACCTGGTGAACACCACAAACAATGAGGCAACGAAAGGGTAGGGCTTGGAGATCTTCTGCTTCTGAATATTTCAGTTTAGCTGAATATAAATAAATCAGGCACTTCCAGACTCAGCAGGATCCTACCTCCTGTGATATTGCTCTGTCATCCCATTCCTGCCCAGCCTTCCTTCGGCACCGGCCCCGCTGCATCTTTTATTAGCTCTGTGCTCACAACTGGCCGGGGTTGGATCCGGTTGCCAGAAAACCCAATGGCATTTGGGAGGGTTCCCACCCACCAGTTTGTCCTACCAGTGCAGAAGGAGAGCTGGACAGTGTGGGCTGGGAATGGGCCCATCCCAGCAGCGACATCTCTGCCCCTGGCATCACCTCCACCTGCTGCCCCCACTCTGGCAATGGGATCAGGTTCAGAGGGAGCCCTGGCACAGGGGTCTGCACATGGCCAGGGAGCAGGGGCCATGTCCTGGGGAAAGGGATTACACCTCCCAGCATGTCCAACGTCCCACCGTATCCAAGCACTTGGGTTTGCTCTGGATTTGCTCTCCTTCTCCATAACACCTGCATGGGATTCAGAAAGCTCAGCCCTGTCCTGAATGTCCCTGAAGAGACAATGAGCTGGGACAAGCTGGGGGCTTCTAGGATGTACCAGGATCAGCTGGCACATGATGGGATGAGCAAGGGGCAGCTGGGATGTGCTTGGACATGTTGGCATGTGCTGAGATCAGCTGGGACATTCTTGGGAGGAACTAGTGTGTTCTGGGATGAGCTGGGATGTGCTGGCATGAACGAGAGTGTAGTGGGATGTGCTGGGACATCCTGGTACGTGCTGGGGTGAGCTGGGATGTACTGGAATCAGCTGGGACATCCTGGCACATACTGGGGTGAGCTGGGATGTGCTGGAATCAGCTGGGACATCCTGGCACATGCTGGGGTGAGCTGGGATGTACTGGAATCAGCTGGGACATCCTGGCACATGCTGGGATGAGCTGGGATGTACTGGAATCAGCTGGGACATCCTGGCACATGCTGGGATGAGCTGGGATGTGCTGGAATCAGCTGGGACATCCTGGCACATGCTGGGGTGTGCACCACGATGCTCAGCTCCCTGGTCAGGATCACAGCAAGGGCAGCTGTGACAGGAGCAGGCACAGCTCTCTCCAAGCAGCCCCCTCTTCCCACCATCTCTTCATTCCTAGTCATGCTTCCCACAGGCACACAGAGGCAGCAGGATGTGACTGCTGCTCACAGATACCAGACAAAGGGAGGCAAGCAGAAATCTGGCAGAGCACCTTCATTTTGGAAGCTCTTACCTCACCGTCAATCACAGTACATGGAACACTGTGAACCTCACAGCAACATAGGGGAATTATTTCCAAAATCATGCCTTCAGGTTTTCCCTGAATTTCTCCGAAGAATCATGAGATCAGGCTGTATTACCCAGGCAAGCTGAGTTTTACTGACATGTTCTGCTCAGAAAATGACCGAATCCGATAGCGATGGTCCGCACGGATGTATTGATCTCCAGCTCTGATAGTGCCTTGGCTCCAGGTGGATGAGGGCATGCAAAATGCAGATTGATTTTAGAAAGAGCTGCCAGGAAGAGCAGGGAGAGCTGCAGGAATGGCAGAAGCACCTGGTTCACTTGTCAAACGTTTGTCCTCAAACCTCGTGTTGTCCACAACCACAGACAGGGCTGCAGGGCAGGGATGAGGCTGGGAGACCGGGGTGAGGTGCGTGGTCTGAGCATCCTGGTGGTCGTGGGACCAAAGGAGGAGGGAATTGGGTGATCTCACATGTCTTTTGTGTTCTTGGTGGGGCTGGGGCCCTCTCCTGCCCCTCCTTGGCGTGTCCCACACCCCTCTCTGCTGCTTCGCTGCTGCAGGTCCAGGAGCTGGACTTGATCCTTGGGGGTCCCTTCCAGCTCAGCAGATTCTGTGGTTCTGAGTCTGCCCCCTCAGTTACACTAAGCCTCTTGCACTACCAAATTCCTGCTCTTCTCCAGGCCCTGAGCTTTGGTTTCTCTTCCCTACACGGATGTTAAAGACATTCCTGGGGAGATAACGGGAAGTGGAGGCAACACGAGACCCAGGCTTTGGGAACTGAAGCAGCACGAGCCATATTCCTTGTGCCACACACTCATTACACTTAATTTGCATGTGCTAATTTGCAGTGCACCCAGAATGTGTGGTGAACAGGGCACCCTGAAAACCCAGGTCTCCATCCTGGCTTGACCACAGCCAAGCCCTGGTCCCCATCCCCAGTCTCCCTGGGGTGCTGGGAATTCTCCTCAGCTCAGGGGACTGAAGGAGCACCAAAACCCAAGGGAAACAACAACAAAACAGCCATGACAGTCGTTAAAAATGTCTTGTGTTTCTTTCCTGCACGAGGGGAACTATTTAAACTGGCACAAAATAAATTTAAGGAGCATATTCTTGGAATTACATAGAAAAATACCCCATACATTTTGGCAGCAACTAAACATATCCTTAATGGAATTCATATGGGGCCTGGAGTGATCACAATGTTTGGAGAGGAGCCAGATAGTAAGTAATTTAAACATCACAGGAAATTAAATTTTAGAATTCAATTTTGCATAAAGTTTTCTGTAATGAAAATGTCACACATAAATTATGAAGTCTGATTATATTCTTTTTTGACTTTTTAATAAAATAATAGAGGCACTTGACAGTCAAGAACAAATGCATATTTTATGTGAGGAGCATTACGTTAAACTAACGTCCTCTGGAAATAATGGAACAGATGTTAACACTGCTATATCAGTTATCAGGTGCTCTGTTAAACAGCTTCAAACACAAGTATTTATTAAAAATGCTAACGGGATTGTCTCTCAGGGTGATCTAATTGTGGGCTTAAAATGTAGATGTTTAATGTAATTAATTATATCTGTAGAATTATATAGTTAGGCCATAATTTATTGTGTATGTCCACATATAAATTATATGCTATAATTAATTCAGTGCAGGCAGGGAAAATGACTTTGGTGAAAACACAAAGTTGTTCATAATAGAGAGATAAATCAAAACTAAGCCAAATTTCCCCTATATTTCGACGGAGGGACTCAGAGCTGTTACATCTTTGTGGGTGTCCCTCAAACTGGCCCCAGATTGGGCTGAGACCCCAGGGGGAGGCAGAGAGAGCCCTGAGCCCCTTCTCCAAGCTGCTGGTGGTGCCTGGAGTGTGGGGGACATCCTGGTGGGCATTGTGATAAGGATTGTGGTGGACACCATGGTAGGAATCATGGTGGGAATCATGGTGGGTATTACAGCGAGCAACATGTCCAAATGTACAAACCCAGCCCTGCAAGAGCCACCAGGAGCAGGTTTAGATCAGCAAAACTTTATTGATTATCAACAAAGATGATTTTTGGCCAAGGACATTGCTCTGCAACCTTTCTCTAATAATATCAGCTCTTGGTTTTGTGGGTTTTTCCATATCCTGTCCAAGTCCTTGGTGGCTCTCTCCATGTCCTGACCAAGTCCTCGGTGTCTCTCTCCACCCAGTGGGCAGTAGGGGGCTGTTCTGGCTGGGACCAGCAGCCAGGGCTGGGTGGGACCCCTGTCCTCCTCCTCTCCTTGGGATGAGAAGGATGCAAAGCCCCAGCTGAGAATGTTGGGAGGTATCAGGATGCGACCCCAGTGCTGGCTGCATCCCAAGACTTATCTTTACATGGAGCAGAGGGAGGGATATCTTCACTCCTAGCATGGAGGTGTCAAAAAGCTGCATCCCTTTGACAGGGAATGTTGAAGAAAGCCCAGCCCAGCAGCCACTGGAGGCTGCCAGAGCTGAGCCAGCCCCAAGGACTGTGATGGGGAACATGCCCAGTGCTCCCCTTGGCCTTCCCAGTACTGTCCCCATGCATTCCTGGCCCTACTGCATCATAAACGGGCAGTCAGGCTGGGTCAGTAAAAGGAATCAGCGGGTTTGCAGTCTGTGCTCATCTGTGGCAGGTGGTTCCCTGCATCCCGTCCCATCCTAGCTGGGAATGGGATGCAGGGATGGGTAGGGGGACAGGTCCACCTGCAGCAGCAGCTGGGGGGACAGGAGCTGTGGAGGTGGCTGTCCTGGGGACCCCAAGGGTTTGGGGGGCTGGTAGAGCACTGGGGAGAGACCTCTGCTCCTCCTGGAGATGCCTGGTCCCCTCTTTGGGTGCCCTTGGGTGCCCCCTGGGCAGGGGCTCCCCGTGGGTACAGGGTCATCCCCAGCATGAACTGGCACCAAAGGCTGGTGGGAGACACATTTTGCCCCTGGGAGGGGATCACACCTCCCCTCCTGTGGCACCACACCAGGTGTCCCCAGTCTGGCACTGGTGTTTGCTGCGGTGGCAGCTGGGACCATCCCCACCCTGAATTCCTCCTGCCAGAGAAACCAGGGCCCAGGGGAAACCAGTGGCACGTGTGGCATGTCCCTGGGGCACATCCCCAGGAGGGGACCTGGAGTCCTGCAAGGAGGACCCACAGCTCCTGCAACACCACGGCCACAACAGGCTCCAAACAGGCTTGAAACGGCTCGGAAAAATACAGCGGGATTTGTTTCCTTGGATTTAAATGGGTAAATTATTTGAATTTCTCCACCCCCAGGTGAATGATTTAGATGGCCTTGACCCCAGGCTGACTGCAGGGATTAATGTGGGATAATGATTGCTGAGGCTATCATTGCAGCAGGCATCATTAATTATCCTTATTGATTGGAGCTTTCAAAGATAAAGCATTATGCTAACTGGAAAATACCCTCTTCCTGCAAGGTCAAGGCTAAAATAGGGCAGCTAAATAATTGCATTAACAAACAAAGAAATAAAAATAACCTCTCGGAGAGCCGTGTAATTAAGATCCAATTACAGTGTTTGGCCCTGCTGGAGGAGCAGCCCTGCCTTGTGCAGGGTGGGATGTGGGATAGAGGATGGGGGAGCACGTGGGATGGCTCTGGCCAGGTTCACCTGCCAGGGGCTGGGGGATCCCTCTGAAAACACTCCTGGGATGTCAAATTAAAAGGGTCAGATGGACAAAATGATAACTGGCCTCAAGTCCTATTAGATGACTTTTGGGTCATACGGTGGAGTTTCGGGCTGTCCCAGGGATGCTGATGTTGATGTCTCTCAGTCCCATTGGTCCCTCCTGCAGTGTTTCTGACTGCAGGGAGCACCTGGGTGCTGTGGGGACACTGGGCTGCCCTTCCCTCCATGTCTGTCCTGGTCACTCATTGCCAGAGAAGCTGTGGCTGCCCCATCCCTGGAATGCCCAAGGCCAGGTTGGACGGGGCTTGAAGAAATGTAGTTCTACTGGAAGGTGTCCCTGTTTGTGGCAGGGGAGTGGAACAAGATGAGCTTTAAGGTCCCTCCCAGCCCAAACCATTGGATGACTCTCTGATCCCAGCACCAGCATTCCAAAGGAAAAGGTGCCTTTGGAAATGCATCCACACTCCATCCACACAGCATTCTGCTGACATTTCTCTCCCTTCCTAGAAGCAGCAGCCAGGGCAGGCAGCATCCCCAAACATCCAAATCCCATCCTTCAAACCACCCTGGGCTGGAGGAGAGCAAGCCTTGGCCTCTGGTGCCCTGAGTGCTGGTGGAGAGCGAAGATTCCCAGCTCCTGCAGCCTATGTGGGGTTGGGATGCTCAGTGATGTTTAGGGAGAGCCAGGAGAGTTGCAGCCCTACAAATACACATTGTCTTGGTGGCATTAAAGCCCTAAGAGTGGCTTTCACTGGGGTGCAGGTGGCAGCTGGCCCTGTCACCCCACCCTCCACGGCTGGCACGGAGCAGGCGCTTTGGGAATTACCACTGTCTCTTTGAGGAATATTTGCCTAAAGGTCTCAGTTTATTTTCTGTTCTGTCATGAGCTCCATTGCCTGATAGGATGTGATGTGAAGTTGTGAAGTGTGTTTTGAACTGAAACATTTTTTTGACATCCATTTAATTAGAATTATTTTAATTAAAACATTTGTCATTAAGAACCAGACGATCTGGCGTGCGATCCTGCTCTTCGTCATTAGGAATTTTCAAACCAATAAAATAATTTATTTCAACACGAATATCAATTTCCATTTAAGGAATTGTACAACTTGGTTTTTAGCTGAGGGAGGCTGGTCTGTATCTGATCACCTCCCATCATGGAAAATTGCTCTGAACGTGGGGCTATTTATCCCTTACAGTGAGTTCCATGAAAGCCAGATCCTGGAGGATGAGAGAGCAGCATCCACTGCTGGGCTTGGGCACTGCCAGGGGGAGGTTTCCCAGGAGCAGGGCCAACTCCTCAGGATGTTTCCCTGCTGCTGGAAAGGGGATGGGAACCTTGCTGGCACAGGAAATCCGTGGTGTGTTGATGCTGCCTGTCCCCGGGCCCACCCTCTGCCCACACCAACACCCACGTCAGGGATCCTGCTCCTGCCCCTGGCACAATATTCAATGTATTGCATGGGCAGAGTCCTCCCAGAGCCCTGCAGAGGCACAGAGAGGGTCTGCAGGGCTGTGGGGTCACACCCTGCGAGGATCAATGCTCTTTGCTTCCTCCCATCGCAGGTTCAACCTCAAGGAATGAACAGACAAAGCCAAAGGGGTCTGAAGAGCTGAAGATGGATGTGCCGCGGTGCTGCCGGAGGGAGCAGCGTGGATCCTGCTCCTGTGTGCCGTGGGATCACTGCCCTGGGTGGGGAATAGCAGGAGCTGGGCTGGCCACGGGCCAGTGCCCACGGCAGGGCGGCATGGGCACCGTGCCTGCCCTGACAGCTTCATTAGCCAGAGAGCAATCTCTGCAGAGGTGGGGATGGCACGCTGGGTAATTAACACAGCCCCCAGATATGCAGATTTTCCTGGGCTTTTTGGGCAGAATAGCCTGGCAAGCAGCGTGGTGCGAGCTGGTGGGGAAACATGTCTTCAAGAATTGTGCAGTTCGTCAGTCATCCCTCATAATAGGTTGCAAAAGGGGGAAAAATGTGAGAAGGCAACTATACGAGCAAAAAAGAGTTCCCATTATTGTTCACCCTGTGAAAAGCAAGGTGCAGGATGTAAAGCACCGGGGGGAAGCTGCCAACAATAGACCCCATGGCAACAACAACTTCTAAGGGGGAGCGGGCGACGCGTGGCGGCTGCTGGTCCCACTGCCCACCCTTGATCTCAGCAGCCCCGTGGGGACAAAGGCCCCCCGCTGCCCACCACACAAAGGCAGCTCCTTCCTCCCAGCACAATGCTCTGGCACCCCGGGGTTGGGAAATGACACTGCTGCACCCCTGCAACCCCAGCAGACACTGCTGCACCCCTGCACCCCAATCCCCTGCAGCCCCAGCAGACACTTCTGCACCCAAACTCTGCACCCCAATAGGGCTACGCCCCTGCACCCCAATCCCCTGCACCCCAACAGACACTTCTTCACCCAAACTCTGCATCCCAACAGGGCTACATTCCTGCACCCTGACCCTCCACCCCAGGAGACACTGCTGCACCCCTGCACCCCAATCCTCTGCACCCCAGGAGACACTGCTGCACCCCTGCACCCCAATCCCCTGCACCCCAAGAGACACTGCTGCAACCTTGCACCCCAATCCCTGCATCCCAACAGGGCTGCCCCCCTGCAGGGTGCAGGCTGAGGGACGGAACGGGCAGGAGCAGAGGGAGTGCAGGGTGTCAGGGTGCAAAAGAGCCCATCAGGGTCTCACCCCGTTGGCGTGGACATGGTTGGCATGTTGGGGACAGCTCCTGCAGCATCACACAACTGCACAGCGGGTTCCCTGCCGGCTTGCCCCCTCCCCACCAGCAGCTCCTCCACTGCCCTCGCCCTGGGGGGGCTATTTTTAGCTTTTGGGGCACTGCTGGTGCCTTTCCCTGCCTCTGTCCTCGAACACAAACCGCGGGGTTCAAACCGCATTTCCCTGATTGCATTAGCGAGAACTGGAGCAATTTGGACTCAATTTTTACATGCAAAGGTCACCATTAAAAACTCATAATTCAGAGCTGATCCCAGGGCTGGGTCCTGCTGGTGCTGTCATTAGAGCAGGATTTAAGGAGGTTCTGCCTCAAACCAGTGGGTATTTTTAGCTGAGAGTGATGCCTTAGGAGAGGGAGCGGGGGGTGCGTGGGGAGATAACAGCGCGCTTCACATTTCTGCCTTTACGCTCCCTGTCACATTAAAAAAATAAATCATAATTTTGATTTTCCACGTCCCTGAGGGAGAGATTGACAAGAGCATCCAGTCCTCGTAATTGGATCATTCCTCTGGGAAAGTTGGCTCCTCTGCTGAAATCCTTACATGCTCTAAGGAAAATTGCTCTCAACGTTATTGAAAATATTTTAGGAGACTGAGGATTCTGGGGCCTTTCCAATTCAAGTGCTCTGGTCCGTCATGCCAGAGGAAGACAATAATGGGAACCAAATCTGAAGAGCATCACACTTAATTGGAGCCCAATCCTGCTCACGTCCCCCTCAAGGGCTCCAAACCCTCCTTGGATGGGGACTCATTCAAAGGACCCATTCGAGCACATTCCGAAATAGATGCCTGAAATAAATTATTCAAAATCTTTGGGGTTTTTTTGGACAATCAAAAATGCAAGTGTTTTGACATAGGTAAGGGCTGTAGGGCGTGGCTGCAAGAGGCCAGGATGAAGCCCCTCCTGCACAAGCCTTTTCCCTGCTGCTGTGGGGCCGTAAGAATTTTGGAGACAAACTTTTGGGATGTGTTTGAGCAGCTGTTTGCAGCCCCTGTTTGCATGGGCTGGATGGTGAGGTCCCTTGTAGAGATGCTCTGTCATTCTCACCCTCCATCTAAAGGAGGCTGGAGCCAGGCTCTGCTCCCAGAGAACAGGGGACAGGACAAGAAACAGCCTAAGGTTGCACCAGGGGAGGTTTAGGTTGGATATCAAGGACAATTTCTTCATGGAAAGGATTGTCCAGCGCTGGCACAGAGCAGCAGTGGAGTCCCCATCCCTGGAGGGATTTAAAGCCATGGGGATGTGGCACTTGGGGACATGGGTTGGTGGTGGCCTCGGCAGTGCTGGGGTTGGACTTGGTGACCTTAGAGGGCTTTTCCCACCTAAAGTGTTCTGTGACCCAGAGAGGCCCCAGCCGGAGGCTGGTGGCTGCTGGGTGCAGGAGGGTAGGCAAGCTGGCTCCTCTTTCCTGCCATACAAATCACTGAACTTTTTGGATTAAAACTTGGCCTCAGATGAAATTTGCCAGTGACAGAAATGTGAAAGGTGGCAATTTTTCACACCACCAGGCCAAGGCAGGAGAGGGCTTTGAGGAGCCCCTGCTGTGCCCCATGGCACGTGTGTGAGAGCCCTCTCCTTACTGCCCCATGGCAAGGGGGTCCCTCAGAGCAGGTGCCGTCTGTTGGCACCCAGAGGGTGATGGGCACCATGGAGGGTGATGCTGGGCACTTCCCATCATTTGATGTGACAACAGTGGTGCCCTGTGCCCCCGGCACGGGCAGCTGCTCATGCCCAGCTTGCTTTCAGAGGAAAGGGCTCAAGGAGGAGATTTTTGGGGAGATACAGTCTGCCCTGCCTTCCACAGAAATTAATTGCACAATTTAATAAACTAACAGGTGGTTCCACTTCAGACCCAGCAGATGTTACCCTAAATGAGCCGAGTCCCTCCTCACCATCCCTTCGTCCCCCACCTATTCCTTCCTTTGCATCTTCCCCTTTCTCTTCACCTCTTCCCTTCTCCCCGTTCTTCCCTGTCTGATTTATGAGCAGCTACGATATGAGATGTTTTGTCTGGGCTATATGAATATTGATGATGGGCTCGTGTTGATTTTCGCTGCACTCATAACTTTCTGTGCTTCCTGGAATCCCCCCTTCTCGCAGGCACCGGCGCTGCTCCCCCGTCCCCATTCATTTCACGGAGCCTATTTTCGGGAGGCAGCTCCATTTGTTAAACCTGCCTCTCGCCTGCACATTTGTCTTCCATTATCTTCCAAGGAGAAGACGATAAGTACTTACACAAACCTACGCAGAAATTAAACACACAGAACAAATGAGCCCGGCGTGTTCACATTCTTTCATTTCCAGTGATAATGCCCCGGAGGAAACACTTGTGCGACCGCAGATGGAGGATGGGTTGAGAGCCCCGGGAGGGTTTGGGCTGCCCTCTTTAGAGGAAAGCTCTCTTCTACTTCCCATATGGAGAGAAAAAATGATAGCACTGCTAATGGCTGGGGCATGGCAGGGCACCAAAGGGAAGGAGGAGGTAGCTGGGGATGGAGGAAAGACTGGAAAATAATAATGGGAAATGTTTTGATAAGAAGTGTTGTGGTCTTATACAAATATCCCAAACCTTCTGGAGCCCATTTATGCCGAGATTGAACCCAGATGACAGCAAGCTGTTTGCAGGGGCTGGAATGTGCCTCCACCAGACACCCAGTTCTCCAGGCTGGGGACCCAGGGGGAACATGGGATGGGGTACCCACAGTCCTGGGTGGCTCATGCACCCCTCACCTCCCTCAGCACCCCAAACACCCCTACGTGACAGCCCTGCACACCTGGGACCTGCTTGCAGTCACTGCCATCCCTCCCTGCAGCAGGAGAGGCTTCCAAGAGGGACACATTCCTGCAAATTGTGAACTGCACATGGAAAGCACCCTTAGCTTTACAGAGGCTGGACAGGGCAGGTCCCTGCCCAGCCCAAGCAGCCAAAAGCAGCCTGGCACATCCCTGTGCCTCAGAGAACTTCTAAAACAGACCAACTGAGCATTCCCCCCTCTCCCTTGGCCACTCTTCCTTTTGCCTCCTCTTTCTCTAGCAGGAACCACCATTGAAATTTCCTTTATATCCTTCCTAAGCTGCTTGTGATGTGGCAATAAAAAGTGTTAAACGCTAATCACTGATTTCCTACTGGAAGCTTTAAGTGTGATCCTGATGTTTATTTTCCCTGGAGCAGCTGCAGCCTGGGAACATCCAGCCCTGCACTTGAAGGGCCACAGCACCATTCCCTGCTGGGGTTTGGCTCTTCACCTCTGGGTGGGTAATGTTTGTAACTTGTAGTTATCCCTCGGAGGGTGGTGGGTGCAAAGAGATTCTCTGGGGGAACCCCAGAGATTGTAGCCAGGTGGGGGTCAGGCTCTTTTTCCAAGTAACAAGTGGAAATGGCTTCCAGTAGTGCTGGAGGAGGTTTAGGTTGGGTATTAGGGAAAATTTCCAAAGAAAGGGTTGTCCAGCTGCCCAGGGCAGTGGTGGAGATGTGGCACTTGGGGACATGGGTTAGTCTGGCAGTGCTGGGGATGGTTGGACTCCATGATCTTCAAGGGCTTTTCCAACCTCAGTGATTCTGTGATTCTGTCATTTCTTGGGCTGGAGTTGGTCCTGGGGGCCTGGGTTTGTTCCACAAATGGCCCATTGGCTGAGCTCCTGGAGAGCATCGATAGCGATCGGCAGCAGCACAAAGGAACTCGGGCTGTGCAATTCCCATCCAGCAGGAATAATCTTCAAAGTCCTACTGGGGTGCTTTTCAGACGCCAGCGGAGTTTTCCCTGCTGTAAATGGGATGCGAAAGAATTAACTGAACTTGGAATGTTATTGTTTGTGTCAGACTCTGTTAACCACGTTAAAACTATATATAATACTTCAATTTCCTATGTCAAAACTCTCTAATGGGCAATATTCAGAAATCAAAGTCTTATGGAGCGGCTAATCTTCTGCACCGACAACGCCAAGTTTAAATCCAGTCCAAATGCCACTTCTCAGTCACAGCTTTAAAGGATTATAAATGATTATAATGGTATTTGTCTACTTGCCTGATACAGAAGTTCATGTCAATGTTATCTCCCAAACTGACATTCGGTTTCATCTCTGAGGTGAGAGAATAAACTGTTGACTAGCAGCTTCAGAGAGGAAAATGGATTAGCCATAATGTAATTAGAGCCCTATTCACAAATGATTCTTTTCGGCCAGCACAAAACGGCGCGATAAGGCAGAGCTGGGCGGGGGCGGCTGGCAGAGCTGGCATTGGCTCTGCCCTGTGCACAGGGACAGGGCTCCCTGGGCACTGCCCTGCCTGAGTGTCTGTGCGGGGCACGGGAGGCAGCTGGAGCACTGCAGCTCCCAGGATTTTGGATGGGTGTGTTGATGGGGATGAGGGGTTGCTGCCCTCCTGCCTCCCACAGTCTCATCGGAGACATTCTCTGGTTTCATGCCTCCCTTTGTCCTGGGCCCTGCCCCTGCCACCAATGCCAGTGCCAATGCCAACATTGACACCCACAGCAATGCCAATGCCACCAACACCAACGACATGGTCAGTGTCAATGCTACCACCAACACCACTACCATTACCAATTCCAATGCCAACACCAACACCAACAGCAATGCCAACTCCAATGCCAACACAAATGCCAGCACCAACATCCATGCCAATGCCAATGGCAACACCAACACGTTGACCTCCTCCAACTCCTGGGTTTTAACTTCTTCCAGCACTCCAAACCAAAGACAACCAAACCCACTGTGACTCTCTAATGCATTAGTTGCCCATGTGACTCTTTAGTTCTTAAAAACTACATGAAAGAATGAGGCTTGTCCCCGAGGATGAGGGAACAATGGGAGGCAGCGATAATTTAATGACAATAAATAAATTAATCTGTATACACTGGTGCTAATACAAATGCCTTGTGAACGGCATGACAGATTTCGCATTATTTTCAAAAAAGCACACCAAACTCTTTTCTTTTGCACTATAAATTCAATTTAATTTTAAGTAATGTGATAAATAATGGCAAATTGAACTTTATTATGTATTCATGAACACACATAATGCATTCATGTAACACAATTGTTATTTCTGCCGTTTGTGGTCTAAAGATAGTGCCTTCTGACAGAATGCTATTTTTTAATGTGCAAATTCAGAACTAATGACCTGTGGTTTCCCTGGCCAGCGGGTGCCAGCGCCGTGATGTGGGATGAGACATCAGCACCAGGGTTTGGTGCTGGCAGAGCCGAGCTCCGGCTGCAGAAGAGCTGCCTTCCCAGCGCCTGGCTCTGCAGTGGAGCCCCACATGTGGAAGACTCCGGGGGAATTAGGAAGTGGAGATTATTTGCTGAAGACAATGCAAACTCCGAGGCGTGAATGTCGCTGCAGCGGAGCCTTCCCCTTGGCAGCCGGATCACGGCAGAGCCGGCCCGCGGAGCTCCAGGGAGCAGCCGAGACACCGCCAAGACGTCTTGGTTTGGGGACTCGATTGTTCTGTCCCCGCGTCAGCCCAGCCAAGTCCTCCTTATCGCCCGCCCGCCGCCCTCAGCAAGGGGAGCCTCAAGGACAGGGCTGAGGGATGGTCCCTCCCCATCCCCTCCTGCTGCTCACACTGACACGAGTGTCCCCGTCACGGAGCCACCACAGGAGGGGACACCTGCACAGCCAACACTCACCTGCTAGAAGAACATTAAAACAGCCACTCGTTTGGATGATTAACCAATCACACCAGCACCCATCACGCCAGCTTTTGAGTGCACGTGGATTTATCAAAAGTATTTAGATAATGATGGGCATTAAATATGCCTGTGCAAAGAACAGAGGTGTGATTTGCAGATGAGAATTGTGCGTGTGGACTTTGTTTGTTCTCACAGGCAGAGCAGAGCAGAGTCTGTGCCTGCAGAGCCAAGTCCTGAGCGCAGCCCCAACTCCAGCACTGGCCTGAGATTTCTTGCAGAGGCTTTGGCAGAAGAACAACCCCAGTTACTTAAAAAAACTTCTCCTCTTCTTGCAGGGTACCCCTTAAATTTAGAATAATTTCAGATGGACAAATTAAAAAGTACATTTGAGATAAAATACACAGTCAGGCATAGATTTAAACTCCAGATCTGACTCCACAACCACTTGCAGTTTGACATGGTGCAGTGATTTACTGTGTTCATGATTATATCCTGTAGGTAGCAGCTCTGCAAGTGGGAAATAATTCAGTCAGGGATGTGGGAAAGGAATAACTTTCTTCTGATTGCAGGACTTCAAGGGGAGAAGCACAAAGTTGAAGCCCCACAGTTCCTAGGACGTGAAGGGGGCTTATAAAAAACCAGGGAGAATGACTTTTTACACAAGCAGGTAGTGATGGGACAAGGGGGAAAGGTTTTAAACTAAAGGAGGAGAGATTTAGATCAAATGTTAGAAAGGAATCCTTCCCTGGGAGGGTGGGCAGGCCCTGGCACAGGGTGCCCAGAGAGGCTGTGGCTGCCCCTGGATCCCTGGGAGTGCCCAAGGCCAGGTTGGAGCACCCTGGGCTGGTGGGAGATGTCCCTGCCATGGCAGGGGTGGAGCTGGATGTTCTTTGACTAGTGGCACTGCAGGGTGATGATGATGATGATGATGAGCATTTAGGGTCCTGACCCCTAAGAGACCTTTGTCCCGTTGTGCTCTGTGAAAACAATGCAGCCATACATAAAATAAACTCTTCAACACCCCCTTCCTCTATGCACGGGGAAAAGTTCTCTGAAGGCCCTTCATAAATACCCTCTTCCACCTTCTCAGATTTAATTATAAAAATACTTGAAATACAATAGTCCTTCACATCCAGGTCTCGTTCCCTAATTGAGTTTTGATATGGATACTTACCCAGGAGACCCTCGGCTGATGCACACACCAGATGGAGGGACTGAGCCCTCCGTCCCCTCTCCCTGCAGCAGAGCCACAGCAGGAGGATGGGTCAGATGGTCAGGCTCATCTCCCCATCCCCTCCTTCCCTGGGAGATGGAGCTTGCTCAGGTGCAGTGGACCAGCCCCAAACACCCCTGCAGTGGGGCAGAGAGGGGGTTCCTGGGCACTTCCAGCCCCCGCTGCTCCCTGGGAAGGATGTGCTTAAGCCTCTGGGAGCGATCTGTCACCAACACTTCTCTGGTTAGTTAGATCACACTGGCAAAATGAATTCTGAACAAAGGTTTAAACCCTGCCTGAGAGGCTGAGAGCCACGTGAGGCGAGGCCAGGCCAGGCTGTGCCGGCGCGGTGCTGGTGGGCAGCACATCCAGGCAGGGATGACACCCCGTGATGAATGACTGGCTCCTCTAACACTGCCCAGCTGCAGTGGCTGGAGCAAGCCTTAATTCACTATTTATAAACCTCTCCAGCTGTATTTTGCTAGGCAGAGCAGCTGGCTCGTTGTGGGAGTGTGAAGGAGAGGATGTTAACAGGTTGGCTGGCCGGGCTCCGGAGAGCGGTCGTGGCGGCACATGGGAAGGGGTTCACGTGAAGGACAGCACTGAAAATCCTCCTCCAGGCAGCACAGGGCTGCAAACCCCCCAGGGCCAGCCTGGCAAGGAGGACATGGTTAGTTCCCTGTTCAAAGATGATATTGGTCCCATGATTGCTGATGAGAAACAGCTCAGGAAGGCAGAGCAAGGTCTGGTGGCTGCCAGCCTGGTACCCACCATGGGAAGCGGGGGAAACCCCCACTCATTTACCTTTTCATCCACACTTTCCAGCCTAGGCAGCCCCTCACCATCCTGCTTCCCCCCCTCATCCCTAGAGCACCCATCCCTGGCAGTGTGGGATGCAGTCCTAGGGGAGGATGTTCCAGGAATCATGGAACTGGGGGCTCCCCCACACCTTGGCTGCCCCACTGGGGAAAAACCCACAGGGAAACAGCAAACCCCGGTAGAGATAGAGGTTTGCAGTCCCCACGCACCTTCCCCAGGCCAGAACCACCCGAGGGTCTCTGTAATTCCTGTGCTTCGTGCTGGGTGACACATCCCCACGCTCTGCATAGGCTTCTCCCACCACTGCTAATGCAAACATTTAATTTTGATGATTTATAGCACAGCTATAAAAAAAATCTCTGGATTACACTTTGGAGTCAAGGTCTCAGCTCGAGAGCACATTTTTATAGAGTCAGCATCTCTGTTTTTAAAAGTTATACTTCAATATTAAATACGATTTTTTTTTCACAAGTCAATAAAATCCCTTTAGACCAGATAATAAACTCATTTCTTCTGGGTTGGCTATTGTTTCTAGCCTGGGTCATATCCTGAAGCTGTTAGGGCTGTTCTTTAGCCCCTCTGATTAGGAATTTTGCCCTAAAGCCCTCTCAGGCACGTGCCTAAGCAGGCACAGGCCCACAAACCAAGATTTCCCTCCCACAGGCTTTCTTCTTCAATGCACTGTGGTTTGCAGAAGAAATCACTGAGGTTTGTCATAGTGAGTTCTCCAAGCTCTGACCCCTCCCCGTGGCTGCTCCTGGACCTAAACCCCTGCCTAGCCCAAGGGGCAGCAAGAGAGATCCAGGGATGGCTTGTGGGGTCCTGCCTTGACTGGGCTCACCCCATTGCTGTGGCTGCTGCTCGTCCTTGTCCCTGTTCCTGTCCCATCCTTGTCCTGGTGGTTCTTGTCCCCTGTGCATCTCCCTCCCATCCTCATCCCACCACCATCTCCAGAGTGAAAACCCTCATCCCATGCTGTCCCATGCTCATCCCACCCCCTCCCCAGTCCTTCCCCACCCCATCCCCACAGTGCCTGGCAGCAGAGCTGGGCTGGGGCTGGGGCTGGGATGCATGCCAAGGCTCTCTGTGCCAGGATCAGGCCCTGTCCCTGGGCACTGGGCGGGGGGTGCAGGGAGAAGATGCCCGTGGTGAGGGAGCCGATGGTACCAGTCACTGCAGAACCAATCCGATGTCACAGTGTGGATGATGTTGTCACTGAAGAGCTGCACAGTAAAGCACGACTTCTGCCTTTAAAGGCACACAAATGTTTTATGTTTTCAGAGCTCTCAGAATTACCCTGTAATCTTATTTATTTTCTAATACAAGTTTCTGCGGAAAAGGGTATCATAAGATAAATAGAAATTAACTGATTATAAGGATTGTCGTTCTTTAAGTACATATTTATCAGGCCATTTGCTCATTCTCTTCTAATATCTTGACATAAGAGTGTCAAATTGAACACTACCCAGATTATGATAATACTCGGCACTTTTGTAGCTTTCCTATCTGATTTGCAAAGCTTTTTTCTCTGCAAATGCACTTGAAGTTGGGGCTTTATAGGGCTTGATAGAATTCATTTCAGGATTAATAAGCCTTCTCTGAACCATTTAACGAAATCTCTGCAGCATCCCAGTCTTGAATAGGGAATAGATTCCCAGCCCCGACGAACGCTTTAATTAATTTGTCTAATTAATCGAGGCGAATGGAAGTTATCCCTCTGCTGCAAATTGGTCCATGTTAACAGCAGCAAACGTCGGCTGAATGAGAGGGGTGATGCAGCCCGGGCTCCCTCCGCACCGGGGTTATCTGCGGGGGCTGAGCGGGACATGCAATTCGCTGTCGGCGGCCGTGCGAGGCTGCAATTACCGCCCCGTGCCTTTGTGGAGTCGCTCCTTCCCAGCCCGGCCTTATCTTGTCCTGCCCCGGTGTCATTAGCGATGCCTGACTGCATTAGTGACCAGAGGCAGGTCTAGCGGGCAGCGATTAGAGCGGCCCCGCCTGAGTGCTGTTTGAAAGATTGGGGTTGTTCTGCTCCTCTCTATCCAAACAGCACAGGGAGGTGTCAGTGGCCAGCCCGGGGCTGCTCCGAGGGGGAAACGCTTCCCTCTTTTATCACAGGCCATTGCTTTCGCAATTAACCTCCTATTAAGTGGGCTCCAGCCCCACGGTGTCCATGAAACGGGACACGCGGTGTCGTGGCTCCTCCAAAGGTTTGTTTGAACAAGGGATGTGCTTGGGAAAGCGGCGTCTTCTCCCCCTCACGGCTCCTTAAAAGCTGCTTCTGCTGAGCCCAGGATAAATCTACACACAGGGGCACCCCCAGGCTCGCTGGGTGGGTCACAGAGTGCCAGGATGGTTTAGCTGGGAAGGGACCTTAAAGATCATCCCATCCCACCCCTGCCACGGGCAGGGACACCTCCCACCAGCCCAGGGTGCTCCAAGCGCCATCCAACCTGGCTTTGGACACTCCCAGGGATCCAGGGGCAGCCTCAGCTCATCTGGGCACCCTGTGCCAGGGCCTGCCCACCCTCCCAGCCAGCAATTCCATCCCAAATGCCACCTAACACTTCCCTCCTCCAGTCTGAAGCCATTACTGTGCTGCATCCATTCTGCCAGCCTGGCTGGATCGGGACCCCCAGCCCGCCAGAGGAAGGTTTAGTGGGGCTGAACCCCCCGGAGCCCAATCCTCAGGAAAGCTTTTACACGGGGGTCCCACTGATCCCTGGTTTTCCTTCCCATCCCAGCGTGGGATGTCATCTCTCTCCTCTGAACCCAGAGCCAGCCCCTGCTCGTGTCTTTGTATCACCCAGTAACATCCAGCACACTGATCTTCCAAAAATGAACTGAACACCCAAACGCATTTCCATTTATGGGTTCAGTTCTTTATGAAAGAGCTCAAGTGCACCCTCACAGAGCCAGACATTGTGGGCCAGGTTTAAAAAGTGACTGTCTGTGTTGCAGATGCAACTCTTTCCTGGCCAGAATAGTGACAGCCCCTGGTGCAAAGAGGTATTTAGGCAGGGACCCACATTGGGCCGTTTTCTGAAGGTCTTAAGAGATCTAAGGCATCATATATTTCTAATAAAGGCAACTTTATATGAAATATATGAGATATACACGCAGTTCCTGAGCTCAGACAGCACATCTGTTGTGCTTAGTCCTCCTGGAAAATAGCAGCAGATTTTACTTTGCCATAGAAACAAACAATTTTTCTGGGAATAAGAGAAAGTTTTACTGGATGAGCTCGTGCAGGTCTACTCTGGTATTTGCCTTTCCCCCAAAGGCTTTGGATGATCATGCCATGTGGTGTTAGTACAGATGAAATCACTGGCCCAGCCTTTTAAAAGCCGGAGAAATATGTCCTTTGATGGCTTTAAAGTTCCTTGCCCTTAATTTCATCACATGAACTCTCCTTCTCGTCACCTGGCAGTTACTGGAGAGCACAGAAATCAAGCTTGATCACTTTTTTCCTTTGTTTCTTTGCCATATGTAAAACACTCGTGTTTTCCCCCCTTGGAGCAGTCCCTGGCACTTGTGGAAGTGCTCCCAGGTGCCCCAGATGTGCTGTCCCTCCCTGGGGCTCTGAACAGGGGGAGCAGATCATCTCCCCCCACCCCAGCGTGGGGAAGAGCCAGCACAGAGAATTTCAAACACTTCCAGCTAACCCTCGATGTGATACAACACGATCATAGAAAATTCATTAATTCATTACCTACTGAGAAGGAGAGAGAGAAAAAAACCCAAACAAGGCAACTGCAGAGCATTTCTGTGCCCTCCAGCGTGCAGGTCTTTGGGCATTGCTTGATAAGAAAATTGATTAAGGAAAGGGGTATTAGGTAAGTTTTACCCTGGTTTTACTATGTGTTCACCCTCTCTGGTGGTCTCTCACACCAGAGCTTGGTTAAACCAGAGGGTGGAGCCTTCTTTGGGAGGAGGCTCTTCATCATGAGAGCCTGGATGCCCTGGAGGAGTAGGAAGACCTTCACTAGTAGAATGTGGCAGGGATGAAGGAGGGGAATGTCACACTGTGAGTCCTGTGTAAACCAGGGGAGAAGGGATGAAGGACCAACACCAATTAGATACTAGGAAAAAATTCTTCTTGGAAAGAAAGGGTGGTCAGGCATTGGAACTGGATGCCCAGGGAAGTGGTGGAATCCCAGTCCCTGGAAGTGTGCATGTGGCACTTAGGGACATGATTTAGTGATGAATATGGTGGTGCTGAGTTAACATTTGGTCTCAATGATCTTTGAGGGTTTTTCCAAACTTAATGGTTCTATTGCCACAAGGTCACCATGGGCCACCAGCCTGGTATGACCATGAAGGGAACAAAAGGGCTTTCAGGTGGCTCCCCAGAGATACATCCAGCCCTGCTGCAGGACTTCCATGCAGCTGTGGTGAGCCCTGCTCAGCAAAGCATCACCCACAAGAGACGTCAGGGTGGCCACAGTGGAGGAGGAGGAGGCACAAGGAGCTGGGAGTGGGCAAGAGCTGTGCAACCCCAGCAGGAAAAGGAGTTTTACAGGCTGAAGAACATCCCTGGCCCGAGCACAAAATGTCTACGGACTGTCTGAGAGGTCATTTGCTTCAAACCAGAGTTTCTGGTGTTCTGTGAAGGAAGATGTCCTGCAGCAGCCGTAGGAACACGTGTGTGCACAGAGAGCACAGGGGAGAGAGGGCAGCAGCCTTGGAGGCATTGGATGGCTCTCGTCAAATTTATGGAAGGGATTCTGTCCTGCAGCTTCCTATGTATGTAGAATTTCCTTCCCCTGAACTCCAGCTGAAATCCCTTAAGTAGGAATTGCTGCCCCTTCCTGGCTCCCACGGCAAATTAAATCAAACACTCGGACAATTAGTACAATCATCATGTCAAGGGAACAGCCTGGAGACACAGCAGACACAGCGTGCGTCTGATAGAGCTGAAAAATCTTTATAGTCAAGATATTTTACAGGCAGCGCCATTGATTTCCTGTCAATGGTTTTCTGTGTGAGTGAGCAGCCCCGGCCCGCAGCAAACACAGCGAGGCAGCAGCAGCGAGCCAGGGGTGTGGGAACCCTGCCCTGCAGAGGGGAGGGAATGAGCTGTGAACAACAGCCAGCCCCGACACCCCACAGCCAGCCCCGACACCCCACAGCCAACCCTGACACCCCACAGCCAGCCCTGATACCCCACAGCCAGCCCTGACACCCCACAGACAGCCCTGACACCCCACAGCCAGCCCTGATACCCCACAGCCAGCCCCGAAACCCCACAGCCAACCCTGACACCCCACAGCCAGCCCTGATACCCCACAGCCAGCCCTGACACCCCACAGCCAACCCTGACACCCCACAGCCAGCCCTGATACCCCATAGCCAGCCCC
>JAWMRC010000008.1:1351833-1368493 GCA_035584755.1 Thripadectes ignobilis | reverse complement strand
TCCCCAGCCACCCCGAGGAGCTGCGGCAGCGCCAGCCCCATCCGCAGGGAGCAGGAGGATGGAGCCAGCCGTGGCTGTTCCCCAGGGCTGGTCCCCAGCCACCCCGAGGAGCTGCGGCAGCGCCAGCCCCATCCTCTCCCCTGCCTGCCTCGCCTCCCCTCCAGCGCCCGCCGCAATTAGCATGCAAAGCAGCACCTCGCAGCCTCGTTACTGCCTTTCCAACCTGAAGTTCCTTGAAGTTCTGAGGGTTTTAAACCCACTGGCCATTAGCGGCAGCGCTCCCGGCTGCGCCACGGTCGCGCAGGACGCGCTGGAAGGCGCCGGACCCCGCGTGGGGCGTGGGGAGGGGGTGCTGTGGCCGCTGTGGCGAACAGCTCCGACATGTGCCCGCTCCTTAAATTCTGCGAGCAGTTGTAAGGCAGCCGGATCCCACCCCTGGGAGCGTGTGCCCTCGTGAAACACAATTACAATGAGAATATCTCATTATCTCATTGGCTTTAGCTTACTCTTCTGTTACCATGGTTTCAAATACACAGAGGAGCCCGAAACTAAGCGGGCTGCTAACAAAGAACATCTCCTTGTACAATGACATCAGAGCGTGTTGGACAGAACAGACTTAATTAAATCCCCCCCGCCGCAGGGCCAAGCGCAGAAGTTGGGGACACTTTTGGTGGCGGCACCCGCCGGGCGCCGTGTGCGGTGCCAAGGACCGGCCCGGGGGCTCCCGGAGGAGCCGCGAACGTCGGGATGGGGTCCCGGCAGCGGGATCGCTCCCAGAACCAGCCCTGCCTCTGCCCTGAGCCCCTCTGTGCCCCCTCCCCTCCGCCCATCCGCGGCACTGGCGCTGGCCCGGCGGTGCCCGGGGACACGGCGGTCCCAGTGCCAGAGGGGTGATGCTCCGCAGAGGGTGGCAGGGCTCCAGTGCCACCTCCTCTTGCCCCCCATCTCCCCCGGGAGCGCTGGGTGGCTCTGGGACCCCCGGGCAGCCGGTCCCAGCACCCGTGTGGCTCCGCTTCGGGTTTCCAGCGGCGGCATTAGAAATTCCACAAATCATTTATTTACCCTGGAGTATATCCGGTGACATAATGTGACAATAATGACATCCCTGGTGGTGTTAATTGATTTTGTCCTGCTAGAGGAGGTAATTTGGCGTCCACAGCAGCTTCTGGATCACGGACCTCCTGATTGTCTTCCGAGGTAATATTACTGTTAATGAAGAGAAAACATGCTTTCCTCTTTAAAAGACAATATGCTAATTAGGGCAGACAATAGAGAGTCAGGGGTCATTTATTATTTTTAAACAGAGAGTTAATGCTCAATGACTGGCATGGAAGTGCAAAACGCCTGTAAATTAATAAGTGCGATTCCTGGCTCATAAAACCCAACGTCGCTATTAAATAAAAAGAAGGGCATTCATGAAATATTCCAGCCATCGGAACACTTGAAGGTGTGAATAATTAACAGGCAGAAGTTAACATCCACTAGCTTGTAAAAGGTCTGATTAAAGGCAGTGTTCATCATCCACCAACTATCACAGCTCATCGGGTCAACATCTCCCAATTAATGATTTCTTATTAGGGAGATAAAACGTGTTTTCTCAGGATAATTATTTTTTAAAAGGAAAGAGTGTTTTCAGTGCAATGTGAGGAATAATTAAAGCTTGTTTAATGGGGATGAGGCTGGCTAGGTTCCTGACGGGGGGTGTTGGTGTGGGCACCGGTGGCTGCAGGTGACACCCCTGGCTGTTGGAAAGGTCCCTGGGCAGGTGGTTCACCTGGAGAATCCTGCTCAGAGCCGAATTTCCTAAGACTAAATTCCAGAAATCTGCATTTTCAACTTTTCTGGAAAATACCATCACAGCAGCACCCAAACCAGCAACCTGATGGTGCACCAAGGCCTTACCTGGTCTGCCTCTGTGGGTGTCCCCAGGAAGGGCAAGGGGAAAAGACTCAGTTCCTGGGGCTTGTCCCAACCTTCTGCCGGCAGGAGCTGGTGGAGATGGCATTCCACGTGTTTTCCACCACGGTGCAACACGGGGAGCTGCTCTTTGGCAACAGGTTGTGGTTTTGTGGGCTGAGAAGCAGCTGCCAGTCAGGGCTCAGGGCAGAGCAGGGGCTGGGGTGAACCAAATCATCTGGGAGATGTTGCAAAGGAGAGGTTGCAAGTTGTTTAATCATCTTCTGGTTCTGCTTCTTCAAGCTGCCATCACAAAAATGCACATTTTTAGATGCAATCCTAAAAGCACCAAACTGAGTATGAGGTGAGAGCAGGATGAGAGACTGGACAACCCTGATTCCAGCAGTAGCCAAACACAGACAGACTTGTCCCTTCTGCTCTATTCATGTCATTTCAATCAGGTTTAATAAAGTATTAGCTGAATTCAGTGGAAGGGAGCTGACCTTTGTTGCTCTTGGCTGGAAAACTTTAAAAAATTCATGATAGGCCATCACTGGAGGTGTCGCTGCCCTTCATCTCGCTGTGCCTCTCCTGGTCCCAGCCCGTCCTGCCTTGTGTTTTGTGTGCAGAGCCACAGCCCCCCTGGAGCTGCCACCTCCAGCCCTTCCAGAACGGGGGGCCAGCTGCCCCACGCTCCCAAGGGGTTATTTTAAACTAAACTAGTCTGAAAACCAAACGGTGCTACATTTTTGTTTGAATTTTTGAAGACCTGCTGGGCACTTTTTTGCCATTTAGCAATTTTTCCTCACAGGAGTGAAGGATACCTTTTCTGATCCGTTTTAATCTCCTCAGTTGAACTTGTACATTTATTTAGCTCCAGAAATTGGGACTCTTTGCACTCACTTCACCTGCTGCAAAGTTCACAACAGCACAAAGAATTGGCTTCACTTCAAACTTGGGATTACTGCTGAGGTGCTGCTTCCTTGACTTGCCCTCCTTGTGCAGCTACATTAATATAACTCTTGTTTTCAGAAATAGTTTGGTTAATGGCTCCAGGAATGGGTTTAGTGTTTGGGATTTGTGTGTAGGGACAGTGGTTACAACATCATGCCGTGTAACCTTGATGCACAAATAGTCTTTTTTGAAAATTAAAAAAATATCCCTAGAAGGGTGAATGCCTATAAATTAGGTATATAAACTGAAGGCAATTCCTATAAATTAGGAATGCTGGTCACTGAGTTACTCCAAACCACGTCAATCTGAATATTGAAGCATGGGAGGAAATACTCTTTTAATGCCTCAAAAATCATCCCAGGATGAGCAAATCCCTCGCAGGAAAGGATGACCATGTCCTGTTGAACCCTCCCTGGGCTACAGGGTGATTGTATTCCCTGAAATCCCCAACGTGGAGAGGTTGATTGAGACTGGTGCTGACAATTCTGCTCCCCCTGTGCAAGAGGAGACCTCACTGGGGTTGCAGGGGCTGCAGGGGCAACCAAACAGCGTCTCTGCTTTGGGCCATGAATTATGAAGAAAGCTGGAGACACCCAGGTCTGGTTAATGTAACAAAAGGGAGAGTGAAAGGGCAATATCTGAGAGACCCAGAGTGTCCTGGAAGGGGGGAATTAATGTGGATGAGATGTCAAAGACAGTTAATAATTGAAGAGCCACAGGTAAGGGGCTGACAGGATTTGCTGGGGCGGGCCACAGGAACCCAGGGGTTTGGAAGCATTTGGGGTGGTTTCTTGGTGCTGCTTTGCTTTCTCTGCATGTTGGAGATTGGGGTTAGTGCTGGAAGGGGGAACAGTCCCCCAGTCCCAGTGCTCCAGGTGTGTACTGCACCCTTCCTTCCCAGTCGTCAACTCCACACCCCTGGAACTGTCCAAGGTCAGGCTGGAGCAACCTGGGCTAGTGGAAGGTGCCCCTGACCATGGCAGGGGGTGGACTGAGATGGGCTTTAAGGTCCTTCCAACCCCAACCACCCTGGGATTCCATGACCCTGTGGTGTCACCCATGATCCTCACTGAGCAAGTGATCAGAGGAGAATGGGCTGGGGCAGACCTGGGAACTGAGGCCTGAACCCCCAGAGGATGGAGGTGCTGGTTCACCCCAGTCATGGGGCCACATAAACAACAACAACCACAAAGAGCTTTGGCGAGAGTGTGGTCCCTGAGCTTTGGGGGTTTGGGCTTTAATTTACCTTCTAAACACCGATTTCTAAGCGTTGACCTGCATTAAAAGCACCTCCTGGTGCTCATTTGCACTTGAGGAAGAGAAGTTCAAGGTCTCCAAACTCCAAATTCTGCTGGAGCGGGGCTGATGAGCCAATATTTACACTGGCTGCATTTTGGTGCCTAAATGGCATTTTAGTGCTGGCTTAATGAGGGAGCAGTGCCATGGCCCGGCCCGCTTTGGACTTGCTCTAATGATCTGGAGGCGTGGCTACGCTTTAATGATGCGCTTTAATAATTTATCAATAGAGTTTGTAAGTGCTAATTTGCACTTTTAGGTGCATATTCTCCTTTTGAAGCCGCCGTACAACCCCCTATTAATGTTAATGGGAGTTGTGCTCACATTAAAAGGAGATTATACCCCTAAGGTGTTTAACATCTGACTTACCCAGGGCTTAAATTGCATTGCTGAATGTCACTTCTTTCATTTAGGAAGATGGCTTTTGGTTGCGCTGTCACCACGCGAGTGCAAAGGCAAAGACTACTTCAAGGGAGGGAAAAAATTGGGAAATGGTAAGTCAGTGCACCAGCCCTGACTTCTTAGTCTTGGGTTTAAATCCGATTCGAGCACGAGGTCAGACGAGGCTGGCAATGGAGCAGCTCCGGGGAAATGTTGCCACCAAAGGCGACAGTGGCCACAGGGGCTACCGAGATGTTGGCAGGAGGTTAATTTATGCCCGGGAAGAAGAGGAAGGCCAGTGGTGTGGAAGACAGATTTCCTCTGCTGGCTGAGTGTTTGAGAGAGGCTCTAATCACTTCTGGGGGCAGTTTTCGCCGCAGCGTGGAATGCTGGCGTTCAGGGGTTGACATCTAATTAACGGGAAGTAGGTGAAGGGCCGTATTTATCAAATCACTTAAGCAGAAATTTAAACCCTATTTACTTGGCTGGAATTAATTGGGTTAAATGACACGCTAAGGATCGATGCAGGAGGTTTTCACCTCTTAACCCTTTCCTAAGCCCACACCTTCTAATAACTGGGATTCGGGCAGATACAAGGAGGAGCAGGGAGCTGTCTGGGTGCAGGAGCAGGGCAGGCTGGTTTGCACAGGGAAACTGTGATGCAGAGAGCGGTGTGCAGACAGAGGGAAGAGGATGAATTAGTCATTGAAAGTCATCTTTTCCCCCAAAAATGGTACCAAAGCTCGTCCTGGCTCGACCACTTGCCTGAGGTCTTCAGATTCGCTCTTAACTCCTTTGGAGGGATTTTGAGAGGGAGGAACTGATATCCCTGGCACCATTTGGAGTCAGATGTCCTGTCTGTGTGTCCCCAACTCCTCGTGCACCCCCAGCTACTCACAGGTGGGGTGAGGAGCAGAAAGGCCCCTGATGCTGCATGAGCCCTGCTCAGCAATAACCACATCCCTGGGTTATCGGCGCTGCTCCCAGCACAAACCCAAACCCCAGCCCCATCCCAGCCTGTGTGAGGAAAATTAACTCTCCCCCAGCCAAAGCCAGCACACATGTTAATAAGGAGCGAGGCAGAGCAGTCTGAGCCTGCTGATGAATTATGCATTTGCCCCACCTGGGAGTTAATATTTACCATATCTTGCTGAAATCCATTAGGAAGAACAAACATTGTATTTATCCAACAAGCTCCAAACCCGTTCATTTGCATCCCTGCCTGCGAGGGGCAGGTCCGAGGTGGCTGCCCGGGTGAGCCGGGCTCCGAGGGGTCGTGTCCGGGTGCAGTGACCCCCGGAGGGAGAGGCTGAGCCCTGGCTGGGGGTGCTCAGCACCAGGCTCCTGGAAAACCCTGGGCTGGGCACCCAGGGGAGCCCCCAGGGTGGGACCTTTTAGGGGTGACTGACCGCAGGTAAGGGGCGGGGAGGAGGGACCTGGGCACCAGCGGGGCAGGGCTGAGACCTGCGTCGGAGCACCCCGAGCTGCTGCACCCCAGCACCCTCAGCACCCCGGTACCGCCAGTGTCCCCAGGGGGCTCAGCACCCCCAGAACCTGCAGCATCCCAGTGCCACCAGCACTTGGAGCATCCCCAGCAACCCCAGCACCCCCAGCATCCCCAGCCCCTCAGTACCCCCAGCACCCCGGTGACCCCAGTGCCCTCAGAACCCTCAGCACCCCCAGCAACCCCAGCACCCCCACCATTTTCAGCACCCTCAGCATCCCCAGCACCTCAGTACCCCAAGCACCTCCAGCACCCCCAGGAACCCCGTCCTTGCTGCCCCCTCAGCATCCCCAACACCCACGGTGGGTGATGCCCCTGGCCGGGCTGTGGGAGTCTGGGCAGGGAGCCCCCAGCTCCCCGAGCCCCGGCACAAGCCAAGGCCGGGTTTGGGAGGGAGGGAAGGCAGAGAAACGATGTTTTTAAGAGCTGGCTGGCGGGAGGCAGCGGCAGGAGAGGCCCAGGCTTCTAAGGAGCGGCGCACATTTCATGTGCGTCCCGTCCCGTCCCTGCAGGACCGAGCCGGCCGAGGCTCCGCCGAGCCCCGCTTTCAATCGCTCCGCCAGCGCCGCGTTTGAAGATGCCAGGGGAGAACGGGGCTCTCTGTGAAGCGAGATTCAAGACAACAGAGCCTTCCCCGTGCCTGTGCAGACACGAGCTCTTTCAAGCGTTCCGAACGCCCCCAGCCCGCCCCGCTCCCCTCGGAGCGGCCGCCCCGCCGAGCCGCACCCGGCGTGGGGATGCTCGCAGTCCCCGGAGCACGGACACAGCCCTCCTCCTCCTTTCTTCCTGCTCAACTGAGGGAGAAGAAAAAAATTAAAAAAGAGAACTTCTTTGCTTTATCTCCGACAAGGTATCAAAAGCTGTCGCAGTGGTTTCTGCAGAGCAGGAGCCCCAGCATTGCCCAGGGTCTCCTCTGCCCACCCTGGCACATCCTGGGCAGGTCCATGCTGGGCTGAGATAATCCCCATCCTCAGCAGCCCGGAGGGCTCTGCAGTGATGGAATGGAGGAAGAAAGTGGGAAAACTCCTTCCTGACTACCAGAGGTGGCCCATATTTGTGGTGGGGTGTCTCTAGAGCACATCGATGGAGGGAATAGCTTCCCACTGCCAGAGGGCAGGGACAGATGGGATATTGGGAAGAAATTGTTCCCTGGGAGGGTGGGCAGGCCCTGGCACAGGGTGCCCAGGGAAGCTGGGGCTGCCCCTGGATCCCTGGGAGTGTCCAAGGCCAGGTTGGACAGGGCTTGGAGCAACCTGGGCTGGTGGAAGGTGTCCCTGCCCATGGCAGGGGTGGCACTGGATGATCCTTAAGGTCCCTTCCAAGCCAAACCAATCTGGGATTCTGTGGTTGACGCCACTGAAAGAATAAGTGTCTAAATATTGATATAAATATTTAAACTTCACTTAGGGCCTTCGGCGTCTGTTTACTCCAAAGCCTCCCCTTGGAAAGTTTACCCGACATGATCTGCAAGTTAAACAACTTTTCAAAAGACGCACCAAGGGACACACAAAGGACCCAAACCCTCTGTAGTGCCACGGGGCTGTGCTTTAACCCCGCCTCAGGGGTGGGGGGTGGGTGTGAGCTGGGCAGAGCTGGGCAGGGGGCCGAGGGGACAGCGGGGTCCGGGGGCCCGTCCCGGTGCTGCCCGTCGGCACCGCGGCGGCTCCCGGCAGGGGTGGGCACTCCCCACAGCCCGGGGAGAGAGCAGGCACATGAAAGCGGGGCTGGATTTGCCTTGCAATGACAGCTGCATATTAATCTAAAGAATTTCTGAAAAATCAAAAAGACATTTTTCAGCAAAATACACCCCTAGAGCCTCAATCCTAAAGCAAGGGAATAAACTTGAAACAGGATTGATTTCATCTTAAAGGGAAGAGCTCTTTGAAATGCTACCAGCTGCAGTTGTCTTATTTGGTTTTCAATACTATAACAAAATTGTGCCATATTGTGTCAAATAAGGAGATAATATAACAGCTTTAAACAAATTTTGTAATTATGGGATCAATCAGAAATGAATTAAATCCATGTGCATTAGGAAAGTGGTGCCACTGAATACTGAGTAGCTCCAAATAGCAGCTCCAAACCCACCTCCAGCCACAGACCTGGACCTGGGGGTTTGGGCTGACACCAGCCAGGGGATGTCATGGGGGAGATGTGGAAACTCCCAGCGAGGGCTCCTCGACTGGGGGAAGGAGCACAAGGCATCATGTCTTGATCCAAAGCTTGGAAGTAAAAAGCAAGTTCTAAGGTCCCCAAACCAGCCTGTGCCAAGAGAACAATGGGCAGCACCAGCAGCTCCACCTGTCCCCAGTCACTGGGGAGGGTTTGGGCAGCAGGTTTGGGTTTGGAACTGGGAATGGGAATGTGGATCCAGCGTGGTGGTGTGGGGGGACACTGGTTGACTCAGGGTGTTCTGACTGCCTTAGTGCAGGGGGTTAAAGGATGGGTTTGTACTCCTTGGGCTGGGTTACATGGAGAGCCACTCCTCCACGAAAGCAGCCATGAAGTCCTGGGAATTTTTCTCAGGATTTTTAGATTGATTCCAAAATGGAATTGATCCCCACAGCAGCCCAGTGTCAGGTGTCACCCTGCCCGGGGCTCATGGCCAGGCTCCTCTCCAGCCCAGCCAGGTTTGTGCCCTCACTGCCAGCCCGTGTGTGGCCAAGGCACTCCCAAAAACCACTGTCAGTCAAAGCAGGACTGAGAAAAACCTACCAAAGGTGGTTCTGGTGCCTCACAGAGATTGTCTGAACAAAGTACACATTAACCAGTGTCACTGTCCCACGAAAAGCTCCACACTGATCCTGCCCATCCACCGCTCCCCTGCCAGCTCAGGGGTGTGGGGCTGCCAACTCCTGCCATTTAATTACTTGTTAATGAAATTCTTATGCAAATGAAGCACCAAGTGGCCCTTCCAGCCACTCTGTGGGCACAGGGTCCGCAGGGGGAGGGCCCTGGGTGCTGCAGGGGTGGATCCCACAGCAGGAGCAACCTTCCAAATCCCTGTGTGATCCCACCAGGGACCAATAAAACTATTATTTGGAAGAGCTTCAGCGTATTTAATATTCTTATATAAACTGGAGCATTCCAAATCAGGCATTTCAGCTCTTTCAAAGAATGAGGAACGCTGTCAGGGAATAATGCATCAATAGCTGGAATGCTGCACACACTCGCTTTGCTGAGGCTGTTTCTGCACCACTTGAATAATTCTGTTGATTCCTCCACTTTAACATCAAATTTGTATTTGAACTGCTTTCTCAGGAGCTTCTGCCACAGCTGGAGGTACAGGATGAGTCAAAACAAGAATATATGAACACAGGGAGAACAGGATGGGGAGATTGTGCTCATCTTCCCTCCCAAAAATTTGGCTCTTCATTTCTTTGTACTTTGTTTGATTTCCCTTTTTCCATATTTCCTTCAGATTCCTGTTTCCTTCAGGGCAGCTGACGAGCTTGGCTGGGACAGGATTTGTATCAAGTATCAGGAGCCTGAGTTTTGTGTGGTTGGAAAAAGCAAAATCCATTTGCTCTTTTGGGAAATCAAATACCAGCAGTGTGAGTGATTAAGAGCTGAGAAATTTTGCAAACTCCCAAATTATCAATAAAATTACAAAAAGTCCCTCTCCCCACACCTTCCACTCTGAGCAGAATCCAAGAACCCCAAACTCCTGTAGAGGAGGGGACCTGGGAGCACCGTACCCCAATAGCAGCACCACCAGCATGGAGAGAACCAACATTCTCCTGGAAGCTGGAAATTTAATGTCTTAAAGACACCAATTTCCTTTTGTTGTTGTTTTTGAAAGGATTGCATAGTAATTCCTCTCCTCCTGTGCAGGGCTGGGCTCCTGGGCACACCTCTGGGCACAGCACCCCTCACAGCCCTGGAGCTACTCCCCAGTGTGGAAACATCTTGGAGGGTAATTCTGAGAGGAGCTGGATCCTTTCCAAAGGAATTTCCAGCTCTCCTCCTCCCCCATGTGTTTTATTGACTGTGGTCTTATTATTTAAAATGATTTATTATGAATTTGGGCTGATGCTCCTCTCTCAGCAACACTTGCTAACTATGTAATAATTGCTCCAAAGACGACCCTCGGTTCTGACAGCTGCTGTCACCCCTCCCCTCTGGCTGGTGGTGTGTCACTTCACATCACCATTTCCAGGGAAAAAACTGGAATTTTCAGTTAATGCATATTTGGAGGCATGTAAAATAATGTAAAGGTAATGAAAAGCTTTTCTTCTGGAATGCTCAAGAGGATACAGGATGCTCCTGAGCAACCTGGTCTATGGAAGGGGTTTGGGCTGAGATGAGCCTTAAATTGCCTTCCACCACAAACCATTGCACGGCTCTGTGGTGCTGGTTGGGAGGCAGCCAGGGAGGAATCCCTAGCAAAGCAGACGTGCTTCATAATAAACTAATTCGGGGTGTGGATAAGGAGGGGCTCTGATTGTGCACTGATTTGACACAGACTGGAAACCCGAGCACTGTTTGGGTGCTCATGTGCTGCTGGGCTGCTCTCCCAGCAGCTTTTGTTGGCTGCCAGCGCCGAGGGAACGCTGGAGATTCCCACATGTTTCGGATGAAGGATGGCCACGTGCAGCCGGTGCTTACAGCGCTTTACATGGCTCCAGATTACACATCTGTCACGGTGCTTAGCAGGGCTGGGATTGCATTGCATTACCCCCTAACGGGAGATGTATGGCAGAGAGGGGAGGGCCATCCCTGCTCCAGCAAAGGACACTGATTTCCCATATTTCTCTGGGAACATCACACATTATAATCACTGTGTACGCTGTACCCTGTGAAATGATCCCCATTTGTTTCATACAATAGATACTGTGTCGTTTAATTAATTTAGACTAAAGAGGAATGATCAAGCATTCACTAACAACTTTACCTTTGGGACTGGAAATGAAAAACCCTCGTGCTGCGCAGCAACCAGAGCCAGGAGAGCATTCCTGCAGGGAAGGTTTGCAAGGAGAGGGAAGCTGCCCCTCTGCCCCTCGCTGCCCCGTCATGAAAGCAGTGAGTTCATACAGGCAATACCAAGCTGGCAAGAAAACTCTTTCTGTGGTAGAGCAGTGAATTTACTAAAACAAAGAATTTAAACAGATCCTCGGGAAAGAAGTCCTGGAGAGCCCCACAGGAATATGGGACAGCCCCATGGAAGCAATGCCAGGGACTGAAGGAGCCACTCACCACTCCAGCCGTGCCCACGAGGAACCAGCCTGACCGAGGGCACAAACAGTACCAGCAGAGCTCTTTCTTTTCCTAATACTTGTGGTTTTCTGTGGTTTTTTTTTCCTTTGTTCTTAAACAAACAACAGGGAAGCGTAAAGGTGCACCTCTAATGATGATGTTTATGGTGCAGCAAACCCCCGACTGCCCGGAGTGGTGATGCCTCCTCTCAGCACTGCCGTCCCTGCAGAACCCAGGGCTGGATTATGGAGATTTCAGCACACCTTAGGCCATGAGTATTGACCAGCCCTCACCTCTCCCAGCTTCTCATTGACCCACTGCACAATCCAGGCTGTTTTGAACATAAAAGCATCATTGACAGCCCCTGCATCACTCCGAGATATTGGTTGCCCATGTGCTCCAGGAGACTTTTAAACTTGCCGCTAATTAGAGCCCAGTGGTGAGGCCAAGCCTGCAGCCAGTTAGCCCAGCTCCGTGTTTGCTGCTCCCACTGGAGGCATTCCCCCAGTCCTGACTGCACTGGGTGGGAAGTGCTCAAAAGCTGCTTGGATGTGGCTCTTGGGGACATGGGTTAGAGGTGGCCCTGGCAGTGCTGGGGGAACAGTTGGACTCAATAATCTTAGAGGGCTTTTCCAGCCTAAATGAATTTCTGATGAATGTTGAGTCCAACCCTCTGCTTTTTCACTGATTGTGATGCCTTGGGCAGATCCCCTGCCCTGCATGATGGGGGTGACACCACCACAGACCCCAAGATGGGCCTGCAAACCTTCACTGTGCCTTCTACCTCACTTTTCCCTTTTCCTCTCACATTCATATCTCTGCATTTCCTGCAGCCACTATTTCCAGCATCCACTGAGTGAATTATTTTAATCACCACTAGCAGAGGACCTCACTGCAAACCCACTTTTTCTGCCTGGGACAGATGCTGTGCCTGCACCAGCCTCCACCATTCTCCTCAGTAAATGAGCCATGGAAAAGCCCTTCCTCTCAGCCTTTAGCAGTTGGAGTTTTTAAACACAACCACACAGCCTTTGTTGGATGGAGTAACAGATTCTCCTCTGTGCTGCTGGGTTCGATATCAGTGGTTTGCCTCTCATGTATCACAGCCCATTTCACATCTGGTGATACAGTAATAGCTGCAATTGTGCCTTGAGGTCAAGGACAGACATTGATTCCTTTAAACAAATCCTGCTATTAATTAGAGGTGGGCTCGCCCTGAAATACCTACCCTTCATGGGACACCCATGAAGAACTGGCATCAGTTGTTTTCCTGGGGACTCTCTTGATGGGGTTGGTCACTGGAAGGTGGACCTGGCTGCCCTGACCACAGGATGAGGAAGGGCTGGGGGCATCCCAGGGATACCCCTGCTGGGCTTCCCCCAGAGGGAGATCAGCCAGGACAACCTCAAAGACAACCTCAAGGATAAGTGAAGAACAGCCTCAGGATGACTTCAAGGATAACCTCAGGACAACCTCAAGGATAACCCCAGAACACCTTCAAGGGTAACACCATCTGTCTCAGCTCCTTCACTGCCCATCAACCCTCTTCCCACATCTTTCTCTTCTTTTCTTTTTAAAGCCTCACCAATGCCTTTTAAGTGAAGGTGATTTCACAAAGCCTCACAGGCCATTTCCCATGTCTATAAATGGTTTATGACTCAGGCAATATGGCCAAAGCACTCACCTGTCCCCTCTCCAAGACCTCAAACACACCACCACAACTCCCTTAAATCCTCACTCCTGAGGACACACTCATTTCCTGGCTACCACCACGTCACCTTAATGAAACCAATGAGGTTATACAAGTAATACAGAGTTGTCAAGGAATGTTGTTGGGTTTTTTTTTTTTTATGTTAGAGTAAAATATTTCAAGGAAAAATAAACAAAGAACTTGAATCTGGGGACAAAAGTCCTGGACAGGAGGTGGTGGAAGACCCTGTGCTATCAGATAGGGCAGCTGCCAGAGCCAGGATGTCCTGGGATGTCTGGGTGAGGTCAGGTGTTTACCTAAAGGTGTTTGTCTACGAGCAACAGGCTCCCTCAAGGTTTTGCTGCTCCCAGCAGTGTTTGCAAAGTGTGCTTGGACACACATGTGGAGTTGCTGACAAATAACTCCTACCTGGAGCTCCCAGCCTTTCTTCGCCCCAACTCACTTGTGAGAGCAAACCCCAGTCCAGAAAGGGTGTCTCGGTGCTTTCCTGTGTGGTTTGAGGGGGCTGCCCAGGGGTTTGGGGGCTGGGGGGCTGCAGGGAAAGTGCCCACCCCCAGTCCCCCACACTACCCCTGGTGGAGAGGAGGGAGGCAGGCAGGGAACCTACAAAGTGGTCCCAGGTGAAAAAGCTGAGGCAAACACAAAGCTGAGGCAGGATAAAGCCAGGCAGCTGCCGAGAAGTTGTGGAGGTTATCCATCACTGTCAGGGCTGCCTTCCCTGCAGGAGCCATCCCAGCCCCTGGAACACAGCTAGAGCTGCTCCCCTGGCTTAAGGATCTCCTGGAGAGAGCGCAGCAGGAACTGCAACACAACAAAAAAACCCCTTTTCTTTCAGGGTCTCATCACACGGAAAACTTGCTTGGGTTTGCGACAGCACTTTTACATAAAGATGCAAGGATTCAGATTTTCCATATGATGTGGCACCAAAATCACATTAGCGGGTAGGTGAGCAAGAAGGTCAACATTTCATATGCCCCCATCACACACCTGGTTTTAAGCATAAAATGGAATATTGGATAAAGAGGGTTTACAATAAAACCTGTCTCTGGCTTTGTGCTTGGGGCACCTTCTCGTGGTGAAATTTGTTGTCAGTTGCATCGGGATCCAAAACACAACTGAAATAACGTGTCTGTTGTGCTTTAGGGAGATTGAACTGCTGTGGGTGGGCAGGGGCAAGACTGGGGGGAAAGACATGCTCTGAGGGCTGATACAAATGCATTATATGTTCTAATCTGTTCCGAGTGCTGTGGGTGCAGCACACCCAGTCCTTAATGCCTGGGTGCAATGCAGAGCCCTGTCCAACCCCCTTCACCTCATCCTATTCCTAAATCCCACATCTCACATCTTTTGGTGAGACATGACTTTCACCCAGGGTGTGGGTGACCTGCAGTGTCCCAGTGCCAGTGGAGCCCAGCAGGGCTTGTCATGAGGTGCTTTGCTGCTGGAAGAGCCATAGACTCTCCTGAGGTGGAAAGGGCTCACAGGGGTCATTGAGTCCCAAAATCCCACCATGTGCCTGAGTGTTGTCCAAACACTCCCTGAGCTCTGGAAGGCTGCTGGGCAGGGAATGCAGCAGGGAAGGTGCTTGTGCTGCAGGTTCTCGTTGCACTGACCAGTAAGGTTTGTATTTGGGCAGCACCTAAATCTTTATTTTGGTGACCAGGCAGCACAGCAGGAGCCTGTGAGTGACTTTGCCTGCCCTGCCTCTCCCACAGCAGCACCAGGAAAAGGCAGCAGGTAGGCACAGGAGAGTTACCTGCATAAGGACCAGTGAGTTTTGGGGTCAACAGCACCCTTTTGGGAGTCTCTTGAAGAAGCAGCAGCTCAACATCCAAACATTTCATGTGCCAGGACCAGCCATGGCTCCCATCCTGCTGCCAGCCAAGCCCTTTGCAGCAGTTCCTGTTTCTAGGCACAAACAGGCAAAAGATGATGGTTTCCTTTGGAAAGACTTCATCCCATTCCATCCCATCCCTCCAGCCCTGCACTGGAGCTCTGCTGAATCCCCACCAGCCCCACCTGGAAAACCACAGAATATCCACCAGGAGGGAGAGAGAAGCATCCACATCTGCGTGGGGAGAGAAAGCAATAAATAACAAATGAGATCTGATTATGTAACGTCATCTGACTCTCAGTGTAAAAACAGATTACGCTGCGTGCAATAATAAATCACACCTTTACATCTCACCAGAGCAGAGCCAGCTCTGAACTGCCACATCTGGAGCTCAGGCTGAGCCTGCCAGCTTTTGGGGGTACCTGGAGCCCAAGATTCACCTCCAGAGGCTCAGATGGAAACCTCTCAAGGTTTAACTCTCCTGGTTATCATGTAAGAACCTGCACACAGGGAGAAGACATCACATCCATGCAATGTGCAGCCATTGCAGGGAGGCCAGGTGGGCTGGGAACATGTTTTTAAAGCAATGGGACAGTCAAGAACCCCCAAATTTGGTAGATTGACCAGGTTTCCTACTCCCTGCAACAGCACATGGAGGTCCCAGCCAGTGGCATATATGGGGACAACTTCAGGGGAGCTGCATGTCTGTGGGGTCGGGGCTGGGGGACAACTCGGGCAGGTGGCAGATCCACGAGGACTGAGGGTGTGAGAAGGGATTCAGGACAAGGCACAGAGCAGATGGATAAACTCAGCCCTGACTTTTCCAGCCTCGTGCAGCCCCAGTGCAGGACCCAGCCCTGGCTGAGCACACCCGAGTGGGTTAGTGTGGGATGGCACTGTGGGCATCCCACTGAGGGGGGACCATTCACCCTGGCACCCCTCCCTCCCTCCCTCCCTCCCTCCCATTTGGAGTCTGGCTCCTCGGGAACATGTGGGTACTGAGGGCTTAAAAAGCTCTATTATCACAGACTCATGGAATTGTTCAGGTTGGAATAGCCCTCTGAGATCATCGAGTTCAACCATGCCCCAGCACTGCCAAGGCCACCACTGACCATGTCCCCAAGTGTCACATCCACAGGGCTTTGGAATCCCTCCAGGGATGGGGATCCTGGGCAGCTGTGCCAGGGCTGGGCAGCCCTTTCCATGAAGAAATTTTGCCAGTATCCAACCTGAACCTCCCTTGGCACAACCTGAGGCCGTTTTGTCTCGCCCTGTCCCTTGTTCCCTGGGAGCAGGGATGTGGGCTGTGTGGGCAGGGCATCATCCGCTCCCACCCGGGGCAAACCAGGGGAAAAGAGTTGGCTGAAAAATCCCCAGCCCCTGTGGCCACTTAAAAACAGGCAGAGTTAGGGAAAACAGGGACGGATCTTGTGTGTGTTCGGAAAGCAGAGGCTGCACAAAAAAACCCCCAAAAAACAAACAAACAAAAAAAAAAAAAAAGAAGGAGGAGAGGGCTTGAAGCAGAGGAGCTGGGTTGTGTTCCCAGGGCGCTGTGAGTGGCTGGTACCCAGCAGGGTAGAGAGAGCCCGGCGGAGGCTGCAGCCCAAAGCCCCGCGGGGCCCGCGCTCTCACGGCTCGCTGCGCTGGAACAGCAACTGCTCCATCTGCTGGGATGGGATGTGGGATCGCAGCTTCCACACAGCTCAGAGACCCGGCACACCGGGGGCTCCCACCCTCGGACCCCGCTCCGGCAGCCCCACCGGGACGGAGGGATGGAGGGATGGAGGGAGGGAGGGAGGGAGGGAGGGAGGGATGGAGGGATGGAGGGATGGAGGGAGGGAGTGATGGAGGGATGGAGGGATGGCTGGATGGGGGGAGGGAGGGAGGG
>JAWMRC010000008.1:1334365-1348157 GCA_035584755.1 Thripadectes ignobilis | reverse complement strand
TGGAGAACCAGAGCAAGGTGGGATCTCCTTGCCTGGGATTTTGGTACCTCTGGCTAAACCCACGACCTTGCACCAATAGAACCAGAGCAAGGTGGGATCTCCTTGCCTGGGATTTTGGTACCTCTGGCTAAACCCACGACCTTGCACCAATGGCAGAGACTCTGCCTTGGCTTCTGCTCTGGGAACCTGAACACAAGCCTGGTGTTCTCATGGCACTCTTGGCAGGGCTGTGAACAACCCCTCCCACTGGGATTGGACTCAGAACATCGTGGGAACATCTTCTGTTGCTTCCAGAAGGTTCCACAGGGCCGAAAAGCTGGGTGCTGGGAGCAGAGAGAGTGTGAGGCTGGAACAGACTGGGAAGGTGCTCCACACTTGTGCTTTAGAGCAACAGCACATGTTTGTCTGTGGGAACACAAGGATGACTTCAGGGAAACCTTCCATTCCAAATAACAGTCAGAAGTTGCCAATTAAGCACATTTTTCTTATTTTAAACAGAGTTTTCTTATTGAAACAAGTGATCAAACTCGACATGTACCAGCCAGGAGTGACTCCAGCCCTGGAAGAGTCTTCTGAGGACAACAGAGAACTATGTGAGCTAATGATGTGGTAATTTGTTTAAAAATAAAGCCCTGAAGACATTTTAGATGTTTCCTTCAGTTAATGAGATTTCCGTGATAGTCATAAAAATGAAATTAGCACACAATGCCATTAATCTGGGATTACAAGCAGCACCAGGGAAGAATTAGTAAAATAAATCAAGGAGATTAAGACACTTTGCCTTCCAACAAAGTAGCTGGGATGGAGCTGCACGCTGTGTTTTCCTGAGATTAAGGAAGAGGAGATCAGGATCTGCCCTTCAGCCTCTAACCTGGAATATCTGGGCGTGGAAATTACCTTCTCTCAAGTCTAAGCAGTCACTTGATTTATACATGACCTATCAATAACTATCACTGCTTCACATTGAAGAATTGAAATTATTTGCCATTAAAAGCCTCACATTAAATCCCAGCAACTTTCCACACCCCATATTTGGCTGTTCTACTAACCAGTATGAAACGGGGATAAAAAGCCATCCCAAAACAGGATTACACAGAGCAGCAATAAAAGGGGAAATAATCTTTGAAGAAGTGATGGAAGAACAAATTCTAAGGGCATTATGAGGGAACAAGTCATGGTTTCAATCACCAGCCAGGCAAGGGGTTGCCAAGCCTGTGTGTGCAGCACATGAATCTGTGAGGATGACAAATTGTGCTCTAATTTGGGGACTGAAAAGGTTAATTTTTAATACCCTTCACTTGCTTCAGGAATCAGGGAAGGTACAGACTGAAACTAATAAAGGAAAGGAGTTCTCTGAGGTCAATCCTCAAAAAGCCTTCCCAGACAAAGCCTTGGAATAAAAAATAAAACAAAAAAATCAGAATTCTTCAGAAGTTTTGCTGGATGATTGAGGAGTTTTATATTTGAGTTTTGAACTTGATAGAAACGACTTTGTTTTCTGAGAGAGGTGAGAGATGAGGTCAAGCAGGGAGTGTCCAGCATGAGGATCTGCAGGGAATTAGGGTTAAAGGGATGTGGGGGAGAAAGAAGTGGCCTCCTGTAGACCTGGGTGCCTGTCCAAAGCCCAGGCTCTGCAGAGCCTGGATCACCACAGTTCCATTCTGAAAACTAAACAGATCCTCTGGGAGCAAATCTGCAAAGTTTGAGGGGTTTCTATGTCATGAATTATAAAAATGAGAAGGGGGAAAAGGATTTCTGGGGGCCTGGATGGAGAGGGAATTCTCTCCACCATAATTTGGGCACCCCAGCTGCCCAAAACTTTCCACTTCTGAGGTCCCCCAAGGGAAGACCAGACAGGATTTCCCTCCGAGACAGCAGGTCAGAATTCCTTCTTTAGTATTTCCATGGGAATAGCTGGGGAACATTTGTAGTTATTAATTTTATGGCACATGGAGCTAGCACTGAAATCCCCTGCCCTTTTCTTTCTGAACTGTTACAGGCATTGCTGCACTTGCAGCTGAGCCTCTCAAGTCTGAAGAGTTTCACTGGTGGAGAGAGGAACGGTGAAAGTTTGCTGAAGTCACACGGTGGGCTCCTGGGATCCTGGACTCATGGAAGGGTTGAGGCTGGAAAAGCCCTTGAAGATCCTCAGGCCCCTGGGCTGTAGCACTGGGCATCACCACCCGTGGCCACTGAGCTCTGAAGGTCAAGAAATGATACACACAGGTTATGGGGAGCTTATCAAAGAGTATTTACAGAGTCTGGTTTTAGGAGCAAATGGCCTCAGCTGTTTCTGACTTTTAAAAAATGCTAAAGTGCCAAGACTCCTTAATGCAGGAACGAACTGCATGTCCTGGGGGAAGCTTTGGGACCTATAAAGACAGCCCAAAGTGGAGGAGGCAACCTGACTGAGTCCCACAGTAAACTTTATGGCAGCCACTGAGCCACTACACCAAATCTGTTCTGGGAAATTAAACAATTTAATGACAACACCAGAACTGAGAGGAATTTAAAACCTGAGTTTAAAAACTTAGGACAAAGCCAAGTGTTTACAGGAGTGCAGAGCAGTTGTGTGTTTGGCTGGGAAACCTTCCTGGCTGAATTGTTGGATTTGTAGCACAGTAATTAAATTCCAAAGCGTGGTGTTTTGTGGAAGGACATAAAGGATTCCCAAGGTGCAAGAGGAGTCTGTGTACAGGCTCCTGCTGAATAAACTTGGGCTATTGAGTAACAACCTGGCTCTGCCTAATGAAAGGAGAACATGTGCAGGAGCTGAACACAGCCCTGACAATGGGGGGATGGCAAGGAAAGAAAATAAGGCCAAAAATCGTGGTGAAGGGCTTTGTCTGTCTAAACACAAAGCACAGGTGCTTGGGTTTGGAGGGAGCAGGGGAGGAAGGACACAGGGCAGGAGACAGAGAGAAAAGGAGGAAGTTTTCCAGAGAAACTTTCCCTAGATCCAGTCTCTTAGAAACTTCAGTGGTGCTGCTACAAGACCAAGGGCAGAGCTGCTGCTTGACTGATTTAATACTTTAAAATATGGACTCTTGCATCCTTGTGTGCCAGGGAAACATTAAATAAGCATGCAGAGAAGATAAAGCTCTGATAAGATCCAAACCTGGACTAAGCATCTCTGAGAAGACCCTTTTAAACCCCGAGCTCCTCAGTATCCTGAGAAGTTCCAGCCACCTCCTGCTGCAAAGTGGAAGGAGACCTTCACTGGGAAAGCAAATATGTCCAGTTTTAATCCCAACGTGAAGCTCCCGTTAAAACCACGAGGAGGACAGCTGCTACTTTACAAACAATCGCATTATTTACGGCAATCAGCGGCTCTTTGTGCAGCCAGATAACTCTACCTGCGGGAGGGGAGGGGAGGGAGGCAGGGGCTGTGGGATGCTGGTGGAGCAGGAGCAGGCTGGGGTGATGCTGCCCTGCAGCTCCAGCTGAGCCAGAGCTGAGCCCAGTGTGCTGCCAGCAAGGAGCCAGGAGCAGCCACAGAGGGAGGGATCTCCTCCTCCTGCCCTGGGCCTGGAGAAAGGACAGCTTGCTTTCCACCTAATGAAACTCTGGACAAAACCAAGAACAAAGTCCACTAGAATTAGGCACTTTCTGCAACCCCTCCTCAAAAAGAGAGACTGCTACCCAAAGAGCAATTGGGAAACACTTCTCTCTGGGAAATTAGGACCTTTTGGGTTAATTCCTCCATTTGCCAAAGCCCAGGTGATCCCGTTCTTGGGTTCCTGGGCTGGAGTGCTGTATAAATTTGTCAGACTTTCATTTTCCTGCTTGGCAAGAGACAGTAATGAAGCTCTTTTTAAAAGCATCGCCTTCCTTACCTTCGGGGCTCCTCGAAGCAGGAGGTCTGCTTTTGTTTGCCCTTGATTGCAAGTGCCCCATGCACTTCCAGCCAACACTGTGCACTCCACTGGATCCCTGGGAGCTCCTCGACCTGATTTGGGAGCATCTGTTTTCAATACCACTTGAACTGGAGGACTATTAGCCAGATTGGATTCAGACCCCAATCAAGACAGAGCCCAGGAATGAATGTCGTGTGCAGGCTGGCACTGCATCCCGGGCAGGGAGGGGAGGGGGGAGCCTTGGGGATGATAGAAAGGTGATTTTCAGAGCCCATCACAGGAAGGCATCTGCAAGAATGTACAGAACTGACTTTGAGGGTCTCCAAGATCCAGCTCTAGGGTTTTTTGGGGGTAAATAAATACAGGGTTATGTTTCCAGCTGGGGCTGGGGCAGAAGACAGTCACTACCTTGTTCCTGCAATGAAATCCTGACTCCCCACACTGTGCTCACAGAACAAACTGCACTGGGCCATGGAAGATGGAGCTCCCCCTGGTTTCAGAGCAGGCCAGGAAGAACAGCTCAGTCCCCCCACCTCAGTGGGGGATTGGTGCAGAATGTTTCACAGTGCACAGAGCCCAGGATTTGGAATGACACTGGAATTTACTGGTGCATCCCAAGGCCAGGTCTGGCCCTCCAGCCACTCATCCAATTTCAGTGGCTTATGAAATTACTTTAATCAGAAAGACAAGACTGATGCCTGGGAATCAAAACTTCTGGAGCAGTTCCAGGTAAATCTGGTAAAGAGCATCCTTTTAATCTGGAACAGATTAACACAAGATGCTGCAGCACTGCTGAAATCACTTCATCTCAGCCTGCTTTGAGTTCAGGCAGTGAAGCACCAAGATGTTTGCACACACAAACCTGCAATTCTTACAATTCAATCACAAAATCTCCTCTCTGTGCTCTTCTAAGTGAAAGTCCAAGCTATAGGGACAGGACAGGTGACTACCAACCCTTAATGCCCAGTGGGAGCACCCTGGCCAAAGGCTTTTACAGCCAAGGCACAACATTAAAGATTTTGCTTTTCATTTCTTGAGCACAAAGTGCCAAAGGTCCATCTAGAAAAAGCAAGCCTGACAATACCCAATATACTTGGGAATCTTTGTATGACTATATTAATTATAAATATACACAGGTTACAGGGGTTTGTGTTTGCCCAGGATTTTCAAGAAGCTGGCCCATGGATCTGGAGACCTGTGGAGCTGGTTGGCCCTGGGCATGACTCAGAGGGCAGAGCTGGTTTTCAGAGGCCCAAATTTTGCCCCACATTCTGCAAAACTAAGGGCTGCTGCAGCGTTTCTTGGCTAAATTCTGGTTTCTGAACCTAAATTTGCCAAAATCTCATTGTTTGTCTCTGACATTAACACAGTCTTACAACAGCAATTCCAGTTTAACCAAAGTCTCAAAGCTGTTGTTCTGTATTTGCATTTTAAAACAAGCAGCTCTGGGGGCTGTTTTGATACATTTGGGGGTTTGGGGGGGGGGGGGTGTTTCTTTGAATTTATAATAGAGCAAACCTCATAAAAACAGCCCAATGTGCAACTTTCAGTATCTCCTTATTGTCTCCCAGCTACAAATGAACCTGTGCAATGCAGCTGAAATGTAGATATTTTATATGAACTTGCTGTTCTCACCAAGAATTATCATTACGAAAAGCATATTGGTCAGAAAGGAGATTTTATGAGCAGGTTAGAAAAAACCCAATTTGAAAAAAAACAATTTAAAAAACCCCCACTTCATTTCTGATCTGCTTGTTCACAAGCCTGTCCTGAGAATCCGCAGCAAGGAGAGGACAAGGAGGACAAATGTCCACAAACAAGACTCCAAGGCTGCCAGTGAGCCAAGCAGGGTGGTGGACAAGGGAGAGTGGCATCTTTGGGAAAAGGGGCTGAAATTCTCTGTACTTTTCCTCTGCTTCTAACTTTTGTTCCCCTGGTTGTTGGCTTCAGGTGGAATAGTCTGGAGAAAGAAAAGGGGACATGGCATTTGCTCAGGCAGCAATCACACAGAGCATTATTCTGCTTGGATCTGAGGGATCCAGCTGTAAACACTTCACTTCTTCTTCCCCTGCCCATCAATCCTCTCCAGCAATCACAGAGCATCGTTTCCCTAAAATTTTCAGAACAGGAAAGAGAACCCAACCCTGCATTCTTTTTTCTTTCTCATTTTAGACAATCACAAGAGCAAAGGGGGGGGTTGAGTTCCAGGGGACTCACTGTGGGGGAGAATCCAACCCTGGGAGCAAGAGAGGGTGAACCCCCCGAGGCCACTGAGCCCCAAAGGAGAGTCCACAGCCTGATCCTCCAGACAGAGCTCCTGTCCAAGCTGCTCTCCGAGGGACCAAAGAGGGCCAGGAGGGGTTTCATCTGCATCTCACAACAATGCAGATCAGAACTGGTGCCAGGCTCTGGGATATGACACTGATATCAATCCAGTCCTCCTGCTAAAAAACCCTGGGCACAATAACTCAAACCCAAACCAACAACTGGAGCTCGAGCCGCTAAAAAAATGCATCATCCTGTCTGGAGAAAGCAAAGTGCTCATTTTTCACAGCTTTAGGGTTTTCTCACCCCGGCTGTGTTCTGAAAATGAGCTGCTTCCCCGCTGGGCAGTGCTGCTGGATCACAATTATTTCCCTGGCACTGGGAGGAAGGGCACCAACCTGCTGGAATAGCCCTGAACCTTCCTGCTGGAACGACAGCAGCACCCACACAGGGCATTTCCCACTCTTATTGAGTTTGGGGGGACTCCACGTGGGTGTTTACAGCAATTCAGAGCAGAAACACATCATTTATACACATTATTACAGAGCTTACCCAAAGGACAGAACAAGGCCAGGAAGCTGCTAAAAGAAGGGCGTTGATAACATCTTTATTTTGTGGTGTGCAGGTAAAACATCCACACACATGTATTCTAAATCAGTGTTTAAAAGCCCGGATTTCTTAAAAGGACACAAACTTTTAGGGTGGGGCCAGGGAAGACGTTCCATTATTCCCTGGCCTTGCTGTGCTCCTGGCTGCCCAGTGCCAGCTGACAGAGGGCACTGCCACCCAGAGCTCCCCACACCACGAGCCAGCAGAGGCAGAAAGTCCTCCGGTCGTGGCTGCCTGGAGTGACACACAAACAAATTAGCTGGAAAAATAACATCTGCTGCTGATTTGAGGTTATTTTCTGTTTGCAATACAGATATGGAAATGGAAAGGTAGAATTTCACGTCTCTCTTTCTTGGCAGCCAAGGCAGTCCCACCTCTTTTGTCTGGGCTCTGTGCCCACCCCGCTCACTGTCACAGTGGTGCTTCGTGCAAGAGCTGAATGGGAGGGGAGGAACTGGGAGAAAATGTTCATACTCACCTTCTCTCTTACATTAACCCCTGCAAATTCATCATTAAATAGCAGCTGGCACACCGAAATCTGCTGAGGAGAATAGGACAGAAGTTTCTCTCAATATAACTTGATTAAGAACTGCAAAAGCAAGGACATTTGAAATGGAAATTCCTGGAGTATCTTTATTTGTGGTTATATACATTTATTTATATGTCTGTCCTTGAGGTTTGTGTAATCTCAGGGCTGTGCAGGAGCAGTCTCTGTGTGCAGGGTGAGTTGGTGTCAAGCCTTCCTGAGAGTCCCCCACTCCAGGACAGACCCCACACAGAAAGTCTCTGTGGGTGCTTCCCAGGCACCCTGGGGCTGGTGGGGAATGGGACTCGTGCAGAATTGTGGAGCCCTGGGCTCTGCAAAGCCCTCAGCTGGCACAGCCTGGCACTTCATGCCCCCAGCCTGCCTTTGTCTGCCAGAGGAGGCAGCAGGAAGGAAATCCCCCAGCCCCGACCCATCTCCAGGTTTATTATCAGTTCCATATTGAAGGAATCTGCTTTATCCCTATTCAGGCTGCTGGGAGGCATCTGGTTTACTTCAGCTTTTTGTTACCTCTGCTCTACCACAGATTTTCTTTCACATTTTTTTTTCAGATTGATGAGTTAATGGTTTTGATTTGATACAACGTGAACTGAGCTTTCTGTCTCCCATTTCAGTCAAAACAGTAGTTCTTGGGCAGGCTGAACACTCCAACCACTGCCAGGCACTCCTGAAGCACAACTCAAGTAATTCCATTCCCCCCGAATATGATTTTTTAAATGTATGGATTGAAACAGAACACATGAAGATGTCGAGATATTGGAAGCTCTAAGCAAATAAAGTCAGGTTTCAATCACCGTGGAGGAAACCAAGTGAGCCCCCCAAAGAAATGAGGCTTGGACAGAGTTCCACAAACCCAGGGAACAAGTTCAAATATGGAACCAGATTCCACAAATCCATTGCATTCCTTATGGCTTCATAAAGTGAAAGGACTGTATGGAAAATATTTAAGGAGATGGGTGGGTCAGAAAACAAAGGGAGAACTGGAAGCAACAGGTCTCAGAACTCCAACCGGAATTTAGACACTCTGTTTTTTGATCCCCCTGAAAAAAATGTCTTTCAGTGCCATAGGAAAATCTTTCTGTATAGACTGGAGAACATTTTCATCATGGAAAAAACTTACATTTTGTCACCTTCTGATTCTTGAGCTTATAGCAGACAAATTGTGAAATCATAATTAGATCCATGTTAACATAAAACCCAGCAGTGACAATCTGAAAGAGAAGACACATTTGCTTGTTGAGCAGATAAATAGTCTGAAATACCTTAACTGCATGGAAATGCTGCTTCATAATCATAATGGGAATGACAAACGCCAGAAAACCTGTACCAGTGGAAATATTTGGGAAATTATGGCTTGTTTTATAGATGGCACATCGGTGAACAGAGTACAGAACTACTTGTTCTCCCAGTATTGGGCTGTGCAATGTTAAGTTGTGTCAGAGTTTAAAGAGACAGTTTGAAAGGGATAAAAGCAGCAATATTGGCAGGTTCCCTGGGCTGGCAGCTGATCTGTTAAACAGCAGCCTGTGAAGGTGGTAAGATCCCAGCAATCCAGCCCAGCAGGAAGCCCCAGGACAGGACCTGATGCACCCCTCCATCCTGGCAGGAAAGGGGAATCTGCCTGGAACAAATTGCAGAAATAATTGTAAAGGAGTGGAAGCAAAAAAAGGGTTGAACAAGCTCTGAACTTCCTGTTCCAAAACATGACTGGAGGAAGACTCAAAGTGCAGGCAGAGGAGAGCCATCACCTCAGTGCTGCCCTTCCCTCCTGGGCACGAGTGACACTCCCTTGCTGTCAATATCGGTCTTAAATGACTGAAATTAGGAAACCCCCTGTTATTTCACACAGGAGGGCTCAGAGTGAACCAAGAGTTGACAACTCCACTTAAGGCTCCACACTGGAGAGCTGTGGTTCAGCTCCACCCCGAGGAGTGTGGAGCAGTCCCAAACCTGAGTCCATCAGAGCTCTCTGGATGAATTCCACACTCACTAACACGACAGATTTACTGTAAAGCCCCTTTCCAATGACTATTTCGACTCACATTCCTGAGCTCAACAACTCGCTAAGCATGGCTTTATTGCACTCGTTTCCACAGCCCTCTAACCAGTGTGGTAAATTATATCCCCCTTATGGGGACACACTTAGGAGTCAATCCTGGGGTTTGGGGGCATTTCTACCTGCTGGGCTCATTCCTGCTGTGGCTCTGCCATCTCCTACCTGCAGCGGTGCAGCCTGAGGGCAGTGCCCGAGCAGCAGTGCTGCAGCAGTGGGGCAGTGCCAGCCCAGGAGCTGCTCCCCACCTTGCCCAGGGCAGATTTAACTGGCAGGAGCACCCCAGGACTGGGGACAGGGCAGGGGACTGAACCAAACCCTGAGCCAGCTGCTGCTGCAAGTGCACACACAACTCAGGGTGCAGAAGAGGAGAGGGAAGAGGTGATTTATTCTCATTTGCTCTAAGTGGCAGAGATTAGTGTCAAGTCAGAACAACAGCACAGTACATCAAGCTCATTTGTCAACCACCAAATATTTTTGCAAACATGAACAACATGCTTCTCTGGCGCATTATATCTGTATTATGCAGACAGAGAAACATATCCAAGATAAAATAAAATAAAGACAAAAGAAAAAAGAAAAAGGCAGCTTTTGAAAAAGGCTTCAGGCAAGATTACTCATGTTTGAGAAGTGCTTAAGACTCCAAACTCATGGCAGAGCAGCCAAGAGCAAGCAGACAATGGAAAGCAGCCCCTCTCCTGCCCTCCCACGTGCCAAGTCCACGGGGCTCTGCTCAGGCACAGCCTCCTGTTCCCTGCTGGGGAGACACCCAGAGCCTGGGTGTGCAGCTGGGGAGCCATCCATCCCTCCTGAGCCATCCTTCTTCCTGAGCCACCCTTCTTCCTGAGCCATCCATCCCTCCTGAGCCATCCATCCCTCCTGAGCCATCCTTCTTCCTGAACCACCCTTCTTCCTGAGCCCTCCATCCCTCCTGAGCCATCCTCCTTCCTGAGCCATCCAACCCTCCTGAGCCATCCTCCTTCCTGAGCCATCCATCCCTCCTGAGCCATCCATCCCTCCTGAGCCATCCATCCCTCCTGAGCCATCCTCCTTCCTGAGTTATCCTTCCTGAGTGGGAATTTGGTTCCATGAGTCGATTTCTGACTCCGTTTCTACCCCATGCAAATCCCCAAATCCGGTTAGTGGTGTGGAATATCCTCTGTGGAAAGCCCTCTGCATCCAGGATCTCACAGGGAGCTCCAATCTCCCCAGCAAACCTGCCAAACTCCAGGGAATGAACCCAGCCAGTGGGCAGGAGGCATCACCCACACAATGCTTGCTCCTATTTCCTGATTACAGACACAGACTGGCACTTCCAAGGAGGAGAAATACAGGGTCCATCCTGTCCATCAGCTCTTGATGAACATGGAACACTCCAGTTTTACATCCTGCAGCATTTCACTCTGAGGCTGTGTTAGATGAGACTGGCAGTGGCACCGAAATCTGCTGCAGGATAAGTTAAATTGAGCAGTTTATTTGAATTGAAGCCCAAAATTCTGATTTGCACATTCAGCATGATGCCAGTAAAGTCACAGGACTGTCTTTAAAGGTACTAGCCCAGATTCTGAACACTCTACTCACTGTTACACAATATATTTACATGAAATGTTTATGTATTCGTTGCTTTCTGCAACTAACCTCAAGCTAATGTTATGAAAACAAAGTAATGTCCAACCCAGGCTCCAGGAGAGCTCTAAGATCTATTGAAATCCGGTCAGCCCATCCCACTAACCAGTGATTTAACAGTGTCAAAGTTTGTGTTAAATACTCCAGAGGAAAGATGGAAAACTTAATTCTTCCCACAGAGGAGCCTAAGGGGAAAAAAGGCAGAGCAAATGCACTGCTTCAAAATCCAACCCAAAACAACAAGTACTACAGTTGCAGGTTCATATATTTGGTATTTAAAGCCAGGGACAGAACCATGTGGGAACCACAATTATCCATGAAGCCACTCTCCAGTCCTGATAAAGGTTCCAAGTTTGTTTTTATAGATCATCAGTCTCTGTAAAATTAGGACTTACTTTGCTCCTCAGTGAGAAACTCTTTCTTTTCATGAGACTTCAGGGGTTTGTGCTTTTGAAATGCTGGCACAAGTTCTCTGCAGGAACTGGCTGCCCCTCCAGAGAACTGCCATTATTGGACCTAAAATAATTAAACAGTACAAATACAACATATATTCACACACTGAAAAGCCACCTGAGCCTGCAAGATAAATTCAGCTTGTGCAGCTTATACTGATGAAGTTGCTACACTTTGTAGCCATCTTTGAAAAGACCTCTCAAGGTTAAAAAAGTGTTGTCAGTAATGTTTTAAGTACTTTTCCCATTTCTGCAGCTGAGCAGACTCACTGAGATGGGAGAAATATAAAAAAAATTGAATATAGTATTTAAAACCATGTCTGAAGGATGAGCTTTCCCATGGTATTTAAATCCATGGCTGAATATCACAACTAAGGTGGGACTCACAGAGGCAGAAGTTCTGCTGTGAGACCCAGGACTGTGAAAGTGGGTCTGGACAAGGCACTGCAGCTCCTGTTCTGCTCCAGACCCTGCAGCTCTTCTGGAAACTCCAGCAGAGTAAAGAGTGCTGGGAATTAAAGAGTGCTGGGAATTAAAGAGTGCTGGGAATTAAAGAGTGCTGGGAATAGGCCACTTCCACTTCCCAGCCAAGCTCTGGCCTCTGCCCCCCACCCACCTCACACATTTCAGCCCCGTGGATGTCCTTGGCTTTTTGTTATTTAACATTTATGCAGCAGAATATTTGCGTTGCCAGTCCCTGAGACTAGAATTTCAATAATACAAGAGTTGCTGTTTTTCTTAAATCCCTGGAAAAAGAGTCTTTCCCAGGAGGAGCAAACCCAGGAATTCCACAGAAAAAGATGAGGAGCCTGCCAGGCCATTTCATTTCTTCCTGGAGTATTGCTGTCAATGAAGAGAAAAATCACAGAATGGGTTGGGATGGAAAGGACTTGAAAGATCATTCAGTTCAAATCCCCTCGAATTATAATAAAAGATGATTTATGCTCCTATAACAATTATTTGCCTGTAACCTCATATTCTTTCCTAGAAATATAAGTTACTATAATTTGGAAAAGTTGCAGTAGAGGTGTTATTTTCAGAGAACAGTTAACCTGGAACCTTGACATCCTCTACTTCTGCAAAGGCCTAGTGTTTGTCCAGCTAAAAATAAAAGTGGTTTGGTCTAAGACCTTTAGGAATAAGGAATCAGTAACTTGAGACTCCTGTTTGGACACATTGTCTCATTTTAACAGCTTATTCTGGAGTGAGTAAAGAGAACCAGACAATGGTTTAAGAGGGAAATCCACTCCATGAAGAAGAGCTTCACCGTGCAGAGGAGGAAAAGCACGTTTCCCCTGGGCTGGGGGAGCCCTGGCCCAGCTCCTGTGCCCCCAGAGCTGCCCTCCCAGCCCTGTGCTGCCGCATGCCAAACACACACTGCGGGTGTCAGGGAGGACAGCCCATGGCCTGGCACCTCGGAGGGGCTCCAAATCCCAGGGCAAACCAGCTCAGACCCCGCAGGGCTGTGCAGATGTACAATATCCACCACTTCGTTCCTCCTGGCGGAGGGCAGGGGTGGAGCTGGGCTGTGGTAAATCGGGGCTCCTGCAAACACAGCCCAGGGTCAGCCTGGGCATTGGAGTTTGGTTTCAGCTATTCTCCAAAAGCAGTTTGACACATTCCTGGCTGTCAATGGCACCTGGGCAAATTTCACCTGGAAACCAAGCCCAGTTCCCACAGGAGAATTCCATCTTACCTTAGCCTGGGCTAGGGAAAGGTGGGATGAGGTGGGCTTTGAAATCCCTTCCAACCCCATGGTTCCATGAGCTGTGAGCTTATCAAAAGCCAAAAACCAAACCAAGCAGCCAACCCTAAGGATGAGCCTTCGTTCCTCAGGGCAGCCCGGCGGGCATCCCATCCCGGGGAGCTCCAGCCCTGCGGGAACGGGGCCGGGGACAGCGGTGCCGGTCCCCTTCTCCCGGGGAAGGAACAGCGGGCACGGGGCAGCCCGGACAGGGAACGGGACACGGGAGCCAGAGCCGGGAATGGCACGGGATACGGGAACGGGACACGGGAACAAAAGCCGGGAATGGCACGGGATACGGGGACGGGACACGGGAACAAGAACCGGGAATGGCACTGGGAACGGGACACGGGAACAAGAGCCGGGAACGGCACCGGGAATGGGACACGGGAACAGGAGCCGGGAACGGCACCGGGAATGGGACACGGGAGGCAGAGCCGGGAATGGCACCGGGTATGGGACACAGGAACAAGAGCCGGGAAAGATACCGGCAACGGGAATGGGACTGGGAACGGAAGGCAGAGCTGGGAATGGCACGGGATACGGGAATGGGACACGGGAGGCAGAGCCGGGAATGGGACTGGGAACGGGACACGGGACACGGCAACCAGAGCCGCGAATGGCAATGGACACGGGAGAAAG
>JAWMRC010000008.1:1318105-1334057 GCA_035584755.1 Thripadectes ignobilis | reverse complement strand
GGGCAGGGACACCTTCCACTGTCCCAGGGTGCTCCAAGCCCCGTCCAACCTGGCCTTGGACACTCCCAGGGATGGGGAATCCACAACCTCTCTGGGCACCCTGTGCCAGGGCCTGCCCACCCTCCCAGGGAAGAATTTCTCCCCAATATCCCACCTAACCCTGCCCTCTTTCAGCTTAAGCCCATTGCCCCTTGTCCTGTCACTCCTTGCCCTTTGAAAAGGCCCCTCCAGCCTCCTTGTAAAACCCCTTCAGGTACTGGAAAGCTGGACATGAATATTTTAAAATATTTTGATAGGAAAAAGTGTTGTATAATTTACTGCATTTTTAATACAGTTTTACTTTTTATTCTCGCACAGGCTCATAATTTCTGTGGTTGCTGCAGCCTGGCTAATTAACACAGGGCTGGGAAGATGATTAAAGGAAGGCTCCGGGTATCTGCATTGTTCTAGTTTAATTGCTGCTCAAGCAATGATTCAGTGTTGGTTTTGGCAGCTGAGCAGCGTTTGTCTGGCACTGTGAAATTCCCTGTTTATAGCCATGGGACTCATCTGTTGTTGATGGGCAAAAGCACGAGGATCTGTAACACTTTTTAGCAGCAGGCTCGGGGAAGGAGTAGGTTTGGTTTCGTGCCCTCCAGCGTTCTGGCTGAGGTGCTGGGGTGGTGCTGGCTGTCACAGAGCCCCACAGTGTCCCCACCTGGGGGGACAGAACGGGGTCTCGTGGCTGGGGCAGAGCAGGAGGAGAGGGAATCAGGCTGGAAGGAGCCCCCCCACACTGGGGGACCACAGAGAGCTCCTTCCTGCCCCTGCCAGTGCCCAAGGGAAAGCTCTCTTGCTGTAACCCCCGTGGGACCTAACCCACAACTGGGTGTGCCTGAGGGCACCAACTGGAGAGACCATGTGGGCAGCTGAGGGGATAGACTAGTCCACAAATGCTCCTCATAATCCATGAAGGCAAGAAAAGCTTCTTCAAATGGAGCCTGGGGAGTGTTGGTGTGCTGGGGACACCCCCAGACCCTGCTGGCCCCCAGCAGCCTCACCTGGGGCTTCCCCCAACACCTTCTGAGCCCCTGCAAGCACATCATCACCTGCATCCAGCCCTCTTTCCTGGAGAGCCTTTGGATCTGTCACACCTCCCATCTCTGACCTTGTCTCCTCTTGTTTCTGGGTGTATTGAAAAATGCATTATGTTAATCATAAGGAAAAAGGAGTAAAAAAAGCAATTTATAGGGGAAACCAGTGTAAAGATACCTCCAAAATCCTTCCCGAGACTGGAAAACATTTCCAGAAATAGAGGTTGAAATTCCAAGGCTTATCCAGGCCTGCTGCTGTCTCTGATCCTGAATAAACACATCTCCAATGTCACAAGCTGCATTTTATGACAGCCCCTTAAAAAAGAAGTGACTAAAGAGGGGATAATGTGAAAGACAGCCAATTATTCCATAAATGTAAACTACATTAAGAAGTGGTGTATAACATCATCTATTTATGGCTACAATTTTGTTCTGCTGTCACATAACAAAATGAATAATACATTAGACCAAGGACTTGTCATTAAGTGAATTTCTTTGTTGCCTTGCTATTAAAATATAAAACCCCTTGGTGCGTGTATGTGTGACATTAACCCTTTTCAGGGAGCATAAACAGGGTGGCTGACGGTACTATTAGGCTGGAAAATGGAAGAGAGATTATAATTTTAAAGGTGAAATAATGCTAATTATATCCATCACAGAGATTTGGAGACATTGAGGAAGGCTTTAGAGGGTTTTTCTGTTAATGAGATGTGATAAATGCATTTCACTTCCGAGAGGCAGTACAAGGAAGACAGGGAAGTGAATGCAGTGAAGAGCCAAGAAGGTGGTTCCGAGTCCAGCTGGAGATGGCCCTGACCAACCTGCTCTGGCTCATCCTGCTCTGAGCAGGGGACTGGGCTAGATGGTCACTGGGGGTGCCTTCCAACCTCAATCTGACTCTAGGAAATGGGACATGGGATAACTGAAGACGTAATAAAAGCAGTGAGACCGTTGCCCATATGGTCAATGTTCAGCTCAAGGATCTGTTGAATTAAGATCTAGTACCTTCTAAAAGCATTTCTTAAGTCCACGGTATCTCCCTCCAGTTCCTGTGGCTTTCAGTCCTTTCTCCACGTTATCTTTAATTCTTGTCCTTCTGAGAAGACAGAGGAACATCAATTTACAGCCTGACAAGGGAGACCAAAGGGCCAATCTAACACAGGATTAGGAGAAAATTACCTTTCTTGTTAAAGTCAGTCAGACTGGACATGGGAATTTCAGGGCCCAGCCTAAATTCTCATCTTTTCCCTTGAGTCCTGCAGAGGGAGAAAAGGAAACCCTGGCAGGGTCAGGTGATGGTGTGACTGTTTGGGTGCTGAGCCTTCCAGGTGTTGTGCAGAGCTCTCCAGGTAGATGTACATGAGGAGTTTGCACCTTTCAGGACTAAGATTAAACTTCTCTGAAATACCACTTATCTCAGAATCTGTTTATCTGATTTCTTTTTTATTTTTTTTCTCCTATTTCTCCCTAATGTGATTGACAGCAAAATTGAATTGGTTTCCTACTGAGCTGGACTTGAAAGGTGAACACTGAATTTTCTATTACTTGGGCTTAATGCAATGTGTCCACCTCACCATTTGATAAATTCAGGCCTGCTGGGGAAAAACTGGGAGCCACATTTTGGACACAAAGGATCAGATCTTGTCTTACGTTGCAGAGACTATTGGTTTAGATTTTGAGGTTATGAGAGAAAAATGGTTTCTCTGCAATATGTTTGGGAAATTCAGGGAGTGAATGTGTGCCATGAGCGTGGAGCAGGAGGAGCTCAGGTTAGGGGGAAAGGTCCACAGGTATAGTGGTGACCCCAAAAAACCAACACCAACAACCTCCCCCAAACTAACCCAAACTAACCAAAAAACCCTCAAAACCACAGAGACACTGAGGTAACAAAAACTTGGTGGGGGTGGCCCAGGAGCAGGACAGGACAACACGAGCAGAGTGAGAAGCTGGAAAGGGTGTTTTCTCCAAAAGGAGATGTTTGAGAGGGCAGAGAATCACAGACTCAGACACCAGAACAAACCAGGGATCTGCTGTCCTCTGTTTTCTTCCATTTCTAATGGAGAAGGGAAAACCCTCTGGGTAATGAGTAAATTCCTAATTGTGAAGTGTTGAAAAGCTTTGCTTAGGGAAGCAAAATCAGGACAAACCTGAGCTGTGCCCAGACCTGAGAGCTCTCACCTCAGCAGAGGAGGGTGAGGTAACCTCGAGGATTTGCCAATCCTACATTTCTACCATATCCAGCTCTTATTTATATACAGATTTTCTTCTGCAAATCCAGCAAACAAAACTTTGCCTGGAAAGCCATTTCCATAGCCACGTTAGTGCTGTTATTAATTAATTTCAATAGCTCTTCCCATGAGGTGCTGCCTCTCCTCTATTTTCCCCTGCCTGGTTTCCTTGAGCTCCCAAACAACTGCTGCTACTTAGCTCTGATTATGAAATTGGTTTCTGCTGGAAGGAGGTTCCTCTCTCAAAGCCTCCTGCTCACGTGTGAGGTGCAGCATTACCGATGGGCAGCTTCTGAAGCTCCTGAGCAGATGTTTCAGCTGGGTTTGGTGTCTCCCTGTGTTCTCTCCCCGTGGCTGAGAGGAGAACCCGTGCAGCAGCAAGGTGTGAGCACGCTGTAGCTCATGGAGCTCAGCACCAATCCCTGTGTTCCTTCCCAGTGTGGGGCCCTGCTGTGGATTAGCTGGTTTCATTAGCAGCTTCAGAGCCTGGCTGTTTAATATTAATAATCCCTGTTAGCCTATAGATTTAATTAGGATGAGAAGCAGCTGGGTGCTGGGCAGAGCCACGTCTGGAGCCCAGGCTGGCTCTGCCCTGATTGCTGAGCTCTTAACTGGGGGAACTGGGAGCAGCATGGCCTGTGGCTCCCTATCAATGCCTCTTCTCCTTCCAGGGCCCTTCTAAAGGCTCCTGGCTCTTCCCCAGGAACTGGGAGCGTGGCTGGAGCAGTCCCTGTAGTCAGGCAGCTTTTCCTCTCGGTGGGAGTAGCTGCCTTTGCTCTTCCAGGGTAAGTTTTCTTGCCTTCTGCTCTCAGAGCATATGAGGGTTCCTTGGGCTGTCACCAGCAGCTTAATTCATTTGTCCTGGCTGTCCTTAAAACAACTCGCTCCAGCCAAGTGCAGGTTTTGACCCATTCAGGCGTTACAGAGTTGGATAAACAGGCTGGAATGTTAGAGGTGAAAAGCACAGCAGAGCTGTGTGAGTGCTGCTCGACTTGCAGAGCCTGGAACTCCAGTGGCACCAGTCCAGCACTCGATATTGCTCCTGGGTCAGGGTATAAAACCCCAGCAGCAGCCCAGCTATGCGGCTCAATTAGCACACTTCATAAACTATGCAGCTCAATTAAGAAAGCCCTGTCTGTGGAAAGCAAAGCAAATGGAAATAGATGCCTGAAGAAATAGAATGTGCAGTTCAGCTGCAAAATGGTGCAGGTGGTTAATGGAAGGGTTATCTGATATGCAAAATGGGAACTTGAGAGGGTGTGTAGAGGTAAGAAAGAGGTTGGGTGTGTTTGAGTTTGTCCCTCGCACCAGGAGGGGTTGGGGGGCATCCCGAGTGACCTTTTTTTGTTGCTTGTGGGTGTTTTGGAACCACCTCCAAACCAGCAATGGCTCTGAAGAAATGAGTATCCCAAGTTTTTCTGTTTCTGATGTGCTTTACCCACACGCTGCGCAGCAGATGTTGTGTTTGTGGTGCAGATGTTGTGTTTGTGGTGCAGATGTTGTGTTTGTGGTGCAGATGTTGTGTTTGTGGTGCAGATGAGCCTCTGGAGCAGTGCAGCTGCTCGGGAGCTCTGGGCATTGTACAGGGTGGTGCTGCCAGGGAAGACACCCCTGCAGCCCTGCCCAGCCCACAGCCAAGGGCTGCAACAGGGCCTGGCTCCCCTCGAGACTTGGGTCAAACCTGGGAGATTTGAGGGCAAACCTCTTTTCCTTTCAGCAGGAGCTTTGGCTTTGTCTGGTGCACAGGATTTGGCCTTTAGAAATAAACAGGTTTTCGGAAGGTTTGGTGTGCTTTGCCAGTAACTGGAGAATAAACAATGATTAGTATGGAAAAAAAATGTGAAGTTGCCAGGGAGGTTGTGTTTTCCCCACCCCTGAAAGTGTCTAAAGCCAAATTGCATGAACTTGGAGCAACCTGGGCTAGTGGAAAGTGTCCTTGCCCATGGCAGGGGGTGGAATGAGATGGGCTTTAAAGTCCTTCCAACCCAAACCAGTCTGGGATTCTGTGATTCTAAAATAGCTTCGGTAATCAATATAGAATTTGGTAGAAGTATTAGTTTGACATCTAACATATTCTTATTTGGCTGTCCTTACAATCCTGAATAATCCACTTAGTGGATAGTGGAAACTATTTGCCTGCTTTCATCCTGTGCAAATACACTAAATGTTGGGTTGCTGCCAGCCAAATGCATGGCCTAGAAATGCTGCTTCTTGCCAGGTCCGTGTAGAAATCAAAGACTTCTTCATAACCAAGTGGATGATGCCCCAGACATCTCTCTGGGACAGCACAAGGTAAAATCAGGGAATACCTGCTGGGGGAGTAAAAGACTACAGGTCCTTGGAATGGCAGTAAGAGTCTCTCCAATAATTTCTGTGGGCTTTTGAGAGGCTCTGCTGTGTTTTGGAGTGAAATATTTCATCCTCACGGGAATGGAAACACCAGGATGTGTTATCTGAGGAGGGGAAAATAGTCGACTTGGGGAGTTGCTGTTATGGTGGAGGGAATGTTGTCTCCAGCTCTCCAGTTCTGGGATGAAGCTCCTAATCCCTGTCAAAGGTGTGAATTGACTGTGAGTTAATGAACTGGGAGGCACAAAGTGAGGCACAAAGACCTTGCCTACAAGGGAAACCCTTCCCTGGTCCTCCTTGTGTCCTTGTTGATTCCAGCAGAAGCACAGGGATGTTTGGGTTTAGGGATATGAGTGGATATGGGGAATAGTCCATGGTATCTTGGCAGGCCTTGGAGAGGGACCAGGCCATGTGTGTAAAGGGCACAGAGAGGTGGTGTCCCATCCTGTGCTGCCAAGGCCATCCCATGTCCCACAGCCCAGAGCAGGATTTCCAGCTTATTTATTGCTCCACAGACTTCAGCTTCGAACCCAGGCAATTATTAGCCATTTGGAGGTGGGATCTGTGACTTCTACCCCCTTCTCCTGAGTCTCCCAGGGCTGACTCTTGGCATCCAACAGAGTTTTGGTGTCCAGACAAACTGCAGGGACACAAACCTGTTTTATCCATTAGCCTTTTATGCTGATAGGTTGGAAGCAGGGTGGGTTTTTCATGAATACCCTAAATTAAAGAGACTCCAGCCTGACTGTGAAATTAATAGAGCTATCAAGAACCCCCCTGTCATTATCCAACAATTGTTAATTATTTACAAGCAGACTTCTGCAAGAACAGTATCGTAGCTGTCAGCATTGTCGTTATTAAAATGAAAATGCTTTGTCTGGGGAGAAGATAACATGACTCATTTTGGTGAAATGCAATGAATATGGAATATTCTGTTTCTCTTCACCAATTAGTCAGAGCAAGAACAATGGAGTGGCTCTTTCCTAACAAGATGTTTGTTTTTAAGAGTCTAACAAAATAAATATTTTCAGGGCTCTGCTTACAAAGGGCCTAATTCATTTTGCTATTATTATAAAAGTTAAAAAAGAAATTACTTTTTTCGAGGATGGGAAAAACGATTTTCATAATTTTCAGCTAGTGAAAAATGTATGTGCATCTTCTTATTATCATAACATCTTGGTTTGTCTTATTATTGCAACAGACTTTAAAGCCCACCCAGTGCCACCCCTGCCATGGGCAGGGACACCTTCCACTAGCCCAGGTTGCTCCAAGTCCTGTCCAACCTGGCCTTGGACACTTCCAGGGATAAGGAATCCCAACCTCTGGGCAGTTCTGGTTTCTCTTAAAGTCAAAAGTAGACTCACAGTGGGAAAAGGAACCGGCTTCTTAATTCCTGCCATGCAATGACTGCAGCACTTACTGCATGCAGAAGTAAAAGCCAAGCCCCTCGTTTGTGCTCTCCTAGTTAGACCATGCTGCCTTTCAAACTTATTATTTTAAAGTCTCTTGATTAGGAAATGACTTTTAGAGTGGGAATATTCATGTTCTGCCATTATCTCAATTTTCTTACAGTCTCCTAAGAGTAGGAGGGAAGCCAGCTGTGTTTTCCATGCACTTCTGAAGTTAAATGCAGTTGTGTTTTCCCTTTTGCTTAAAGACCAGCAGCAGTGACTGAACATCATTAAAAGAATGTGTTCACCCCCATTAATTTTGTTTGATTCAGGGGCTGTGGTGCAATGACCAGGAGCAAAAAAGCTCTTGGGAGGAATTGCCATGGGAGGGGGCGACTCGTGTGACCGAATGTGTATTCTGTGCAGCAGATCCTTTAAAACTGCGTCGTTTGTAAGTTCTTTCAGTAGGAAAAAAGCCCTAACAAGAATCCTACAAACATTTCTCCTCATTATCTCTGGGCAAACACTCTTTCCTTTTTCCCAGCAGTTGGCTGAGAGTGCCTGACCTTCCACTTGGCTGTTGTGAGTTGGTTTGTTTGATATTTCTTTGGCTGTTACTAGAAAAATGTCAGTGCTGGGGCACTCCCAGGGTGGCTTTGCTGCGGTGCCCTCCCAGGACAGGAGGACACGGCCAGCCCCAGGCCCATGGGGTCGGTGCAGAGGGGAGGTTGGAGATGAGGTTGACCTGTTGAGCATCTGGAATTCCTTTACCAGAGGGAAGTGAAGGGGAGAAGCAGCCAGATGTGGTCAGGGTGGAAGGGAAGCACAGTCAGGTGTGTGCAGAATGGAAGGACTTGGAGCTCCTCTCCCCACTGCAGCTGCCAAGTTTGGAGGTGTTGGGGTCCTGGCCACTGGTTCCACCTGGGCACTTCCACCTGGGGTTGGGGAGATGCAACAAGTGTGAGGTGCAGGGATGCATCTCCTCCAGTGTCCTGCCCTTCGTGGTCGGTTTGGGCTCCTGTTCCTCCACAGACACCGACAGGGTCCGACCTTCCCACCGACCCTGCAGAAGAGGCCCCATAAGTAACATTAACTTCTGCAATTTCCTTGTTACTCTTAAGCAAGTTATTAATTAACTGAATGTAACCACTGGCTGTTGATAAATCCTTTTAACTAATTCAAACTCCACATCGAGCTCGGAGCGTTTTCACTCGAGCTGGGTGAGGAATTAGCGCAGATCTGGTTTTGAGTGCCCGACTTGGGGAAAACGGAGAGAAGATATTTGTTTGCTTGATTCCACATGACAACTCCAGGGTAACTGAATAGACTGTACGGTTGGTTTGTCAGGGCTGTGCCAGCAGCCTCGCATTCCAGAGACAGGGGGATGGAAGGGGCACTGACAACTGGAATGGATCTGATCCGAATTCCTCTGAAGAGCGACGATTTGCCTTCAATTATTAATGTTTTCCTGAGGTTTCTCTTCTGAGAGGTATGAATAACTTACTATGTGTTCATGCAACATTTGCACTGGTGAATAAATGAGTGTGTGGAAAGAAGCTGAGGAGCAGGTCCAAGCATTAAATAACGAAGAGGGTTTTGAGGAGGCGTGGTCGTTAACAGTGTGAGCATTGCTGGCTTTTCTCTGAATGCAGAGCTGTGGCTGTGGGATGGAGAGAGGTGTTGGTGAGGTTGTCAGCTGGCTGCAAGAGCCACAGGGAGGGAAGGCAGTGCCTGTGTGTGTGTGTGTGACAGTGTGACATGAACCTGCAGGGCTGCTGCATCGTCCCGGCGCTCGGGGTGTTTCCCTTCCCTCCCCTTGCCCAGGGGACACTTTGTCCCGGGGCTGTGGAATTAATGTCTTACTCGAGGGAACTTTGCCGTGCTGGGAAGCTGTGGGTCCTCTGAAACTGTGAGCTGCAGACACTGGAGTGGATTCCCAGGCACCTGGGAGGGACTTCAGGATGTGCAATGATTGTTCGGGGGCTGCTGTTTCAGGACACTTCGAGGTTCAGTGGTTGTGCATTTATTTATTTATTGCTCTAGTCCAGTTTTCACTGCCTGAGGGACGTTTTCTGGGACAGGATTCCTGTTCTGCCCCTCTCCTGGGGTCCCTCATGCTCTGCCCCGTTTACTCCCCCACTCTCTTTAGACAGAAATACATATTATTCCCTCTGTAAAATCTGAAAACAAATTCTCTTTCTGTAACATCACTACAGTCTTGAAAATGTGTCACAGCTATAAAAGCTTGTTAAGCAGCCCTTAAAAATGAGCAGCTTTTGACAGCACCACCGTGACAGTGAGTGAATTGGTGCTCGTTACGAAGCAATTTATTCCATCTCGGCAGTGGGAGGTTTAGTGTGATATTTTAATATCATTAAGATATTTAGACATGGAATTCTTACAAGGCTGTCTTCCTGATGTTTAAAAATGCTAAGTCTTATGAAGTGTTACACATAGCACTGGGGTGTGCTGAAACAGCAGGCAAATTTGGGATTTCTCATGTACTGAATTGAATAGGAAACTGTCTTAACAGCACATAAATTATCAAGTAGATACTTACAAAAAAAATTGGATCAAGTTATCTTTTTGCAGAAATAGCAGTTGGCAAGTTCCTTCAAGTCCATTCCTCCCTCTCTGCATCAGTGGGTTCTGTGGGGGCTGTGCACCCCAAACTGCCCCAGATCTGTGAATTTTGCCTCCCTCCAAGCAGCTTCTGCCCCCCAAAACCTGCTGAGTGAGCCAGTTTGTCCCAGGGGAGGGTCCCTGACACCTCTGAAGGACACTGACCTTGCCCTGGGGTGGGGAGTGGCACAGCCCTGGAGCAGTGGTCAGAGGGATGGCCCTAAAGCTGTCTCATTCCTCTGGTTCTTTTCCAGGTGCCTCCATAAGGATTCTCTTCCCTGTGAGTGAGAGCTGGATGCTGAGGGCAAGCCAGCCCACAGCTCCCAGGACTGCAGCAAGGTGTTTCATTAACAAAACCCCATTCTTAAGCCCAGCCTAATTAGGAGACTTCATAATTTATTGTGTCATCGTCTGGTCCAGCTCAGCATCCATGGGATTTGGAGACATGAAGTGTGGAAACCTGTCCTGACAGAATAAAGCAGAGGCTGGTAGGAAACAATGGCTGTCTTGTGGGAAGAGTTTAAATATATGCAGCTGGTCCCATGGGAACTGTTGTAGTCCACTCACCCGGTGTGAAAATGATGCTCTTTCCATATAATCTTTAATCCTTCTCTTTCACTGAAAAATGTGAGAACTCTATTTGCAAGTTGGAAAGAATGCTTTGTTTTAGTGAGTAAATGGTTTTCAAACATAAAACCAAATCACATTATTAGTGTAACATGGAGGGGAAAGGTTCCCTGGAATATCTGTAATATCTGTCTATAAATTGCACATGTGAGTGTTCTTGGGAAATGTATCCAGGCCCCTTTTCCCCCTGGGTGGGTGTAGGGGGGAAGGAAGTGTCCAGCAGTCTGGGTGATATTACAAACTTCTGTGACTGTTGGAGAGAGAAACTCCACAGGTTCTTCCTGTGAGATGGGGAAGGAGAATTTCAAGAGAAAGGGCTTCTACCCCAAACTGAAGGATTTCTGTGGAGGTTATTCTAACCTTCCTCCTGTTCATGGAAAAGGAAAAGCAACTGAAATATGCAGGTGTTGAAACCATTTGTGCCCACCCCCTGAGGGGATGGAAACCCAAGCCTTGCTGTGTTCACTCCACGTGTGAAGAGCATCCCCAGGGTTTAGCAGAGCTGCTGTCCTGCTCTTTGTGGGGCCGGGTCCCAAACATGAAACCCTGTTTGGTGAAGGCCCCACTTGTGTTGCTGTGTGTCCTGAGGTGTCTTTGCAGTCTGCACACACAGTGCTGGAAAGGCAGAGTCACTGAGGTTCTTCTCCTGCTCTCCCAGAGTGTCCTTTGGCCAAGGCACCCGGAGCCCTTCCCACAACCTGGGGCACCAAGCATGGCCAGGGGTCTGCAAGGTAAGGACACCATTTCATTGATTCCTTTTCCTTCCTATGGATGGCCAAAGCTCTGGGCTCTTTGTCCAAGATCACCACAGCAAAGCAGGACCTGGGGCCTCCCAGTTCTTCAACCCCAAACTCTCCTCTTAAGGGGAATTCTCAGATCACTTTCCTCTCTCATGTAATTTAAGTTACTTTTTTGAGCCAGGTGCTCACTTTATACCTTTTATATTGCCTTCCCTAATATTTCCTTATTCTTGCCTCGTGCTTATGAACGTTTTGGCAGCTGGCCCTGGAGCAGGGGACAAGAATGTCCCTGTGGGAGCTGTGCTGCAGCCCTGGAGGGTGACAGATGGAGTGTCAGGGAGCATGGGGAGAGTTTGGGCAGTGCTGCAGTGCCTGGGGTCACTTGGGAGGGCTGGCTGTGCCCTGCTTTGGGGGTCTCTGGGCTCACTGCAGCCCCAGCAAGTGGGCAAGGCAGGGGCTCCTCTGAGCCTCACTCAACGTGAACTCTGGTGGCTTGGGTTTCCTAAAATTCCTTAACTGTAGGGCAGGTTTTCCTGAGTCGTGTTGTGTAGTGTGGAACTAAGTTAACAATACTATTGCACGGATCTCTGAAGGTTGTATTTTGTTTTCAGTGGGATAACACCCATAAAATCAAGCAACCATATTTACATTTCAAGTCTTTTTCAAGTTAAGGGAATTAATTTTTTTTTTTTGGTAGGGTTTCCTTCACTGCAAATATAAAAATTTTTCTCCTCTCCCTTCCTCTTTGGTTTCAAAGAGATTATTTTTTTTTCCTGTCCTTCTAATGTCATTCTGCAGGATCTGAGTTCCTGATAAACTGTGAGATTCAGCCTTTTAGCTCAAAGTTCAATTGGCTTTTGGATGCCCTTAGGTCCAACTGCCCTTTTACATGGAATTTTTATTGTTAATGTTCTATTATTGGGGGAATTATTTTGCAAACAGACCGATTCAGTCCCTTCAAGCTCCCAAACCTGTCAGGCTGCCTTTTATTCTGATTGCTTGTGATAAGGAGCTTTGGTAAGAATGCTGTGCCTCCGGCAAGTGGAGAGACTCACCTTGGAGGGGAACAGCGTCAAGGTCCCAGGGAATGTGTGGCTCTTTCAGCTTCTCATGGAAAGGGGAAGGAGGGGCTGAAAATCAGCTCTTTGAGGGAGAAGTGGGACTGCACCACAAACCAGAGGAAATGGCCTGTGTTACACACTGAGGCTTTTTTCCTGCATAGTGAGGAAGGTGGTTCCAAGAGCTGAATATAGTGATGATTTTGGTTCCAAGAGCTGAATTCCTGGCCTTTCCCTGTGTTTCGGCCATGGGAAGGTGTGGGTTCCTGCTGGGAACCACCTCGGGTGCAGTGCCAGGGAGGAGACATTTAGGATGGACCAGCCTTGGCAAGACCCTTTTCCTTTCCCGTTTCTGCAACAGAAATACAACACATGAGGAGATGCTGATGGGTGATGTGCAGTGGAGGTGGTGTGGACTCAGGGGGATGGGACATCTCAGCAACCACACTCTGAAGCAATTTTATCATCCAGCTTGACTCTTTTTTTTTAAAAAAAAAGCAATTAAAAATGATATTTTATAAGGCACATGATTGCTTTCCCTGTTCCCCAGTGGCAGCTGCCCTTTAGGAGCAAACAGCAGAGCCTTGCAGTGAGCAGGGAGGTGCTGGAGAACAACTCCTTCCTCTCCACGTCCGTGTGAGGGAATATTTCAGCAGTTAAGATTTGCTGTAATTCCAGCTCAAAGAGCTCATAGGAACTGTTTTCCTTTGCATTGTCCTTAGTGCTGTGTGTAAAACTCACACAGACAGTGTCAGTTCAGGTGGAGATCAGGACCTCTCTGCCAAACTGCTCTGCAGAAACACGCTGAGCAGAACCTCCCTGCAAGAGGCCAAGGAGCAGAGGACACCCTGGGCTGGAAGGGACCCACGGGGTGGTGGAGCCCCGTGCTGAGGAAGGGGATGCTGAGTTTGAGCAGCACATCAGAGGGAGGGCTCGGTGGATCTGCCCTCCCGGAGCCTTTCTGCACGTTGTGTGGGCACGGCTTGTTGTGCTGCTCCTGAGGGCGATGGCCAAAGCCAAAGCAAACCTCAGCCCCTCTGTTGTGCTCATGCAAAGGTTACAGAACGACAGCATTTATTCCTCTGGCCACAAAACCTCCTGTGTAGCAGGTCTGTTCACTTGCTCTTTTCCTTTCAAGCAGTGTGAGCTTACTGAGGGCTTTTTCAGCTCCTTCCCAGGGCAGTATAGCTTTCACTAACACAGAGAGTTCTGTTTTCTCTGTTAAAAACAACTGCCCTCGAGTGGAGTAGGCTTTGTGTTTAGCCCTGGAAACAGAGGGCACATTCAGAGATAAGGCCTCTCTGCGTTTGGGTTCCTCTGGTCACCTGACAGAGCCACGGGTAACTTTTAGGCTGCTTTATTCTGCATTCCTGAGCTGCCTCCCCCCTGGCACAGCAATGAGCAGCTCCGGGTTCCCTGTTTGCCACCCGGCTCTGCCGCTCTGCCCTCGGACGGTGCCCAGGGCGGCCGGAGAGCAAAGCCAAGGGTCAGGCTTCGTCCCCAGAGCACCTTCACCCCCCACTGAGGATGGCCTGGGGGAGCCCTGAACAGGTAAAAGAGCACTTTGTGTCCCTGGCTTTTGGAGCTTCTCGGTTTGCAGTTGAGAGTTGCTGAGTGTGAGGATGATGGACCCTGAGCTCATCCCCCCTAAGATCACCCCCTGAGCTCATCCCCCCTGAGCTCATCCCCTCTAAGCTCACCCCCTGAGCTCAGCCCATCCCCTGCACCTTGCTGGGAGAGATTTGGGCTCTCAGGAGGGTCCAGCCTGTTGTGCCTCGGGCTTGGCAGTCCCAGTAGCTCCTTTCTGCTTTCGTGCTTGTTACACACGTGATGAAAAGACCACAGGAATCATTTTGGCAACAAAACTCGACTGTTTTTTTCTAAACAAGAATTATCTTCTCCATCTGACTCATAATGGCTTTCTGGAGTCAAGGCACAGCAGCCCAGAAAACAAAGGAAGAGGCTTCCCCCACGTCCTGGAGCTCTGCTCTGCTGCTGGCCATGGAAAGGGGCTTTGTAGCCTTGTCTGCTGGTCCAGGCACCAGCCTGCTTGGGGAATATTTGCTGAAAGGAAAAAAAAATAGGTTTATTTATTAAGCTGTGTATTGTTTAGCTAATTTGAAGCTATTTGGTGTTTGAGGGCAAACATTCTTTAGTCAGAGGGTTGGCAGGCCCTGGCACAGTGTGCCCAGAGAAGCTGTGGCTGCCCCTGGATCCCTGGGAGTGTCCAAGGCCAGGTTGGAGCCACTGGGGATAGTGGAAGATGTCCCTGCCCATGGCAGGGGGTGGGACTGGATGGCTTTGAGGTCCCTCCAGCCCAAACTGCTCTGGGATTCCATGATTCCAAAAGATCCTACAACAGGTACTTTGTGGGGCTGTGCTTAAGGATGTCCCTGGGTCCGGGGGTCCTCTCTGAGCCTTTCACACACCCTTTCAAAGTCTCTGCTGAACTGTAACATGATCATCAATGGATCTTTCTCTTTTCTCTTTAGATTGGGGCCAGGCAAGTCTTGAAATACACCTGAGGTTTGTTCTTCATATTGCACTGACCGCTGCTCCCCAGGGTTGTCCCCACCGTGCCCCCATGTGAGCAGTGCATGCCCATGGTGCCCTCAGAGGTGGCAGGACACAGCCATGCATCAGCTCTTTGGGCTGGTTCTGGCACACAAGGACCTGTCCCGGGCCGGGGACCTCTTCTCCTTGGAGGATGCTGAGATCGAAGGAAGCCTCTCCGAAGCTCTTGAACAAATCAGGATCATTAGTTCAGCTGCAGTAAGTGAAACACTGCCCAGGAGAACTTTTCAAGAGATTAAATATATTGTATAAATAAGATATTGAAGATGAGGACACACACTTTGCTTTCACGGTTGTTTTTTTGAAACTTAAATTGTTCAAAATTTAAAAAATGTGATAACAAAGTCCAGTTCCCACTAGCTGGATTTCCTTTAAAGACATTTCAAGTTCATCTTTATAGTAAATTTATTAAATATTTATTTAAAGCATGTTGAAGGTTAACATATTACGTAATCCATACCTTCACAGTAACAAGAATTAAGACCTCAACCAGTGAACTGCCTGGGGGATGAATTAATTTGTGTCTAATCACACTAAGTGTTTTTGTAAAGGTGGGAGTGGGAAAATGGACTCAAAAAATTCAGGGTGAATTTGGTGAGGTCCTTGCAAGGCCCTTAACTGCTTCCCTTTGGGCCAGGACTACGAGAGCAACGACAACGACCAGGCGGTGGTGGAGATCTGCGTCACGCGCATCACCACGGCCATCCGGGCCACGGCGTCCATGGAGCGCCACGGCAGGGCCCTCGTGGCCCTCTGGGAGTCCTGCCTCGAGCACAGCCTGGCGCCCTCGGCCACGCGGGAGGACGCCCCGCACGCCAAGATCGCCTCCGACATCATGAGCTGCATCTTGCAGGTGAGGCTGAGCCCTCGGGGCACGGCCAGTCCTCCGCTTTAGAATGCGTTTGGGCTTTTATTGGGGGTGCACGGGGGTGATGGTGTTTAAAACCAAGAGATTGACCCCAAACGTTAATAGCCAGAGCACAGTGACATCCTCTGAGGGTCAGTGGTACGTCAGGGGTTGTGTCCCCTCCACCTTCCTCTGGGAACGGCTGGATTTGGGAGGGACCCCACTTTGTGGTGGGCAGTGCCCTCCTGGATGGGTTGGATGGGGAGGGACCCCACTTTGTGGTGGGCAATGCCCTCCTAGAGGGGTTGGATTTGTTGAGACCCCACTTTGTGGTGGGCAATGCCCTCCTGGATGGCTTGGATCTGTTGAGACCCCACTTTGTGGTGGGCAGTGCCCTCCTGGAGGGGTTGGATTTGTAGGGACCCCACTTTGTGGTGGGCAGT
>JAWMRC010000008.1:1304797-1318005 GCA_035584755.1 Thripadectes ignobilis | reverse complement strand
ATTTGTAGGGACCCCACTTTGTTGTGGGCAGTGCCCTCCTGGAGGGGCTGGATTTGTAGGAACCCCACTTTGTGGTGGGCAGTGCCCTCCTGGAGGGCTTGGATTTGTAGGGACCCCACTTTGTGGTGGGCAGTGCCCTCCTGGAGGGGTTGGTTGTCTCCCTCTTTGCCTCCTGTCCCTGGAGGTGAGAGAGTAAGCAGCAGGAGCACAGCTGAAGCTCTCCAGATGAGAGGCTGTGTTTTGTGAGATCACAGTTTATCTTTGTGGCACTTTAGAAATCAGATTCCAGAGGAATATTGAAGTATTCAGTGGCTGCTCTGAGCTCGTGGCTAAACCAAACCAGCTCATGTGCAAATGTTCTGGGGACTGCACTGTGTTTCACATTCCTGAAATGAGGTAGTTCATGGAATCATGGGCTGGTTTGGGTTGGAAGGGTCATTTAAGATCACCCAGTGCCACCCCTGGACACCTTCCATAGCCCAGGTTGCTCCAAGCCCTGTCCAACCTGGCCCTGGACACTTCCAGGGATGGGGCCACAACTTAATTATCTTTACTGCTCCCTGAAACAGAGCTATTAACAGCAAGATCCTTTGCCTCAAAAAAACCAAACCAAAACAAAAAACCTAAACAAACAAACCAAAAAAAAACACAAAACAAGAAAAAAACCCAAACAAAACAAAAACCAAAACCCCCAAAACCAGAAAAAAAGAAAAAGGGCATAAAATGAGGGTTTTGTCCAATCTGTGAGCGATGGCTGAAGCTGTAGTGAAGATAATGACTATCTGCCAGCTGGGCTGACTCTCCCAGCAGGTCTCTGTTGATATGACCAGCAGGGAGGTCCCCGAGGTTTGCAAACATCACTATATCACATTATTGAAATGTGGTCTTTATTAGCACCTTCCCATTTTCTGACTGTGCACTCGTGCCCTGATATTTATCGTGGAACAAATGAAACCTTTCTGCTTCCATCTGAATTCCAGCATTTTCTCAAGTAAGGGTTTTATCTTTATTGTAGGGGAAAAACCCAATATTGTTCTTTGGAGTTTTCTGAGATCTTTTAAAACCCAGTCCGAGGCCCAAACCTTATCTTGCCATTCTTCTGAGGGAGCTGCAGAGTGGAACTTGGAGGCAGATTTGGCTCCTGCTCAGGGGTACCTCTCAGCCAAACATAACGAGGCATTATGTTGATTTAAACATGCTGCTGCCTAAAGCTCTATTTATTTTAAGGGCTTTTCTCCTTCAAGCTGCAGGTTTGGTCCCATGGAAGTTGCCAAAATGATCTATCTTGACATTAAGGAGTTTCTGCAGCCCTCTCTTCCTTAGGGATCTCTGAAAGGGACTGCCCAGTGCCTGGCAAGTCTCTGTTGCAAGGAAAAACCCTCAGAGCCACTGAACCCCTATGGAATATGGAATAACACATTGGGGTTTTTCTCAGTCTAAACTTCTTTTTTTTCAGTGCTGCTCCAGAAGGAAAGTCCAGAAAGTGTGGTCTGCCTTGCTTTGCACTGTTTTGTTGCTCTCTGAAACATCTGGCTTCCAGTGGTTGCCTGTGACTTCAGATGCTAATTAAATATAATCATATTGCAGGGTTATTTTCAAAACCAGGGATGTGCTCCAGTTTCAAAGGGCTGCTCAAAAGTGAGTGGAGAGGAGAGGAAGGCACAGCTTAAGGAGGCTCCAGAGAGGATGTGGGTCCTTCATTACACACAAACACATCCCACTGGTGCCAGGGGCTGTTCTGTGTGGGAACTTGAGGGGTGATGGATGTTTTTAGTCTGTACACACAATTTCTTGGGTGTAAATGGCAGCAGAAAACCTTTTCTGACCTTAATGTCAAAAGCCAAGTCGGCCCTGGTGTTCAGAGAAATTGCTGGAGTTTCCTGAGGAAATTGTGGCTGAACCATCCCTGGGAATGTCCAAGGCCAGGCTGGGCAGGGCTTGGGAGAGTGGAAGGTGCCCCATTCCATGGCAGGGGTGGGACTGGATGGGTTTTAATATCCCTTCCAACCCAAACCATTCCATGATTCGAAGAGTTTTTAAAAAATGGAAGTCTTAATTATTGCAGGATAATTAATGATCACCACTACAGCCATTACAGTGTGAGCAAGTGGCCCAGTGCACTCACTGGCAGTGACTGCTCCGAGGTGACTCCTGTGCTTTGGGAGGAGAATTCCCTGCTCTTTGTGCATGAGGGGTACAGCCTCTGCTGTCCCCTCAGAGGGCATCAGGCACAAGATGTGTCATTAGAAGGGTTACAGCAATTAACGTTTAATTAGTGCACTTTGCATCACATTTTCTCCTCCTCTAGCAAAAGACAAAAAAGGTGCATTAGGAGCATTTCCTGGTGCAGGAGTTTGAAATTTATTATCTCTCTCATATTCCTTCAGTGGTGCTGCCAAAACACAACCTTCCTTGACACGTTTTTTTGCTCTTTCCCCCTTGTTTTATTTTTCTTCTCCCTCCTCTGCTCAGCACGAGACTTCACATTAATGTACTTTTCTCAGCTGCTGGTTTTCACTGTGGTTTTCTGTGTTCTTACAGAATTACAACCAGCCTCCAGTCATGGCCTTGGCCGTGCCCGTGGCAGTGAAGTTCCTGCAGAGGGGCAACAAGGAGCTGTGCAGGAACATGTCCAGCTACCTGTCCCTGGCTGCCATTGCCAAGGTGGACCTGCTGGCTGAGCACACGGACACCATTGTCACGAGTGTCCTCCAAGGTAGGAGCTCGACACTTGGGGTTACCCTCCACTGGACCAGTTAGGATGTGTCAGGTGAACCTGGAACCCCCCAAATCTGAACCCTTCTGGCTGGAAAAGGCCCCCATTAACAACCACATTATACCTAAGAACACGAGGCATGTTTGTCTGAAGCAGGCAAATGGATGTACCTATAAATGTGATAAAACACAATCTAATAACAGGTTATCAAGGAATATGGGAATTCACTGAACCTTGTTGGCTGGGAGGTTTCATTATGGATTGGGTGACCCCCAGGGCAGGAAATCCAGCTGTACTTGTTAATATTCTGTGCTAATGGACTTCAAATTATCAGCCATGATATGAGGCACTAGTTGTGGAGCTCTTATCCTTTCTATTAGTGTCACTGGCAAGCCTCCAAAGTATAAATGGGGATGAAATTAATCCCATTCTGTGGCAAAAAATAGTCAGATGGAAGATAGAAAAGCTTTGTGGTGGTTCTTTAATTTTGCCTAGGTTATTAGCTTTATATAAAATATTGTTGCTAATCTCCTTACACTTTATTTTTGTGGTTTAAAAAGCCAAATATATTCATTCTTCTGTAAAGGGAAATCCAATTTAATTGAAGTAATAAAGTTCCCAGTATTTGTTGTAGTACAGTGCTACTGCAGTAGTCAATTCCCTGTTTTCCCTCAAGTGTGGGTAATAATTAGAAAGTTATTGCTAATTACTGCTATTAAAAGAAGATTATTATGGAGCTGTTAAGCCCTCGAATGAAATGTGTGCATTCTTTATGAATTTATGACTTGTTATCTTCTGTTAGGACTTGACATTAGTATTTGTGTTGACGTTTGTGTATTGCCACTTGTAACTGGGTGTTGGTAATGAAAGAAATGGGGTGAATTGAGTCCTAGGGCGGGTAAAACGGTGCTGCCCAGCCGAGGGCTCGGCGGGGCTGAGCCGTGCACTTGTGTTCTTCCACCAGCAGATGTTGCTGTGGGTATCGGGTTTGGGAAGCCCAGCCTGGGTTTGGGCAGCCACCAGGCAGAGGGACTTGCTTTGCACAGGGGCTTGAGGGCACTGCACATGGGTGTGTTTGCAGCAGGCTGAGGGCTGCCCCTGCAGAGCTGGCTGGGGGACAGGATGAGATGCTGAGGATGAGGATGAGATGCTGAGGGTGTTCCAGAGCGGTTTTTGGAGAGAAAGGACCTCGTTGTGGGGCTGCAAACCCGAGCTGAGCCTCGTGGTCCCAGGCAGGTCGAGCACAGCCTTTGGCCCTTGCCTGGGAGTGCTGGACCAAGTGGATTTTGTGGTTCCTTGGGCAGCTCTTGGGCTGTGTGAGCAGGTTCTGATCTCCTCAGCTGGGAAAGGGCTCCTTGGAAGGACAGTTTCACTGCCCTGTTCCAGCAGACTCAGCCCCCAAAGATGTGCCATCAGTGCCAACACCTCCCATCAGCACGAGGGGCCACCAGACTCCTTCCCACTTCCAGGGGACAGCAGCAACTCTGCCCCGTGGTCTGAGGGTCCCGTGGCTGCCCCACCTTCCAGAGGCACCAGAATGTGTGGATGTTGCATCCAGCAGAGCCTGGTCGGGGAGCAGAGCTGGGCTCCCCACCTGCCCCAGCCATGCACGTCTCACCCTGCTCCTCCTTTCTCCCTTGGCACTGCAAGGGCACCACCACAGGGGCTCTCCCATATCTGGAGCCCAAAATACTGCCTGCTCGGTGTTCTCCAAACAGCCAAGCTGCTGAGCGAGGAAAATGCAGTTAAGGGAGGAAGGAAAGAGGGAAAAGTGGAGGTGGGTTGTGCTGCTGGGCTGGGAAAGCTTTGCTGGTCACAGGGGTGGATGAAGGGAGAGCAGAGTCGGGAAGAGGGAATTTTTCCAGCTGAGTCAGTGAGAATGGAAGGACTGGCTTTGAACTTGGTCCTCGGCCAAACCAGAGCAGAGATAGGAGAAGGCTCCTTCCAAATCAAAGCTTTTCAGGGATGACATACAGCAAGAAAAGTAGCCAGGAAGGAGTTCTGATCTGCTTGAGGATTTGCCTTTTCCTGCTGCACTTTGGGGACATTTGTTTTCATTTAATGGAGGGCATGGTACGGAAATGGGATTTGAGTGGTTTTGCCCTTGTGCAATGTTGGGACCTGGAGTGGTTTTGTAACTCTGAGGGTCTGTTTTCTGGCTGCCAGCAGATGAACACAGGTAATATTTCATTGCTCTCTACTTGAGGTTATTCACAGATATTATTTAGTGAGGGATTTTTGTCAAGGTTACTACTAAGCATTTTTAACTTAGACCCATTTTTATTGCCCAGTAATAGGAGAAAATCCAGCAATCAGGGCAATTATTTTCCCCTTAAATAAATGGTGCTGCCAAAAATCTGGAGCAAGTCGTACAACTGGGGATGAAGCACAACCCCCTCGAATGGCTCAGTAAGGGGGAATTTACCTTGTCATGGCTTTTCCTCACTAGTTTTGTATCCTGGAACAAGGAGCTGCTGTTGTGTTCAGCAATAAGTGTAGCAGCAACATGCCAGGAAGTTTTTCCAAGTATGTTCTCAGGACGTCTGCAGAGAAATGAGAAAGGCAGTGAAACATGGGAACAGAGAAGAAGGATGGGCTGCTTCCAGGGGAAATGAGAATTGCTTTGAACAAGACATTCCTCATGATAACTGGTTCAGAGGCTTCAACAGGTAGCAGGTAATAGTTCCTGTTGTAAATGGTTACATATCCAGTGAGTAGCTATTTATCATTCTCTGCTTGGGCTCTGGTTTCTACATGAAAATCACCACTGGTGTCTTGGCTCTGCACCTGCTGCTTCTGCTCTCTGTCCAGTCCTGGGCTTTTATTGGATTTTGGATAAGCTTGTGAGAGGAGAAAATCACTGACAGTGAGCAGCAATTCCTTGTGTAAACCTCCTGTCAGCAGCAACAACTTGGTGACTTCAGATGTGCCTTAAAGCTGCGTCTGTCCTCCTGGGGCCAGAGTTATTTGTGAGGGGCTGGTGGGTTGTTCTTTGGGGATATCCCAAAGCAATCCTCCCTTCAGCCTCCAAGCACTGTCCTAGCACAGCCTCGACTCAGTGCATGTGAGGATCCTTCTGCTTCTGTGACATGTCACTATTTATGGTTTTTTTCTATTATCAGCTAAAACTGCATGATTCAAAATATGGAAAAATTCCCAGCTGAGACTTAGTTTTAGAGTTTTGGTTCATGAGAGGCATGGAGAGTTTTAGTTTAGTAAAGTATCTTTATTTACAGAACAACTTTACAAAAATAATTTCAATAAAATTATCACAGAGTCCATTTACAATATAATACAGCTGTGTTTTCTCCCACTGTAACATCAGATTATGGAGGAGAATATTACTTTGATATCAATCCATGGCATAAATAATGCTTTAAACAAGGACCTAGTTTTGTTAAAGTCTATAAATGACTAACAGTGATTAATAACAGGTTTCTTGACTTAGGTGGTTCTTCTGTACAATTCATATTAATGCTATAGAACTCAAAGGCTGGGGGAGCCTGGAAGATCATGGAATCCTGGAATGGGTTGGGTTGCAAAGGACCTTAAAAGCCATCCAGTCTCAGCCCCTGCCATGGGCAGGGACACCTTCCACCAGCCCAGGTCTCTCCAAGTCCCATCCAAGCTGGCCTTGGACACTTCTAGGGATGGGGCAGCCACGTCCTCGATGTCTGTTCTGCAGAGCAGGGTCAGGTTTCCCCTCAGCAGGGACCTTGGGAGCACCATTTCCACAGTGCCCCTCAGTGTGACACATCAGCAAACGCTGTGCTGGAGAGACAGAGCCACCAGACCTCGGGAACAGCTTTTCCAATGTCCTACCTTGACGTGTGGGGTTTTTCAGTGTTTTCCCAAAACAGCAGGCAGGGATCCAACCCCATCTCCACGGCGCCTCGTTTTGTGAACTTGCAATGCCAATCTTCCTTGGGAATTTGGGACCCAGGCTCCTATGGCTCTGTTTGCTTGGAGTATCGATGTTGAGCTCTCTGGGAAATACATTCTCTGTGCAGGAACTGCCTCGCCAAGCTTTAGGACACGTACTGGGCTCCCCCGTAGGGCAGAACTTCGGTGACGCCCCAGCCGACGACGTTGCCCCTGGTGCCACAGGAGCCCTCTCCGCCCTGTGCCATGATCTCGGTGCTGCTGAGCACTCTGTCCCACAGGTTGAAGCCAGTTAATTTGCCAGAGAAGGCTAAAGCTTCATCGAAGCCCCCTCCGACGCAGCAGCCGTTCTTCTCCTGCCCGATCTGCAGGATCCCCCCGTCGGGGACGGTGTGACCGCTGGCCATGTCCAGGGTGCTGGCTCTGAGCTCCCCCTGCACCCACAGGGCTGCAGAGCCGTTCTCCGAGCTCCACGTGCCGCACAGATGGATCCACTTCCCAGGAAGGATGACGTCCTGGGCAGCCACCTTGTGCTGGCCACCCCCGACCAGGAGCACAGCGGAGCGCCGGCTGAGGTACAGCTGCATCTCATAGGGGTTGAACCTGGTGCCGTAGGAGAACACAATGGTTTTGTCCAAAACTTCGGTCACCTTGACCCAGACACAGGCAGTGAAGGAGAGAAGGGCCATTCCAGCGGTTGGGTGGACGCTCCCAAATATCTTTTTCGAGCGCATGGGGAACAGAATTGCGGTTTCACACCCTGGGGAAGGTAAAAACAGCGTCAGGTAAATGGAAACTGGTCTCTTTGTGCGTGCACAGTTGGGACATTTGATATATCACAGAGTCATTAAGGTTGGAAGAGACCTCTGAGATCACCAGGCTGTGGCTGCCCCACCCCTGGAAGTGTCCGAGGCCAGGTTGGACAGGGCTTGGAGCAACCTGGACTGGTGGAAGGTGACCCTGCCCATGGCAAGGGTGACACTGGATGGTTTTTAAGGTCCTTTCCAACCCAAACCATTCCATAATTCTATGAAGTCCAGCCCTCAACCCAGGACCATCACCATGTTCACCACTAAACCAGGTCCTCAAGTGCCACATCCACATGTTTTTGAACCCCTCCAAGGACGGTGACTCCACCACTTCCCAGGCAGCCTGTTCCAATGCCTGACCCACTGCTCACTTCTGGGCTTCCCAAAGGAACCTGCGAGCTCAGCTCATCTCTTGGGATGCAGGAACCCACTCCCAGGATGCTCCAAAGGAGCTGCTGGGTCTGATGGAGGACTTTGTGGAACACTGTGTGTAGGGGCTAATCCAGTGTGGGAGCGGGGCTTGGCTCTCCCCTCACTGCCCAGGGAATGTGTTTTAGTCCTGTGCCATCCAAAGGGATGTTTAGGGGTAACACAGCCTGTCTGTCCTGGTGCTTCCCTGGGGAAGCTGGGCTGCCCAAGGGTCTCTATGGGTGCTACTCCTGGGAGAGCAGCTCTTCTGCTGCCTCACCTAGAGAAATCAGCCCTTTAAGCTGGGTAACTGTGTCAGTGACCCTGCCTTGGGGCCATTCAGATCCTGTTTGAGCCTCTGTGCTCTTTTTAAGTATTAAATAGCAACAATAATGTTGTGGTAAGGGGCTGGGTCAGTGAGCCATCAAACTGCAGGTTTGGATGTCATGGCATTCCCAGGAGAGAGTGGGGGCTGTAGCTGGAGAAGGGTCCTGCTGGGCTGTTGTGACACAGGCTGTGTCCTGAGGTTGTCTCATGACAGCTGGGCAGCAGAGGAGGACAAGAACTACCAAAAAGTAGCACAGGGAGCGTTGGCAGGAACATGCTGAGATGGGCTTATTCATTTACTCTAATGACTCCTTTTCCTGACCCTGCCTGCAGGACTTTTGGTCAGTAACATTCCTGGGCTCTGGGTAAACACAGGACTGTAGAAGACAACTGATATTTTTAAAACAGTTCATTTCTCATGTCTCATTGATCAGTGTGCTGGTAATAGGAGTTAGAATAGTTAAAACCACTGACAGAAATTAAGGAAACTTGGGAAAGTGGCTGCTGATCACTAAAGCCAAGGCATTCTTGGTGTTTTATGTGCTGTTCCCTGGTTGTACATAACTTAATGTTCAAGGTGACACGGGGGAAGAATCAGCCCCTTCTCCAATTAAGCTGCTTCATTTCCTGTTTAAAGAAGCTGGAGGATCTGAAATGCCTAAAACGTGTGTGGAAATTCGTGCTCCAGGGAATGAAGGAGTCTTTGTGCCCTCCAGGATTGTGCTGCTCTGATATTTCATGGGCTGCTTCCTCGCAGCTTCCAGCAGATTTTACATCTCCACTGGCCCTTTTGAGGAGGGGCAGGGTCAGCGAGCAACTGCTGGGGATATTCCTTAAAATGCTACTTAGGAACACTATTGTGAAAAAGCTTTTAATTAGCGGGCTTTCAGGCTTTATTATCAAAGCCTAAATAAAATTAAAACCAGCCTCAGTGAAGAACAAAAAGTGTGATTAGAAAATCCCTCAAGAATATGGCTGGCAGGAACTCAAGATGTGAGAAATTAAAGTCAGTTGCTAAAAATTCCCTTGAAAAAAATAAACCCAGAGAGAGGCTCTGGAAGTACTTAAAATGTAGCCTTTAACTTAAAAACTAGGAAGGTTTTCTATAAGGCCGTGTAGGAAGCAGTGGAAATGGAGTGAGTTTGCAGTGCTGAGTGTGAGATGCTCCAAGCAGCCCGAGTGTGTTGCTCTCACCTCGAGCAGAGGAGCTGAGTGAGGCTGGCTGGGCTGCAGCAGAGATAAGGGCTGAGATCATGCTCTGGCAGGCGAGAGCTTCGTGTTTGGGGGAAAGAGGAATAGGCTGTAAGATCTGCTCCCAGCACAGAGGAGATTGCTGAGGTGTTCTGATAAAGGAGTGAAAGCAATTTACTTTTAGCACTGAATCGGTGCCCTGCGTGCAAGGACAGCTTCAGGTGAGATCACAGAGCGCTTTGGTGGGAATTGTGTGGTGTCTGTGGAAGTTTGGCAGGGACAGCTGCTCCTTCTTCCTCCTCTGTGTAAGGTCTCACGTGGGAGATGCTGCTGCAGGTCTCTGGTAAGGCTGCTGTACCTGCACCCCCACCTTGCTACACACCCCCTCCCACGGCATTCTGTGGGGCTTTTAAGCTGTAATAACTTAGATTGGTGGAGAGCACGGTCATTTATCAGCTTATTTATCAGCTTTTAGAGGGCAGGCAGCGACTGGTCACTGATACTCAGTGTAGTTGTATCATGCACAAAGCAATTCTGCACTCCGCCATAACAGAGGAGGGGCTGCTCTGCCATGCCCAAGTTGCTGCTTTTTGGGTCTCACATTGCACTGTCCAGAAAACTGACATGGAATTTGAGGGATGAGCTCATCTTTCTGTGGTCATCTCACTTGCTGAGCAGTAAAAATGCTTTGGAAGGGTAAAAATGCCCCAAAAACACCACCCCAGTGTTACTAAGCTACCCATCCAGAGGAAAGGCTCTGCCCTAACAGCTGGGTGCAGGGAATGTGCCCTCTCTCCTGTGGAATTGTGCTTGGCTGGCTGACATCAGCAGTGTCCTCTGCTCTTGGGCAGCTGGAGTGGGTGAGGAGGTGTTAACTTAGGGAGAGAACAGGAGAGCTCAGGGAGTGATGCACATGCAGAGGTGCTACCAGCTGAGGAAGGTTAGAGGTGTGAGAGAATGTGATCTGGATGTTTAAGACACGTTTGCTGAGCTGTTTTGATCTGGGAGAGCCTGAGGTGGGATCCTGGCTGGCAGTGCCCTGTGTAAGGACTGGGATGAAGCCCTTCTTTGGTCCCATGTTTGAGAAGCTCAGCACCTCTTTTTTCAGAAGTTAATGGGTTCCCTCCTTTATGTACAGACCTTTTAAAGCTGCCCTGCTGTTCCTAGCGTTTCTTTGGAGACCTATGGAGAGGAAGGTGCTCAGGAGGGGTGTTTGTAGGGTCCCTGTTTGGACAGGCCCTCCAAAGATGTCCCTGGTGAAGTGCACAAGGACTCACCTGCTGGCAGCAGGTGCTGAGCTGCCCATTGCTGCGCCGCCTTCAGCTCAGCCCGGGTCTGCTGGAGCTCTTTCCACAGCAGGTTCAGAATGAGGTTGTCCCCTCTGCTGGCCTCCAGTTTCTCCTGCTGCAGAGCTGTCTCCTGCTTCTCCACCTCAGCCCTCCTCAGCCAGGTGCTCTCCAGCCAGCCCAGCCTCGTGGACATGTTGTGGCTCAGCTGCAGAACGTGCTCCAGAACCTTGCCTTGCTCGGACTCCTGAAGCCTCTGGGCTTCTTCAGCCTGGTCCCTGGTCCTCACAAGCACCTGCTCTACCTGGGACATGATTTGGGAGGTGACTTTGTCAAGGGTGGCAGCACAGGTGGCCGCGAGGTTGGTGGTGAGCTGGGTCAGCTCTGCCCTCAGGGTCTGCAGGTCCACCTTGGGCAGCTCGTCCAGCACCTGCAGCATCATGTTCTCCTTCATCTGCGAGTTCTCCAGCATGATGAACAGCTTGTCCCACTTGGTGTGCTCCCGCTGGCAGTCGCACGAGGCAGCTGGAAGGGAAGAGACAGACGTTGCTGTTCCTGTGCACTTGGTTTTAAACAGAAGGAGAGTTGGACAAAACCTGGCTCTGTGCAAGGCTTATGTGCTCCAGGCTGTCCCAGAGCCATGGAATCCCAGCCTGGGTTGGGTTGGAAGGGACCTTAAAGACCATCTAGTTCCAGCTCCCCTGTTATGGGAGGGTCAGTGCATTTCCCTCTATACTGAAACAGGAAAGTAAAGTAGTGTGTTTTAAAGCAATTCTAAAACTGTCATCAACAATTTTTTATGGCAAAACTGCAAAACTAAGAGTTTAAAGCAAATTGCAAGGCACTCCTGAGTGCTTTAGCACTATTATCCACGATAATCCACTGCTACAAGAACAGGCTTCTCCCTCTGAAAAAAAAACCACTTTTAGTAATAACTGCTACAAGAGCTAGGCAACAAAGACTGCAATTCTGCATTTGCACAAATTTAGTTTAAATTGACTTACTTTCCTCAGTACCAGGGGCTGGAGCTTCGATTTCATTATCCAGGTTCACGTACATGAGATCGTAGTCATTGTCTTCATCCAGAGCAGAAGCAGAAGCCCTGCAAACACAGAAGAGCAGGAGCAGGGAGAGGATTCCTTGGGGCTGCATTCTGCCAGCCGCTGCCTGGAGATGCCCGGGCTCTCTGGAGCTGCAGTGGGGTTAGCAGCGCTAATAAATGCTCCGAGCGCCTCCGCGCGAATGAATGAGCAGCCCCAGTGCCAGGGCTGTAACCGGAGCACGGGGGCTGTTGGTTTTGGCTGAGGAGAAGGGGGCGTGCAGTTTGCTCAGTCCCAGCCTTCCAGGGCCCACTGGGGGCTGTGCTGACTCGAGGAGGGGAAAAGCAGGGAAAGCTGCTCCTCGAGCTGCCGCTTCCCCCGGGAGCGCGTTCGTGGGACGTGCAGCAATGCAGGGATGGAAGCGCTCGGAGTTCACTGCCTGCTTTGGCCATGCTGGCTCGTGTTACTCCTGGAAAAGAAAGTGCTCCCTGCAAACTCAGTCTGTGCTGGGTGTGTGCCAGGGCTGGGGAGGGCACTGGGAGGGAGGTAAACGTACCTGGAGTTGCTTTGGATACGTATGACTGGTTTGCCTAAATAGTGCAGCTTTTTGGGATAGTTACGTGATGTTATATGATAAATTCTATTTATACTCACAGTTCATTGCTTTCAGCTTGTTAGAGTTTTGCACTTCCAGCCCTAATTACCACTGACCCCACCATAACCATGTGGATCATCTGTTAGTGCTGTGTCTTGTTTTGGGGGTGTGTAAATTGGCAGCTGCACCATCAGAGTTGTGTCTGTTACCTTTGAAAAAACAAAACAAGATGCTTTTGGATGAGACATTAACGTAGTGAAAGTAATATTGGTGTTAATCTGGTTTAAATTCCATAATCTTATCAGTTCAGTGGGCCATTAATCATTTCAGAGATGCACTGCTTAGGTGAGATTAGGGATAATGTGGTACAAATTACTTGTTGGCTATGAAATATCCAGAGAAGAGCAGAAAAACAGCCCTCATGTAACTATATCTGACTTGCAATCTGTGTTCCCTTTGAATTTGTGCCTCTGGTTTTGCTCATACAAACCTGGGCTACCTGTGCTTTGGATATTGGGAAGGAATTCCTGGCTGGCACAGGGTGTCCAGAGGAGCTGGGGCTGCCCCTGGATCCCTGGAAGTGTCCAAGGCCAAGTTGGACAGGGCTTGGAGCAACCTGGGCTGGTGGGAGGTGTCCGTGCCCATGGCAGGGGTGGGACTGGAGGCTTTTAACTAACTCAAGCTCTTATCTTGTTCTGTGATATGGGGTTTTCTGCCACTGAGGGGCCTCCAGCTGCTCTCCTGAAAATGCAAATAATAAATAGCAATGTCAAAGCTATGTATTGGAAATCTGAGAAGTTTGGTAAAGTGGAAGGGATCATTATTTTCAGAAAGAATTTCTCCTTGGAAAGGGTGGTCAGGCCTTGGCAGGGGCTGCGCAGGGAGGGTTGGAGTGCCCAGGGCTGGAGGTGCCCAAGGCAGGACTGGCCGTGGCACTCAGAGCTCTGGGCTGGG
>JAWMRC010000008.1:1286168-1303478 GCA_035584755.1 Thripadectes ignobilis | reverse complement strand
ACAGCCCCAAGGCTGCCAGAGCTCCAGGAGGGGTTGGATGATGCTCTGGGGCACAGGGGGGGACTCTTGGGGATGGGGCTGTGCAGGGCCAGGAGTTGGACTCCATGATCCCTGTGGGTCCCTTCCAGCTCAACACATTCTGGGATCCTGTGAAGATGGGAATTTGCCATGTCCATGGAGTGGGAGGCAGGGTCTGACCTCGCCTTTGGCACTGCCAGGGCTGCACAGAGGGCTTGGCATGGCCCTCAGGGAGGAGCCAGGGGCTCTCCAGCAGGATGGGATGCAGAAGTGTGGCTGGCTGGAGTGGGGAGACACTCCCCCAAAGGATAAGGACCCCTGAGGGATCATTACGAGCCCTTTGACTCAAAGTTGTCTGAACCTGCAATGAATTATGTGTTGGTTTCTTGGCCTGGGGGATGTTACAAGACCCAACCGTGTCCTGGGGTGCATTTTCTGTCTCTGGCAAGAGCCCGACATGCTCCAGTCTGAACCCAAATATCCTCTTTTTGCCATCCATGTACAGATCTGCTTATCTTCCCAAATTACACGGCTCACATTTAAAGGGGAGTAAAAGCAGCAGGCCAGAGAGCAGTTCCTCTTGGAAACCGCTCCAAAGGGCCCATGAGGACTTCCAAGGCTTTGCAGCAAGGAGCCACACTCGGCTGCAACAGGCAGATGTTTTCCATATGTTGCTGCAGTGAAACCTAAATCCGTGGAGGGAGGGGTGTGCAGCACTGGGGGGTTATGGATTTGGGGCCGAGCCTCGCCCTCCAATTGAATTATGCACAGACATCTTCAGGAACCGGGCGAGAGAGGGTTCAGCTCAGTCTCCCTGGCTCCTTTCTCCTCCTGGAAATGGCATCCTTAACTCTTCCTGTGCCAGGGCAGGTTTGGTTCCCTTCATAACCCGCTATGCTTTCCATCTGCTGCTCGTTTCGTGGGAAAGCCTGGATGGCAACAAAGGACAACTCCAGCTTTTATGGATTTCTTTTTTTCTTTTCTTTCTCTTCTTTTTTTCTCTTCATTAATTTCAGTTGCACTCGGTTTGGTCTAGAACTCACCACAGCATCATCCAGATCTGAGAGCTCATTAAGCAGCGTGCTCGTGACATTGCACGTGAGAAACAAAATGATAATTAACAGAAATTTCTTGCTTAGGTTATTTGTTGAGTTCCTTGGCCCAGTGTATGGTATTTCAGGGCACATTTTACACCTCCCTGGTGTTGTGCTGATGATCCTTCAAGGCCAGGTTGGGCTTGGAGCACCCTGGGCTATGGAAGGTGCCCCTGCCCATGGTAGGGGGTGGAATGAGATGGGCTTTAAGGTCCTTCCAGCCCAGACTGGTCTGTGACTCTCAAGAACTGGTGTCTCTGGGGGTGTGCTGATTCCCCAGCAGGCTCTCCAGGTGTCCCAGCAGCAGGTCCTGCCCTGTCCTTGCTCTGTCCCCAGGGAACTCGATGCTGCTCCGCGTGCTCCCCGCGCTCTACGAGAAGCAGCCGCGGCCGATAGCGCTCCGTCTGCCGGAGCTGGTGGCACTGATGGCCCAGCTGGACCAGGCTGAGCAGCACCACCTCCTCAGGCTCCTCCACACCGTGGCCAGGAACAAGGAACTCGGGGTAAAGCACCTTGGCCGTGGCTCTCTGCCCCCTTGGGCAGGGCTCTGTGTGTTCTGCTGCCTGGGGCAGCAGTGAGGGCTCTTTAACATGCAGGCACTGCCTTCCTGCACCAGTGCCCTGAAACTCTAATTCCATTCCCAGTTCTCCACCTAGGCATCAGGAGAACATACCAGTGACTCTGCTGGACCAAAAGGTTTGGGTTAAGACATTTGTTTTCAATGCTTTTGGCTGTTCCTCTGTCAGCTGAGTGTGAATCCCCTTAACTGTGTTTCTGTCAGAGAACACGAGCTGTATTAAAATACACGTCGAGGGAGATTAAAATGAGTTAGGAACTGATGAGAACTGATAATCCTCCACAAAACACCCAGAAGGATGGGTTGTTCTGTACCCTGTTTCTGTGTCAAAATGTCTCTTAGGCAGAGGCAGGGTTCTGGATCTGAGGGGCATTAGTGTGCATGTGTGTTTACACCCAAATTAATTACTCACTGCATGGCTGTAATCACTCCATCCTGTTTGTAAGATGATTTGAAGCCTCAGCCTCCCCAGAATTGCCTTGTTACGAGAAATGACAACCTGCCCACAGCATATTTTTTAGGCAAGAGGGTCTTGCCCTTTGTTTTCCCCCCTGTTCCAGCCCTTGACCTTGTCACATTCTTTAGTTTCCTATGGAAGGCAAACATTTCTAAAGTCCTTTAATTTAGTGTATCATTGGGGAAGGCTGAGTCTTATGTTGTTTTAATCACTAAAATATAGTTTGGCCTAGAGCAAGGGAAATACTTGGTAAGGGTGGTTTTTTGGGGTTTTGGGGGGTATTTTAGTTTTTTTGAACAATTGGGCATTTCCTTACTTCTTTATGCATAACTGCCATATTTCAAGGCTAGAGCTTACCCTGATTCCATATGTTGAGCTGAACTTGGATTGACCTCTCTGCAAAGGCCAGCAAGGGTGGAAACCCCCTTTATGAAATCAAAGGCTAGTAATTTATCACTCTGGTTATATCTCCCTTGGTTTTTTGTGTTCACAATTAAAACACATACTCATTTTGTTCCTGTCTGATTTTTTTAACAGGTGCTGAAAGAGTGTTTGCCATTTTTGTTTGGGCATTTGAGGGACCCCAACCACAGTGACATGATTCTAAACATCCTGATAGAAATAGCCAGCTACGAACCAACAGCCTTGGCCCCTTTTCTCCCAACACTGAAAGAGCTTGGGGAGAGTTTTCCAGGCCTGATTGGGCAAACAGCAAAGATTTTTGGAGCTGTTGGGCATGTTGATGAGGTGAGTTTAGAAACAAAAGGAGTTGGGGTTGGGTTGGTTGGGGTTGTTGTTTCTGAATCTTGTGCAAAGTGATACCTCGAAATATTTCATTTTTCACAAGTAACCAAACTGCCCTACCAGGACACAGGATCATGGAATGGTTTGGGTGGGAGGGACCTCAAAGCCCATCCAGTGCCACCCCTGCCATGGGCAGGGACACCTCCCACCAGCCCAGGTTGCTCCAAGCCCCGTCCAGCCTGGCCTTGGACACTCCCAGGGCTCCAGGGGCAGCCCCAGCTTCTCTGGGCACCCTGTGCCAGGGCCTGCCCACCCTCCCAGCCAGGAATCCCTTCCCAATATCCCACCTAACCTGCCCTCTGGCAGTTTGAGAGCATTGCCCCTTGTGCTGTCCCTCCACCCCTTGTGAGAAGGTGTTTGGTGACACGAGCTCACTGGTGACAGTGGTCACTGGGGGATGCCCAGGGAACCCTTTGTCTCTGGAGAGAATAGTTTATTTTGTCCCCTGATCCAAGTCACTCTGTTAAGTCCTGGGGTGGCTCTGTGCCCATGGCCCCATGGCACACAGGATGTCTCACACACCTTCCTTCCCTCATTGCAAAGGGCCAATCCTTCCCTTTGGATCTCACTTTGGCTGGGCCATGGGGGTCTGACTGCTCTGGGGGCAGCACAGCGAGACCCTGCCCTTGCTGTTTCTACTGCTCTTGAGTTTGATATTCATTTAAAATTAAATTTATCTCTTAAGAATCAAAACCAGATTTGGTTTGGCTTTGTAAATCTCACTTCTGTTGTGGGGGGAGAAGCCAAAATCCCATCGAAGACTGGGAGCCAAATAAGCTTGTTGTTCTCTCCCTGTTTACTTCCATCACCACAGCAAGTCTGACTTTTGTAAGAGCTGCAGGTGACCATGTTTAATTCTGCATTTAGTATTTAAGAGTCAGCATCTCCTCGAAGCTTTAGAGTTTATAACCAGCTAATCCTCAGCTGAGCACAGCTGGGATCAGAATGGGAGGATTTATTTCGGTGGTTTAGTGTGTTGAACCAGCTCTCCCCATCTGAGTGTCCCTGAGGCTCCGTTTCTGCCTGTTCGCTACTTCAAAGGGGCTGCATTTATTTGTTTTGCCTTTTGTTGTTGTGATTGTTTTATACCAACACCGAGAATGGGGAGGGAACCAACTGGCCCTGCTGTCCTTCGAATATTGTCAGAAGTGATAGGCGAAGGTAAATTTCACAAAGACCCCATTTGAAGCACCTTTTCTCCTCCTGGTTTGAATCTCTTGGTTTCTGGGGGCACACGTAGCTACGGAGTGTCTTACACACACACTGCCCATCCTGGGACGTGAGTTGCCACCTCCTTCCAGGGCAGGGTAGCAGCAATGGCACTGCTGGACCTTTTATTTGTTGATTTTTCATTGCCCTGGAAGGCCTGCGTGGGGAAAAGGGGTGGCAAGGGTTGAGGCTTGGCCCTCTGGGGTAAGGGCTGTGGGTTGGGCTGTGGTAGGAGCAGCAAATCCTTCCTGCTGGCTCCTGAGCCCAGGCTCTCGTGCTGGCCCTGAGCTGCTCTGTGCACCTTGGCAGTGGCCAGGGACCCCGGAGAGATGAGCAGGCTCAAGGCAGGTCCTTCCTGGCAGGGCTTGCCCCTTGGTCACACCCCCCTCTTGGCTGCTGGCAGGGCCAGTCTCGGGGGTGAAGCTGAAATCACAGCTGGTCCCTCAACCCTAAGTGTGCAAAGCAACACACCGTCCTGGGGCAGAGGGCAATGGGACATTTTAAGGTGTTTTGTCACCTATTAACTGTAGGTTTGAAACCAACTGGGAATTCTAACCAACTTCTGAAAGCCTTGTGATCTCGTTTTGTAGTCTCCCGAGCCTGATTTGGAGCTAAAGCACAACACTTTGCCACACCTCATTGCTTGTATTTTAGATCTTCACCTTCTGGCAGATGTAAGGCCATAAAACACAAGGGCTGCTCATGAAAAAACTCATGAATGTGTCAAATAAGCATTGCTAAAATCACAACGGGCTCTGTACATCCAAATAGGCTTTCTGAAGAATTTTGGATAGGAATTGGGGCAGGGATAATGACTGCTTTCATGTGGAGCTATTTTGCTGTAATTTTGTTTTGTATAACAGTTACGTCTTATGTTACTCAGAGTTTATTGTTCTTTTACCTCACTCCAGGCGAGTAGCAGCATTTCAGCCAGGCTGGACATGCTCCAGCTGGATCAAAGTGACAGGAAAATGGTCAAAACTGCTCCTCCAGTTTGTCTGCTGCACAGTTTGTTTAGGAAACAAAAAATGTGTTTTAAATGTTAATTGAGCCTGTGTTTATCTCTTAAAGGGAGGATTGTCTTTCAAATAAACCAGTGACTATGCATCAAAAGTCAACCTCTTTCAAGCCATTGAGGAAAAAGCTGCTCCAGACACATCAGCCCAGCCCAGGGTGTAGCTGGACCCAGATGGCTGAAGGGAAGCAATTTGGCTGATGCTCTTGCCTCCTTTATCCCTGTCATGGCACTGCCCAGCAGAGCTTCTTTGGTCTGAAATACCTTGACTTTGTCTTCTAAACGTTGTCCTGCCGTGGTGCAGGAGTTCCTGACTTAATTACTGATTTTTCTGCTGGTTTTTAGACATTTTTAGGACTGAGGAACTTAATATACTTAGGACAGCTGTAACAATGTGGAGGAACCCTGATCTGGAGATGTTCAGCATCAGGCTGGACGTTCCCTGTCCCTGGAAGTGCTACCTGGGCTAGTGGAAGGTGGCCCTGCCCGTGGCAGGGAATGGGATGAGATGGGTTTTAAGGTCGCTCCCAACCCAAACCATCCCGTGGTTCTTCGCCTTTGAAGTGTCTGGTTTAGGATGTGAATTTGGACATGCACATACAGAAACAGTTGGAACTGGAATTGTGTGTCCTCTCCAGGCAGAGATGATAAAGTAGCTTCGCTAGAAAATATTTACATGTTTAATATTATGACCTGAAACAGCCCCTTTAATCCTAGTTTGTGGGGGTTTGATCTGTGTGGATGAACTGGGGAGATCACATTCCTCTGAGAAATTGGGTAGCAGACTTTTGACTGCAGAGGGCACATCAGACTCCAGGGCATTGGCAGTGATGGACCCCACGTGCCAGGCAGCCTAACGGGATCTGGGAATGAGCTCTCAATTTAAAGTTCTCTTTGTTGTGGAGTTATTCATGGCTCTGATCTCAGTGCTGCTCCCAGACAAATTGCTACGGAAGGAGAGAACCCCTGTGATTCAGGAGGTGCTTTAACCTCTCAGCATCAGGGAGAGGAGCTGCTGACAGACCCCCAGCTCCTGCCCTCTACTGCTCTGCCCCTGCTGGGCTGGAGGGGCCACGTCCACTCTGGGCAGCACCAGTGACAGCAGACCCTTGGGGGACACTGCTAAATGTGAGCACCACCCAACAGGTCCAGAAAGGAGTTCAGAAAATCTGAAAATCCCAAACTGGTTTGGATTGGAAGGGACCTTAAAGCTCATCTACTCCCACCCCTGCCATGGGCAGGGACACCTTCCACTCCAAGCCCCATCCAACCTGGCTTTGACAAAAAAAGGGGCACAGAAATGGAGTGTAGGGTGACAAAGCTGGTCCTGCCCCATCCCTGGAAGTGTCCAAGGCCAGGTTGGATGGGGCTTGGAGCCACCTGGGCTGGTGGAAGGTGTCCCTGCCCATGGCAGGGGTGGAACTGGAAGGGCTTTGAGGTCCTCCCAACCCAAACCAGCCTGTGGTTCTATGAAACAGCTGAGTTTGACTCATCCCAGGTGAAAGGGGAGCTCAGTGCTGCTGGTGCTCTGATCACTGAGCCAGGCGGATCTACCAGCCCAGAAGAATGTAGGACTCTTCAAAGGGGCTTTGGGGACTCTGACTCGAGGTCTGAGGAGGAGACAGAATGTTCTGAGTTAGGCTGGGTTAGGCAATAGCGAAAGGAACAAAAGTCACCTCAGCAGCACACAAATAAACTGTGTTTGTTATCATGGGCAGCCCCTTCCCCAGGGCCAGTGACTCAGCCAGCAGCACAGAAAGCTCCCGGCACCAGCAAACAATGAATTAATGTGTTTATGAATGTGTTTGAAACTCTTCTTCCCCCCTCGTGCTGCCCAGGAGCGAGCCAGGACGTGCCTGCTGTACTTGGTGAGCCAGCTGGCCAACATGGAGCACTCGTTCCACCACATCCTGCTGCTGGAGATCAAGAGCCTCACGGACACCTTCTCCAGCATCCTGGGCACGCAGAGCAGGGACATCTATCGCATGAGCAACAGCTTCAGTGCCATCGCCAAGCTCCTCGGGCAGCAGCTGGAGGCCAGTGGTGACCCTGCACCCAGGTAGTGGCGGTGTGACAGAGCCCTGCAGGGCTCTGGGAGGCAGCACAAATTCATATGCCAGCTATCCCAATTGCTATGAAAAAGCTCTGTCTCAGATAAACAGGCTGAAGCATCAGGTAAAAATGAATCAGTGAAGTCAGGCTACACAGTTATCATGGAGCTTTTCTAGAAAAGACACACTGAGAGGGATGAGAACAGTGACTGGCTTAACTCCCTGATAGAGGTTTGCCTGGAAACAGGCTGGAAAAGGTTTCTCAGCCACGTACAAGGAGATGTTGTGCTCCCTCAGCTGCTTCTGAACGTGTATCCTAAGGCTGAAGAGCCGGGAGCACTGTGCTGTGTGTCAGGGCAAGAACATAAGTGTTATTTAAATATATAGTGGTAGTCACTTTTAATTAGTGAGAGACCCATAATTGCAGTGAAACAGGTCAGGGGGCACAAAGGAACAGCGATTCTGTGGAAAAATGTAACCCAGATGTCAGCCCAATAACCATGAAGGACAGCCTTGGAGCCAGGCTGGGAGCGCTGGAGCCAAAACACTGAGGTCACTGCAGAAACGAGGAATTGGTGTCCTGGAGAGAGTTAAAAATGAAAAGGGAACCAGGAGACAGTCCCTCACTTCCCTGCAGGGCCCTGAGAAATGCCCACAGCTCACCTGGGGGGAAAGCCCTCAGCAGAAATCGGCCCCTGGTGCTCGTTTTATGCAAAGTTTCCTTGGAGATAACACAAAAGCCAAGTGGGGAGAACAAAGGAGCAGGAACAACACACTCCTTCCAAACTAGCCGAGTTTGCTGAGATAAACAGGAGGGCAGATGTCCCCTGGGGAAGGGACCAGAGGGGTGTCACCCACTCTGGGAACTGCAGAGTAGCAGGACAGGGATTGAGGCACAATAATGTGCAACCCATCGTGGTCCCTCAATTTGTGGCTGAAAAACTACTTTATTTGTTAAAATACTGTGATATTCCTGTTCTTTGTTATCGTCAGTGTTTAACATTGATCTCTAGAGCTGATAAAGAAGGCAGTTAAACACAAGAGAAGGTTTTCATTAAAATCCTGCTGTGTTTCCCCATTTCTCTCTAAAATTCCCTTTGTTAAGGACTTGCTTTGCCAAGGAGTAGAAGCTTCATTGTCTGCATGAGTGTGGTTACAGATTACTTTTTTTATTCTTCAGCTGCTCCTTGCTCTTATTTATTTATTTGTTTGTTTTAAATTGTATTCCCTCCCCAGCCCTCTGTGCCCCTGGTTCCTGGTGTTATCCCAACGTGGCTGTGAAAGATCCCAGCAAAACACTAATTTTTCACTGTTAAAGTTTTTAGCTCTGGGGTTTCACATTTCAGGCCTGTATTGAGTGAAGTATCAGCTCAAATCAAGGCTAAAAGGAGAGTTCTCTGCTGATTTAAGCTGAGTTTATTCCGACCTGTGCTGGGTGAGAGGGATGGGTCCAGATGTCGACATGGAAATGCCCTCCCAGCTCTGGAGCTGCTGCAGCCACTGAAGTGCAGAGGTTTATAGAGAGCAGCAGTCCAGAGAACTTGTGCTGTGCAAGCAGAAGGGGATTTTAAAACGTGTGCCTGGATTATAACCATTCCTTCCAGGACTCGTGTGTTTGCTTAGGGGAAGCTGATGTCTTTGAGGCTGGGGGGGTTTGACACAGGGAGTGTTCCCTGGTGTCAGTGCAGAGCGCAATTAAAGACAGGCCAGGCTCTGGTGCCCCTCTGTGTCACAGAAGTGAAGGGTAGTCAGCCTCAGAGGGGCTCCTGGAGAACATACAGGGGATTAATGGATTTACCCAGCCTGGGAGCACAGTCTGGGCAATGACCCCTCCTGCAGGGCTGCCCATCCCCGTGTCCTGCCTGCCTGAAGGGACCTTTACACAGCGAGAGGACACATGGGGCTGAGACACAAGGAAGAAGTTCTTTCCTCAGAGGGTGGGCAGGCCCTGGCACAGGGTGCCCACAGAAGCTGGGGCTGCCCCTGGATCCCTGGGGTGTCCAAGGCCAGGTTGGACAGGGCTTGGAGCAACCTGTGCTATAGAAGGTGTCCCTGCCCATGGCAGGGGTGGGATGGGATGATCTTTAAGGTCCCTTCCAATCTAAACCCTCTTGTGACTTTATGATAATTCTATGATCTTTCCTCCACCACTTTCCTTCCTCAGACCTCTGTGTCCCTCCTATTTGAGGGGGTGATTAGTGATCACCTCTGCCCAGTGATGACCCACTCTGGATCCATCCTTGCTGCCTCTGTGCCCTCAGAGGTGAAGCCCTGGCAGCAATCCCACCTCCAGAGTATTTTTAGCCATCCCCATTTGTGATGCTCTTTTTCCCAGTGGAAGCACCTGATTTCTGATGCTGATAATGCTCTCCAGGTCTGGAGAAATGTCCTTCATCCTGACACAGCACCCTTGGCGTGCTGCCCTGTGCACTGAGGTCTGTCTGTGCAGGGAGTTTAAAGGCATGGAGGTGATGAGCAGCCTGGCACCATCTCTCAGGGCAGGCCACTGTGATTTCTCCATAAGCTCGTGCATCTTGAAAACAGCCTGAGCTTTGGTGTAAACTGCTCGTGCTCAGCAACCTCAGCACTGTGCCCAGAGCCTCTTGCCAAGCTTGCAAACCATGCCTTGTTTGCCTGGGGCTGGGAGGGGGGGCAGCAGGAAGGGCTGCCAGGCACCCCCTGGGCGAGGGATGGAGCCCTTGCTGGCCCTTCTGCGTGGGGCTGGTGCTCCTGCCCTGCCCAGGGCTCTCAGGGTGCTGCAAAGCTGGCACTCCTGGGAGCTCCCCTGCTCTGAAACCCCGGCCACCAGCCCAGCCAAACCCGGCTGCCGGCCTGAGGAGCAGCAAGTAGTGACAATTCCACCCTCCACACCCCGGGGAGTGGCCCTTTTCTGCACTACAGACGGAAAATAGGGTTCATTCACGTGTTTCCTTGAGGTCTTTTCCAGCCTTAGTGATTCCACAATCCTGGAGGAGAAGCATTTCCTTGTACTCCCTTCCCAAAGCCATGGCAGCTCAATGGGAGAACGCTGGACAAAGAGGTGCTCTTTTAAAGACCATTTCATGGCCCAGCATCATCAGGGTCCCCAGGTTTGGGTTTGTCACTCCTGAGCCCCAGCAGAGCATCAATCCCCTCTCTGGGAGCAGGGGCTTTCCATGCATTTCCACATGGAACAGACTCTGTCCTAGTGCTCAGCTCCCACAAAGGGAGCAGTGTTGGGAGCCCTCCTGGAGCGACAGCTCTCCCGTAAATTAAATCTTGTCCTACAGCCCCAGAAAGATTTGTTAGCAAAGGTCATATCAAGGTGCTTTAGTACAGAAGAATAATTTTCAAGGGCTCCTCGGTGTTAATATATTATGAGATCTTGCTTAAATTAAAACAAGGCGAAACTCACCAGCTCCCCTGAGAAATATCCTGAAGTGCCTTTATCAAAACAAATGAAAAAGTGCATGTTGTGCTGCAGCATTTCTGGTTGTTTCTTTCAAAACATGCTTTTTACAAGTGGTAATTTGCAGTTTGGGGAGTTTTTAATGGGCTCCCCGACTGTGAGCGTGACTTGTTGAGACTCTGCTGCTTTGGAAGTGCTGTGTTAGAACTCTCATTTGTGGTTTTATATATCCAGATTTTACAGATTTAGCTATTCAGATGTTTGCTCATCAGGAAGCAAAAAAAAAAAAAAAAAAAAAAAAGAAAATCAAACAAAGAAATGGTCAGAAACAAAACAAACTTGGTTTACAGCTGTGGGGGGAGTTTAAAAAGTAAATATTCTCTAGTACCCCTTAATTCTCTAAAATTCCTGGCTGCTCTGTCCTGCCTTCAGGATTTTTTGGGCCAGTTACTCCATAGCTGCAGGAGTGAGATGGGAACATGCACATTCCAGCAGAAGGAACCTCGGGGAAGAAGAGGGAGAGGGGAAGGGAAGAAGGGGGAGAGGGGAAGGAGCACCAGCTCCCTGGCTCTTGGTCCCCTGGGAAATCCAGCCCTGCTGCTCAGGATGGCCAAGCAGCATCTCCAGGGCAGAGTAAAGATCCTCAAGGTTTAGGTTTCCAGCAAATGGCCAAATATTCGGAGGAGCTGAGTCTCCCTGCATGCTGTGAGTGATGTAGGAACCCAGAAAAAAGCCCTTCTCAGAAGTTCTGTGTTTGGAGAATCCACATTTTTACCCACAGCCTCTTTTCCCGCAGGTTTCTTTCTGTCCTGTACAATTAACAACTTCCCTTCAATTTATTTGAAAGTTACCTTTGATTTTTGCACAAAAATGTTGTGTATTGTGGCTGCCCCAGCCCTGGGAGTGTCCCAGGCCAGGTTGGACAGGGCTTGGAGCACCCTGGGCTGGTGGGAGGTGTCCCTGCCATGGCAGGGGTGGCACTGGGTGGGCTTTGAGGTCTTTTCCAACCCAGGACATTCTAAGATTCCATAATTCTGTGATTTTAAGATTCCCATAAATTTAAACAAAAACTTCTTGTCCTGTTCCCTTTAATTCTTCATTTTCTCCTTCCTGAATGCAGTGCCATTGCTTGGAGCTTTGCCTGAGCCTGTTTCTGCTGAGTTTTAAAAGGTATTTTTCTTACTCGGAGTGCAATAATTCGGTAAGAACTTCATGTTCTTTGGTTGAATCTTTAAAACCACAGAGTTCTATGAACTCTGCAAGTAGCTTTATGAAAATAATGTAATAAGTCAGTGTTTAGCAAGCTTGGGGGAATGGTTTGAGTTCAGATGAAAACCTTTCTACTATGAACTATCAGGAAGGGTTGTGATTTGCTCATGCAGATACAGCACGTGGAGTTGTCAGAGATGTTCAGGGTTTCTGGTCCATCAGAGACATTGCTGTAGAAGATGCTCCTGAAGATAATCTAAGGAAATCTCTGCTGAAACATATTTATTTTACCACGTCCACGACACGGCTCACAGGCAGAAACGCAGCATCAGCATCGCTGCGAACAGTGCCAGGGTTAAACCTCTGCTCTCTGCTTCCCTAGGGTGGAAAACGACACTGAAACAGAACCTGCTGCACCCCTGGACGATTTCAAATCTGTTATGAGCGGAAGTGAAGAAGATGAAAAGCTTCAAGTCAAAATCCAGGCTTTTGAAGAGAAAATAAACGTTGACAGCAGCACTCCTGGCTCAGTGCGGAGGTACAGCCTGGGCCAGGTCTCCAAAGAGGAGAGGAAGGACATGAGATTTAACAGGTATGGCCCAGCAGAGAGGGTGAGGGGCTTCCTGGATCTCAGCTTTGTCTTCAAACTTCATCCAGACTGTGAGGGTTTGGGCCATTTGCACGACACCCACGGGCATCTGCAGCCTGATTTTAACCAAGTCTCATACGCAGGAGTTCAAAGGCTGGGTGAAATGGTTCTTAGTCATGGAATGGTTTGGGTTGGAGGGGACCTTAAAGCCCATCCCTTGGGCAGGGACACCTTCCACTAGCCCGGGGTGCTCCGAGTCCCATCCAATCCTTGGCCACTTCCAGGGGTGGGGCAGCCACAGCTTCTCTGGGCTATCCATTTAATCTCTTCTGTGCCCCAAAGCAGCACAAGGGAAATACCTGCACAGAGATACCCCAGAAGGGAAGGCACAGAGACCTTTTCGGGGGGGTTGTTCCTGGCAGTGCACATCAAATGACACAGAGTGCCCCCAGTGTGTCCCCAGGCTGCCTCTGCACCGCAGCCTCACCCACAGCTCTGCCCCTCCTGCCCCAGCATTTGCCCTTGAGTCCCTCCTACCCTCGGGACCCTTCACTACCCACCCTCTACTCCTTCAGCCCAGCCCCAGCCCGTTCAGGGGGCAGGGCAGGAGGAGCTGGAGCCTGAGCTGGGTCAGGGAAGTGCTGCTGGATGGAGCTTTTAGGATGTGATCGATACGGCAGAGACACCACTCCTGGGGTTACAAGATCCTTGCAGGGAGGTTCCCTCGCTCCCCCCGTGGAATGCAGATGTTGGGATGTATGGATATTGTTTCGTTTCGTTTGCTCATTAAAGCTGTGGCTTGAGCTTGGCTTTGAAATGCATATTCCCCAGCAGATCTTTGCCTGTGGCTGCGTGAGCCCCACGCTGGGCTCCCTGAGGCTGCTGCTCGGGGGCACAGCAGGGCTCGGGCTGGTTTTGGTGCCCCACCTCTGTTCCAGAGCATTTCTCCTTCCCTCAATGCCCCTCCAGGTCCAAGAGCCTGGCCCTGCACGCCCTGCGCCCCAAAGGGGGCAGCTCGGAGGGAGGGCAGGACGAGGAGAGCGGGGAGGTCTCTGCTGGCATCTCCTTCAGCGACATCTACATCAGCCAGGAAAAGGAGAAAGTGCCCTTTGGGGCTCATCCCGAGGCAGCAGCACGGGCAAGTCCCTTGGTTTCACACCAAAGGATCGACTACCCGACACCAGCCAGTTTGCCAGAACCCACCCAAGAAGAGGCCTTGGAAGGAAGTGCAGAGGCAGCCCCGAGCCCTGTGGAGCACCAGGACAAGCTCTACCTGCACTTGAAGGAAAACCTGGGTAAAGTGAAGGAATACGTGATGGAGATGGGGAGGAAGATTCCCATCCCCGAGCAGTGTGTGATCGAAGGTAAGCGGGAGGAGCCTCTCCCATCCCAAGAGCTTCAACACCCCCCGAGAGCCCTCCAGGGTACCAGCTAAGGGGAGCAAAGGTGCTCCAGCACAAGGGAACGTGTCCAGCTCCAGGGGCTGGGGCTGGGATGGCCAGGAGAGTGGATGTGCCAGGGGCTGGACCTGTGTTAGGGTGATACCCGAGGCTCCTTCTTGGTGTGGAGCAGAGCTGTGTCTCCTTCCAGCTGAGTGAGGAGGATGCAGGTCAGGACCCTCAGGGCAGCCCAGCCCAGCCCAGCCCCAAAACTGCTCAGAGGCACAACAGGATGAGATTCCTGGGTTTGGGCTGGGTGGGATCCCAGCTCCCCTGTCCCTGGGGTTGCTCAATGTTTTCTGCTTTCCCCAAGGGTGGGTTTGTTTCCAAAGGAGAGGGAGGTGGGCAGGGTGGGTCTGTGATACTCCTCCTCTTTGAAGGGAGTGGGTTGGGTTGGGTTGGGTTGGGTTGGGATCCTCCTGCCTATCCCCTTTAACCTGAATTTCTGTGCATCCAACCACTCACTGGTGGCCCTGAACTATTTACAGCCCAACCTTCATGGGCCATGTTGATTCCAAACAGTCTCTGCCTCAATAAATGAAATTAATTTTCAGGGCACGTAAAATATCATCTTCTAATACACCATAACTTCAGCTCCAGCAAAAAGCAACTTAAGCTGATCAAATATTTATTCCTTACTTTTTTAGTGGTCAAGAAATAGAAAAGCAGTTTCCACTCATAAAAAAGACTATAATTATACATATTTTGAAAGCTTATGCTTCTGGAGAGGTTCCTAAATATCCTAATTCTGGGTTTAGAATTTGAAATAGTTATCTGGTAGAATTAATGATAATTTGTGAGTTTTTTCATAAAAAACCCAGTGGAAACGTGAGCGTGAACAATGTGCCTTTTGAAGTGCTGAGTGTTATGACCCTGCATTAAGCAAATACCATATATTGAATATTTGAAATGCATTGCTCAGCTTCCTTTCTGCAGTGCCTACTATGATACATCCTGAGCATGAGACCGTTTCCAAATTCATTCAAACTATTGTAATTTCCTGAAAATCCTCCACCAGCATTCTTAGGGAAATTCTTTGAGCAGGGACACATGTGCAGAGCAGGAGATTTATGTGACTCATTCTAAATCTGCTGAAGAAATGCAGCCTGGCTCAATGCACGGGGGACAGCTTGGGTAATACTCCAGATATTGCAGAGCCAATCCAAAAACCTGCACTGCTTGGACTTCAGAGAGTGCTGAACTCCAACAGACCCATTCAAATCTGTGTTTTACTTTTCAGTATTATGTTTAGGAAAAGAAAAGAAAATATTAATATACACAGTTGGTGAATTTCATGTTGGTTGCGGAGGAGCCTGAAGTGGAAATTGAATATGTAAAACATGGGGAATGTGAAAAGATAAGAACTTCTGAGCAATCCCTGATGAAACAGAGTATTTGAAGGAAATAGTGGCAAAATGTGTCACAGGGAAATGGCCCCGTGATGGGCAAAGAGGGGAGTGCACGTTCCCCACGGAGCCTTCCCTAGGCAGACCTTCCCTGGGCTTTCAGGGGCAGCTCCTGGAGCTCAGCAGGGTGACTGTCAGCTCTAGGAGTTTCCAAGGGATGGAGGATGGGCCAAATCTGGGCTCTCCACCACAACTGCACCCCCTGCTCGTGTGTCTGGTGGGGATGATTGAGGCAGGCTGGGAAGGGTGGGAATTCCTCACTGCCCAACACCCAGACTGGGGGCACCTCCCAAGGGGGATGTGCTGGGCAGGACAGAGTTTGGGGGTTCCCTGGGCAGGACGGAGTTTGGGGGTTCCCTGGGCAGGACGGAGTTTGGGGGTTCCCTGGGCAGGACAGAGTTTGGGGATCCCTGGGCAGGACAGAGTTGGGGCATCCCTGGGCAGAGCCACAGTGACCATGTAGGGCCCTGTCAGAGCTGGGCACTAGCGGGGCAGTGCAGGCTGTCCCTGCCCCTGGAAGGGGGTGGTTTGTAAGGTCCTTTCCAACCCAACCATTCTGTGCTAATTAGAGCCTGAACTGGAAGGATAAAGGAGAAAATCAGAGACCTCCATGTGAAGGAAAATGGACTCCTTAGTCTGGACAAGAGAGAGCTGGTGGAGATTTGCAGCAACACCTTGAATGAGAGAGGATTAACTGAGGGGTGGCTCACTGCCTGCCCCCATACAGGGGCTGGAGAACACCCACTGGAGTCCTCAGGAGCAAATTCCTCACATGCAAAACAGGCACCTCTGCTCTGGAGGACTGGTTGTGATTTGAAAACTGGCTTTTTTACAACTGAGTCAGACATTTGCTGTGTAGGTCTTAACCCTCACAGAATATTTGTGCTTTTCAGTTTCCTTGTTGACTTACAGGCTCATTTGATTTACATTATATGTCCCAATTGATGTAATCTTAGCTGGAGTGTTGGATTTTACAGCTCTGAAGGGATGCAGGTGAGGAGCTGTCAGGGTGGATCCACGAGCTGTCTGTGACAGTTTGAAGATGTCTCATAAAGTCACTGCGAAATTGCCATGTCAGCCCTGTTATCTCATTTGATATTTACTCTTTTTGGCTGGGTGTGCTCTGGGCAGAGGAAAGGTGTGAATTGGGTGATGATCCTACAGCAGGAGCAGCATTAGGACTGGGCTGTTGGCCAGGAGGTTTTATCCTAAGAATTTGGCCAAGCTGAGGGTGTCTCAAAGAGCAGGGAAGCTACACCAGCTCTCCAGACTCACGGGCATAAGTGCATTTTTTGGGATAACGCTGCGGTCAGAGAGGGGATTTGAGCTGGGGCAGAAAGAAGGAACCCAAAGCCACAAAAATCCATTTCTTTGAGCTTGGTTCAGCTTGGGGCCGATGGTTTGGTTCAGCTCCTGCTTAGTTTGAAGCACCGTGCCCAGCTCACATCTCTGCCACACCTTAAGCAGTTTGAGGAATTCTTGTACACAGTGTTTGTCACTTCAATCCCCTTAATCCTGGGCATCTTTTCCAGGAAAAAAAAAAGGGAAAAACCCCACCATATTTGTCATACCCTTCAGCTTTCATGGAGTTAAGCAAAGAGTTTTCATCAGCCCATATTTTTCCAGATGGTTTGTGATCCCGTATCTTATCGGTACCTCCAGGATCTCGCAGAGGGGAGAGGCCCAGGAAATTCCTGAGTGTTCCTGGGGCTGGTTCTTGTTTCTCAGTGAGCCCTGGCAGGGGTTTCTGCTGCATCAGTGGCACTGGGGTCCCCAAGGTCGAGATCAAGGTCCCTACACTGCAGCTTCTCCACTGGTTTGGGAGAGGCTTCTCCTCTCCCAAAAGTCCACCAGCCCTCCTGCTTCTCCAGGTCTGCCAAACCCTTCTGGGGAAATGGGGTTGGTAGTGGGTTGAGGTTGCTTTGAAAGGCTTTGGTGCAAGATGGAATTCCTCCATCAGGTGTTGTTATCCCCTGATCTGAGGGTGGGCAGGCCCTGGCACAGGGTGCCCAGAGAAGCTGGGGCTGCCCCTGGATCCCTGGGAGTGTCCAAGG
>JAWMRC010000008.1:1258869-1275774 GCA_035584755.1 Thripadectes ignobilis | reverse complement strand
ACTTGCAGAGCCAGAAGGTCCCCCCTGAGCCTCCTTTTCTCCAGGCTGAGCCCCCCCAGCTCCCTCAGCTGCTCCTCCTCACACTTGTGCTCCAGGGTTGGGCACGATGCTGACAGTGATGCTGAAGAGGCAAAACAAACCCCAGAGCAGCCTCCTCCTCCCCCAGACTGATCCATAATTTGTGCATCAGCTGGTGGTGGTGCTGGTGGAGAGACACACATCCTGCTGAGCACATTTGCCCTGGCAGGTTGTCCATGCACAGGACACATGGGAAGGACACAGCTGGAGTGGCTTTGAGTCCCCCTGGGATTTGGGGACACGAGCTGTTGGTGTGCATTGCTGCACTCCTGAGTCCCTTTGGTTCCTCTCCCTCTTGGCCCAGGACCTGGAGCACGTGCAGATGCACCTGGAAGAGGTGAGGTTCTTCGACCTGTTTGGCTACAGCGAGGAGGCAGGAGCCTGGCAGTGCTTCATGTGCAACAACCCCGAGAGGGCAACAGGTACGGGGGCAGGTGGGACCTGCAGCCCTGCTGGGGCTGGGCTGGGGGCACTGGAGCTCCTGCGTGGTGGGGACGGGGCTTGGGGAAAGGGAAACCAAACTTTCCAGTGGCTCTTTGAGTGGGAATTCTCCACTGAACTCCCCTCCCATGAGAGAGTCCAGCACAAACCTGATTTGGTGTGTGCTTAGAGGGGGACAACCCAAAATTAACTCGTAAATCTGCAGAATTACCCAGGCCTGGGGAGCAGGAGGGCTCTGCACCCATCTGAGGTGACTGCAGAACCACCTCCCAGGTCCCCTGGAGTCCCACAGGTGACACAGGTCAGGGCACACTGGCACAGAGACAACACCAGATTCATATCTTCAGTCCCAGAATTATCTGCTTTGATGGAATTTAATCCATAGTACACAACTCTGTAGGAACAAGGCAGTGCTTAAGACCAGCCAGAATACTTCAGCTGTATTGGGAAAGAGGGTGAGTGGAAAACAGGAGAGAACACTTTTTCCCAGGTAGAAGAGCCTGGTGACATGTTTAGAAGCTCTCTGGTCCCCATGTGTTTCAGATCAGTGCACTGGAACACAGACAAATGGCTTGCTCTTAGATGATTTTTGCCACTCTGTAAAAGTCTGCCCAATTCTGGCCAAGAATTTTGAATAGTTTGGCCGAGCCTTTGAATAATTGGCTGTTTCAGCTATTTATATTAACAATTCTCTCTGTATTCATCAGCCCTGGATTCAGTGAGTCTTGCAAGGGTGGCTCTGCTGCAGGCCAGGCTGCCCCTGCTCCTTTCAGAGGCTTTGACCATCTTCCTCCTTCACAATTCCCAGGGGACTCAAGGACCAGAAAAGAAATCACCCTGTGAGCTGGAATTTCATGTCCACAGTGGTCTCAGTGTGGTTTGCCCTCACATCAGTGACAGACACGTGTCAAGCTGCAAGGAAAATGAGTCTCTTGCTTAAAATTTCAAGGCTTAATGAAATAGCTTTAGGCTTAATTTCCAAAAGCACTTAACTAGTCCGAAGAGAAATGCTTGGACGATGCTCTCAGGCACATGGGGGGATTCCTGGGGTGTCCTGTGCAGGTCTAGGAGTCAGACAGGGGTGGAGTCACCATCCCTGGAGGCATTTAAAAGAGGAGTAGACATGGCACTTCACAACATGGTTTAGTTGGCGTGGTGGAATCACTCAAATGCTGGACTTGATGACCTTGGAGATCTTTTCCAACCTTTGTGGTTCTATGATTCGGTGACTAATGCATTCAAAGCTCTGCCCTCCAGCCTGAGTGAGTTCCAGGCAGCAGTGGAGCTGTTCTGTGTTTCCCAAGAGGTGCCAAAATCCCCTCTCTGGAGATGTGTGAGGTGGGAGAAGACTGATAAACATCAGCATCTACGAAATCCCCATTTGTGCTTTGCTTTGGAGCCAGGGCTGGGTTCAAGGATGTCTCTGAGGATGGGCAGGAGTACAAGGAATGGGCACAGAATATTTTTGGGCTGTAACTGTCCTTTTTCTGAGCAATGACTCTCTTTGTCTCCATTTAAAGACACCTTTGTAAGAGAAGTCTTGACTGGGTCCTGTGAAAGCTCAAGGAAAGGAGCATGGAAGGTGGAGGTCAGTGGGATAGAATCTGCAGGGAATGCCAGATTCACCTTTGTGTTGGTGATGGAGAGCTGTGGAAGTTGGGAGGAGTGCACAGGGGGACCCTTGGGGTCTTTCTGGGTTTATAGGATCTGACACAAAAAGAGGGTTCTGAGGTCTCCTTGGCTTGGTAAGGAATGTAAAGGCTGTGAAACATCTTTTATTTTCATTCCAGAGTGGGGCAGACACTTTGAAACCCCAAATGCTTTTGAAAGACAAGAAAGTCATTTCTTCCTCTCAGCAATGCAGTTTAGCAACCGAATTCTTGTGGAAGAAGGAATTCAGAGGCAAATTCTTGTTCTATTATTGTCTTCTGGTTTCTGTTCATGTGGGGTTTTGTTGCATTTTTGGGATGCCGTGTTGCAAGATGCCGTTTATCCTCCAGACTTGAGCAAGCATTTTGTCCTAAAGTCTTGACCTTGGGATACCCAGGGGAGCTGTGGCTGCCCCTGGATCCCTGGAAGTGTCCCAGGCCAGGCTGGACGGGGCTTGGAGCAACGTGGGCTGGTGGGAGGTGTCCCTGCCCATGGCAGGGGTGGGACTGAGTGGGCTTTAAGGTCCCTTCCAACCCAAACCATTCCATGATTCTGCGATCAGTGATTTTTTTATGTAGCTGGAAGGATTTTTGGATCAGGACTACCCTTGGAGGCTGATCCTGTTTGGAAAGAGCCAGTTATGCTCCAGCAATGTGGTGGATGAACCCACAGTGGCAATTAACCCAGGGAAAGTTGGAGTGTTTCTCCTGCATTCCTCTGGTTGCAAAGCATGTCTTGTCCAACCACACATTTCCAGAAGTGCTGTTAAATCATCCCAAATTGGTTTTTCCTGCCACTGAGAAGCAGCATTCCCACAACTCCTCCTCATCTGCTCAAACACACGTGCGTGCCCTGGTCTCAGAGGTAGGAAAGACAGCTCACACCATCATTTATTTCAGTTGTGGCCATTGGAGGCACTGGGATGTTGGTAAATGTGAGAATTCCTTCGTTAGGAAGAGCTCATCATTGGGAGCCTCATTTCAACAGAACCCCCTGTTGACAATTGGCACAAACCAACTCTGTAAACCCACTTGATAGGCAGTGAGGGAATTGCAGCACACTCCTCCCTCCTCTGGAATCCCACAAAGCCACGGCAGGAAGCCCTGGAGGCGGCACCAGAGCCCTGTGCCCATGGGCAGCGATTGGGGTGAAACTGGGGGGGTTGTGAGTTCCTCTGGAAAGCCCAAATCCCTGGGAGAAGCCCCCAGCAGAGGGACTGCAGAACCCCTTCGTGTCCCTGCAGCACTGGGGGCTCTCCAGGCAGCCAGAGAGCCCCTGCAGGATCCTGGAGAGTGCCATTTGGCAACGTGTTCTCTCCAGCCAAGCCCAATGTGCTGATGAATGCAAGAGGGAATCCATACCGACTTTATCTGCCACACATTCCAGTCTTTCAAGTTCATGGGAGTTTATTATCATTGAGATCATTCATGAATTCTTTATGTTTCATCAAAAGCAAGATTTAATGCTTTGGGCTTTATCTGTCTCGGGCTCATCTTGGAGGAGTTTGGAGGGGGTTTTATTCTTTATTCAGTACCCAAACTGCTTAAAGCTGGATGCATTGTAGTTCTGCAAACTAAGAAAGATAGAACATAAAAATAATTCTGACAGACACATGATCAGGAACTGTTCAGGGTTAAACTGGAGTTGGTGTCTCTATACTGAGATGCTTTAAGAAGAAATAAAAAAAAAAATCCAAAGACCTTTGGATATTTCATGACCTTTTCAAACTGAAAGAGGAGAAAATTAGATGGGATATTGGGAAGGAATCCTTCCCTGGGAGGGTGGGCAGGCCCTGGCACAGGGTGCCCAGAGAAGCTGCCCCTGCATCCCTGGGAGTGTCCAAGGCCAGGCTGGAGCACCCTGGGCTGGTGGAAGGTGTCCCTGCCCATGGCAGGGGTGGCACTGGATGGGCTTCAAGGTCCTTCCAACCCAAACTATTCTGTGATTCTATTTTATAGTAAATAATTTTTGATTTTTGACTCTGGGCAATATTTTGTGCTTTACTGTTTATTCTGAAGAAAAAAAAAGTAATGATAAGTATAAAGGGAACATAACCTTTAGAAACTTTTAATTTCTTTTTCCAAGCTGAAGGTCCCATGGTCCATGTCAAGGTACCACCACACAGAGTGATTTCAAACCCAGGATGATGGGACCACCTAGGCTGAGCTGAATTCCAAAGAATCCTCTCCAATAATGCTGATATCAAAGAAATGTTTTCTCTTTGATCTCTGTCTTTTTACATGTTTTTCTAAAGATGTCTAAACCTGATTTTTAAAAGTCAAGTGAAGGAGAACCATGACACGCCTAAGCTGTTGCTCAGGTGATTGAACCACATGTTAGACTAGAAATAACCCCATTTTCTCTCTGACCACTGCACCACAGAGCCCTGCCCTGCTCCACAGGAAATCTTTATCTTAGAATTTATCGTGGCACATCTTGATCTTTGCTTGGGCAAAGTAAGGAGAACACACTTCATTAGTTTCCCATGGTACGAATAATAATATGGAAGGTCAATCTTAAATCATTCTCTGATCACTTTTCTGAAGTCTTTCCCTTTGTCCTTCCATGCAAGGTGAAGAAATCCAAACTGGCTCTTTTCAGGACTGTGGAGGGGGAAGGCACGAGGCATAAACTGGAACAGGGTGGGCTCAGACTTTCTACAGAGAACACTTTCTCCCCTTGAGGATGACCAGGCTTGGAACAGCTTGCCTAGAGATGTTGTTGAGATTTTCTAAGTTGTGGGTCATGAGCAGCCCAGTGTGACCCCAGAGGGGACCTTGCTTGGAGCAGAGAGACCCCCTGAGCTCTCCTCCAGATGAATTACCCCGTGGCTCTGTGAAGTCAACCGCAAGGAAAATAAGCAGAAGGACTTAGAAAAATATTGGAAAAGAGCTTCATTCTTATCTTTCGTGGATCTTTGTCTTCTGAGCAGCCCCTCAGACATGCTGGCAGCAGATTCATTATGACCACTGACATCAGAATTCCCCATGGGCTTCTTTGTGGATGCGCTGCTTACAGCCCTTAAAGACAGATCAACATCTCTGGTTTTGAAAGATTTTGGCTGTAAAAATTCACTTTAGGCCAGAATTGCACATTCACTTCCCTTCTCATGGTGTGCTCCTGACCACAGACTGTCTCAGCATCTTGTGGTGCCTGAACCTTTTGTGCTTTGCACCTTCTCAGTTTGGGTTAGAGCACGTTCCTGTGCTCTGGACTCAGGTGGAAGCTGTTCCTGTGGGGGGTAGAGAACAATATTGAACACAACCACCAAGTTTTGAAGAAGGGCCACTGTCAAAGGTGGCTCTGTCCCACTGAAGAGCCTGTGGTGAGACGGGGCAGCCCCAAAGCAGCTTCCTGGAGACTGGTGCCATTTTGCAGTGACAACAGTCATGCAGGGGCAAAACAAGCCTCTGCTTTACTCTGTCCCGTGCCAGGCTGGGTGGTGTGACCAGCACACCGATGCTGGCATGAAAATACATGGCAAAGAGTCTTGGAGCTCCGTGGAGCAGAGCCAGCCTGGTTCTGTCCTGGAAGTCCCAGCTGCAGTTCCCCACCGGCACTGGGGCTTTGCCAACCCCTTTCCATTCATCCCTCCCCTTCCAAACGCTCCCCATCCACAGAGACAGAAATATTTATGGTCTTTCATGAGGAAATTGCTCTGGTCCCCCCTGCCAACATAAACAACGCCGGGGAAGGGACAGGCGTTTATCTCCATCTGATGTGTTGTAGTGGTGGGGTTTGTTTTCGCTCTTCCAGGAGGGACAGAGATGCCCCAAAGTCCTAAAGCCCAAGGCAGTGCCTTGGGTGGCTGCACGGGGTCACCCCGCTCACCTCCACCCTCACCAGCCTTGGGGCTGCAGGAGCCTCGTGCCCACATGCCAAAAACACTTTCAAGGAAAAGCGCTGCTGGATGAGCTGGGGCTGAGGGGTGGGAGAACAGCCAGCCAGGGGATAGCTGACTGTCTGACAGATGCTGGGACGGGCTCCAAGGCAAACATCCCATCAGAAAACATCCGTTCTCAGTCGGCTTGTGCCTTGGCCTGCCCCCCAGCCTGTCTGATCCTCCCTGTCCTGGCTATCGGTGTAAAAATAGAAGAGAAAGGAAAAAGAAACCCAGAGGAGATGTTGGGGTGATGGTTTCAAACTGCCAGAGGGCAGGGTAAGCTGGGATACTGGGAAGGAATCCTTCCCTGGGAGGGTGGGCAGGCCCTGGCACAGGGTGCCCAGAGAAGCTGTGGCTGCCCCTGGATCCCTGGGAGTGTCCAAGGCCAGGTTGGACAGGGCTTGGGGCACCCTGGGCTGGTGGGAGGTGTCCCTGCCCATGGCAGGGGGTGACATTGGATGGGCTTGAACTTCCCCTCCAACCCAAACCATTCTGGGATTCCTGGAAGGTTTGGGAACACTCTCCCAGCTCCCAAAACCCTGCACGTGTCCAGCCAAGGTAAGTGCCAGTGAACACTGGTCCAGGTGAGCATCACCTTGGCAGAGGTGGCCACGGCTGGATATACACACTGTCACTGAAAGTCCTGGGTGGGAGGGCACCTGGTGTCCCAGCCCCATGTGGACATCCCACTTCTGGCTCAGAATTCCGTCTCCACAGGGCTGCTGTAATGAAGGGGCTGCTGCAGTTAATGGAGAGCAATATCCCTAACAACAAAAATTCCTACTTTGGGTCCATAAAATTAGAAAAGGTTATGGCAGGGCTGAGGAACAACAGGGAGGTGTAATGGTGGGGAGAAGTACAGGGTGGCTGAGGGGATAGGGAAGGAGGTGGGAGAGGGGTCCAAGCTGTCAGCTCCATCTGCTTGGCACCCCCAGCAAGACAGGACTGAGGGCTGAGATGCCTTTCTGAAGTGAGAGCTGAATGCTGGAGGTCAGGAAGATGTGGAAGGCAAAACAACCTTCCTGCAGCACAGCACGGGCCGGAATTCTGGCTGGGGAAAAGGGGGGGCAGAACTTACCCCTGGCTGTGTGGTCACCTCCCCAGTTGTGAATCAGGATGGGCAGCCTCTGATTGAAGGGAAGCTGAAGGAGAAGCAAGTCCGCTGGAAGTTCATCAAGAGGTGGAAGACTCGCTACTTCACCCTGGCTGGGAACCAGCTGCTCTTCCGGAAGGGAAAGTCTGTGAGTCAGAGAACACCCCTTTGAGTTCCCCCTTTCCCTGCTCCCCAACACCATTCCCAGGGGTTGCACTGCTCACTTTGCCCCTGGTACTTTTGCCCCTCGCAAAGTGTACGGCAGGGGTGGAACAGCCACAGCCAACATGGTGTATTGGAGCTGTCACTTCTGGGACCCCAATTTTCAGGGGGCTCAAAGACCATCTCCCACCCCCTGCCACGGGCAGGGACACCTCCTGCTAGCCCAGATTGCTCCCAGCCCCCTCCAGCCTGGCCTCGGGCACTTCCAAGGGACACGGGCTGTTCCTTGGGATGGCAGAGGGTTCCCCCACCCCATAACCGGGCTCTGTCCCCGCTGTGTCCCAGAAGGACGACCCCGACGAGTGCCCCATCGAGCTCAGCAAGGTGCAGAGCGTCAAGGTGGTGCCGAAGAAGCGGCGGGACCGGAGCCTGCCCCGCGCCTTCGAGATCTTCACGGAGAGCAGGACGTACGTGCTGAAGGCCCAGGACGAGCGGCACGCCGAGCAGTGGCTGCAGTGCCTCAACGTGGCCGTGGCACAGGCACGGCAGCGCCACAGCCACGAGGCCACCACGTACCTGTAGCCCCGGGGACCAGGGAGCAGGGCTGGCCGCTCCCCCAGACCCAGCTCCCGGCCATGGGGAGCTGTGGGTATACTGGGATTGCTGGGAGAGCTCTGGGCAGTGCCAGAGGGGCAGAGGTGGCACGCCAGAAGAGAGGGTGCCACCCCGCCCTGCCACGGTGACACTGGTGGTGTAGGAGCAGCTGCCACATTCCCATGGGAAGTCCGGTGTTTTCCTTCAGCCCAGAGTCCTGAAAGCCAGGAAAAGTGGGCAGAAACAGCCCCACGCCCTCAAAGGCAGGAAAAGTGGGCAGAAAGAGCCCCATGCCCTCAAAGCCAGGAAAAGTGGCCAGAAGCAGCCCCAAGCCCCCAGCCTGGCTGAGGTGACGAGGTCTCGGTGGCTGCTGACAGCACTGAGGGCATTCCAGGTGTAAGGAATTTCTGCTCCTCAATCACGTTGATGTAAAAAGCTAATTTTCCTTATTATTTAATCTCAGTGGATTTTATCCTTTTGCTGATTATAGGTCTCTGTGCTGCTTCTTTCAGGTTGAAACTGGGCAATCTGAAAGATTTCACACTGCTGGGAAATAATTTTAAATATTTAACTGTTTTGATTTTCCCTCTTTCCTGCTTTTGCTCCCCTCCTGCCTCCTGCTTTTCAAAGTTTCTCCAAACCTGAAAAATTCCCAGTTTGTTTGGTTTTCTTTGTCACTCTCAATTGATTCCAAACTGGAGGAAGTGCTGTAGGAGAGACTGAAAGCAAAAGAGGGGGAGAAAATTAAGAAGTCTGGAAGTGAGGAAAGTAACTCAGAGATCTAAGGCTGAGTCAAAATAAAATTTGAAATTTTCCAACCTAGAAAAATGTATCTTAATGTTGTTGCCAAAAGGGTGGGGAAAACAGGAAAAAATGCTTTTTGCTGTAACCTGGCCCTTCCACCTGGTAGCAGAGGGAGCCCAGTGGTGTCTGACAGCTCCGGGCAGAGCATGGCAATGGAATCTGCATTCTGGAATAGTCTTTTGGAGATTTTAGGTGGTTGGCTGAGGAATCAGAGGGGCAGAAGAAGACCTCTGCCAAGGGCCCAGGAGATGCCTTACCCAGCTCCAGACTTCCCCATGCTCCTGGTGTCTGGAGAGAGGCGGAAATGCTCCAATTTCTGAAAATCCTCGTATTGACTGAAATGTGGAGGTGAGTGAGAGATCAGAGCGTGGCCAGGTGACCCAAAACACCCTGTTAAAGCTCAGTCTACTCACAGAGGACAAGGAAGCCCATCCTTTGCAGGCAGCAGGGCCAGGGCAGGGAAAGACACACGATGGGAATTTTCAGGGCCACCCTGGCGCTTGGGAAAGGAGATTTCAGCCATTTCATTTCAATGCCTGGAGCCACAAACCCTTCCTTGGCCCACAGGACCCACCACTGAGTCTAAGGGCAATGAAGTCCATCTCTAGGTGTGAACTCCTGGGTTTATGGTCCTGAGTTCCAGAATTATGTCCTGTAGTAAACACTGAGTTCACCCACGAGTTCAGTGACATGGTAAGTTGGCCACGAAAAACAATTTTAACAGACAAAATAGTCTGTATTTCTTAATCTGGAGGCCAAGTTTCAGTCTGTCACCTAGGAATGACATCACCAATGTCATGACATCATCGAGGTGTGAGGCAAACAGGGCTCTGCTTCTCCTGCTGTCCCCGGGCTTTGTCACCAGCACTTGGCTGTCACCAGGCACTCACATCCTTCCTCCCAGTCCCAAGGGGATGGGAACAATATGGAATGCACAGCTCCGGAGTCAGAGAGAGCCCGGGTCCTGTGCCAAACAACCATCCCCTCAAATAAGCAGCTTAGCCACACTTCTCCTGCCTCAAATTAAAACTTGGAGGAAAATAAAAGAGAAATTCAACTGGCAATTTATTCTAGTCATGCTCCTAAAAGGAGAAACAGAAATCATCCATCTAGTGCGGGCTGAGAGCTGGGAGTTTCTCAAGCAAATATATAAATAGTTTTTATTGGCTCTTTTTAAAACAATGTGTATAGAAACGCTTTGGATTTAAATAATAAAAAATATAAAAGGAGGGAACATGTTGGTAGCTCTGGCTGTGCTGTATTTCCTTGGTTGCTTTGCTCACCCTTGCAGATGACAATGTTGAGAGCTCCTGGTGGGCTCAAAAGAGGGGGCTTGGGCACTTCTTGGAAAAAGGGATTGATGGAAACACCCTCCTTGGCCACAGCCCCAGGACTCTGCTGAGCATCTGCTCCTCCCTGCCAGGAACAGCCTCTGTCCTGCCCAGTTTCCAGCACAAAAGGTGTTGCTGTGTCTCTCTGGGGTGTGAGTTCCCCTTTCCTGTGCACTCCTGTCCTTCAGGCAGCGTTTGGTGGGGGGACCCTCACTGTGGTGGGGAGAGGGACCAGTCCCAGCCCTGTCCACATGGGACACCAAACCCACCTGGTGTGTCCCCCCAGGGCAGCAGCAGTGCCATTTCCAGGGGGTCCATGGAAGCAGGTGAGCTTTGGGGGGTGCTGGCCACGACCCTGGGGCTCAGCCAGCCTGTCCCCATCACAGGGAGAGCTCCCAGTCCAAACCAACACCCCCAGTCCCCTCTACAGACTGGGGGCACACACCAAGGCTTAGGGTCCAAACCCGAGCCCACAGCTGGAAAACCAGACCAAAATGCAGACCTGAACACTCCTGAATGTGACAAATTTCCACACCCTCTGGGTTTTACAGAGCAGCATCACTTCTCCAGGAAACAAATCCTTCAAATATTGCCTCCCACTTATGTTCTCATCCCTGCATAGGGACAACAATCCATGTGTTCCTGGAAGGGCTGATGTCCACTGTGATTTCTGTGCCCCAGCACACAGACGTTCCAGGAATCCAAGCCTGGAGCAGTGTGTGGATCCCCCTGCACTCAGGAACAAGTGGTGCCACATCCTTGCCTGCCACTGTGCTGCCAAAGGGAGGGACGGGCTGGCTCTGCCTCTGGCTCTGGCACAGCGGGGCTGGCTCTCACCTCTGGGCCAGCCACTGCTCCCTGCACCTCTGCAGAGAGGGGCAGAGCTGACCCAGCCCAGAGCTGCTCTCCTACTGGGAGCACTGGTGCCATGGGTGGGCTTCCAGCTGAGCACAGTCCACAGGGGATCCACTGGAGAGGAGCCCTGCTGGGAATGGCAGTCAGGCTGATGACCTCCCCAGGGTCCCTGCGAGCAGGAACTATTCTGTGATCTACACTGGGGCAAGAGGAGTCCCAGAAATGTCTCTGCAGCTGCAGTCACCGTGTCCAAACCCACTCCCTGAGCCTTCCTGCGCTGTTTGGGGCGGCCAAGGGGACTCCTTTGTGCCCAGACAGGTGTCCCTGTGCCCAGATGGGCTGGCAGGGCCACACCTTCCACACCAGGTGAAAAACATGAGTGTTTCCCCACAAACCTCCTTATTAAACCGTTGTTTCCTCATCAGTGCTCAACTGTGCTTGAACATTTCAATTAAAATCACTTTGCCATTTTTCCTGATTTGCTAAGCTCTGAGTGGGGCCCATTCTGCAATCCCACCCAGAATTTCCAAGGACATGCGTGTGGAGGGCGGGCTGGCTGGGACTCCCCAAGCCCCGTGCACCTCCATGGGGCTCCCACTGACGGGATTTCCCAGAAATGTGAACCATATTGCACCAGCACTGCCCTCCCAGGGCTGAGCACGGGCTGGGAAGTTGTCCAAGGAAATTTCACCCTCCGATTCCCTCCTCCTCCCCGCGCAAATCATTCCCCAGCGTGTCTGACAGGAACGGGATCACGCAGGCTACAAATGCTCAGGTGCTGCCCACAGCCATCCCACACAGCATGAGGATAAGTGGAAGAAGCTGGACATTATTTTTCCAGCTTTTCCAAGTCCAAACCTGGCAGCCCATGGGAATAACCTTGCCTGCTTCTTGCTGACAAGTTGTCTAATTCATCTCGGTGCCGGTGACTAATATTCCTTGGGTAAAATCCATGACCTCGCTGAGGTCAGAAGCAAAGATCCCATTAACTCCAACAGGGCCAGGGTTTGGTTCAGATCAACCCCTGTCCTGGTGGCACCTTGGCAGCTTCCTACGCCCCCCAGGCTTGGGCAGCTGCAAGAACACAACCCCTTCCCTCCCCACTGACAGACCTCAGGCACCTGGTTTGCAGCGAGGAGTATTTTGGTGAGAAAAGCTCCTTCTGTCCCTCTGAGCAGCATGGAGAACCTTCTGTGGCTCCAGCAACCTGCACGGTGACCATCCTGAGGGACCTGTGTCCACACTGCTCCTCTGCTTTGGACAGGGACAGTGCTCCAGCAGCTTCTCATGCTGAACTGGCAGGAGGAAACAAAAAATGGGCTTTAGTTGGGATTTTCATTCCATAGAAACATGCCTGCAGCGGGTAGGAAGTATTTATGCTGCACCTGTGAAGGAACAGACAGTGATTAATTAGATGTCAAATTACAGCTCCAGTGAGTTGGCTCAATTATACCATAAATCTCCCCGTTGTCTCATTAGGCAAAGAAAGAAGCAAAATCAGACTTGATCCATCTGAGTGTTTCACTGAAATGAGCCAGAGCTTTCAAAGCAGTTTGTGTTGGGGTTGGTTGTATCAGGACACGGATGGCCCTGGACAGCCCCACCTGGGACCCCCAGTGTCTCATCCAGGGCCTCCATCCCACCCTATAGGAGCTGATCCTGGTCCTGCCCCACCACAGGATTCCCCCAGCCCCAGGGAGTTCTGAAAGGTCTCACACAGTCTCAGAACATCAAAAGATTTAGATTGATTTGCTCCTACAAGCATGGACAGTGTCATAAAAACATTCTGTCCACCTTATGTGCATACAAACTGCCCATCCCTGGAAGTGTCCAAAGCCAGGTTGGACGGGGCTTGGAGCACCCTGGCATAGTGGAAGGTGTCCCACCCAGGGAATGGGATGGTCTTTGGGTTCCTTCCAACCCAAACCTTTCTGTGATTCTATGATAATCCTGGCATTTAAATAACTGCAACTTTTAGGACACACTGAAATCACTTGGCTTTTTTAGGACAGAAGTGCCAATATGTTTAAGCAGCAGTCATTGTTTAAGAGCCAAGTTTAGACTCCTGGTCTCTGCTCCTGCCCTTCCCTTCTGGCTCCTCCTCAGCAGAATTCACCCTGGTTTCAGTGCACAGAGTGTGGGCAAAGACCATTAGAAATACTTGATCACAGAAGGGACACCAATGCCTCCAAGTTAGGAGCAAAAAAACCCTGTTTTCTAGTTCCTGGAATTATTCATGGAAAAAACGTGTGTCTGTAAGAGGGTCCTTTGTTTCACTGGTTTTTTGTGAAAGATAACTTTGTGTTAGCACGGAATGCTCTTGTTAAAGGCTCGAAACCTTTGCTGGAATGACTCTTTAGTTAAGGGTAAACAGCAGGAGGAGGCCATGTGTCTCACAACAGCCCCACAACCAAAGGCTTCTGCCTGGCTGTGGGCTGGGGCTTTCAGCCCAGGGGAAAACATTCCTGGCCAGGGGTGTTGTTTTTCCTTTGAAGGACACAAGTGTGAAGATCCTTTGCTCCAGTGGCGCTCAGGCAGCAGCACAGTGTATTTTTCCAGCTGTCCAAGATTCTGCCTCAGTTCACAGAGTCACAGAGTGCTGGAATGGTTTGGGTTGGAAAGGACCTTAAGGACCATCTCGTCAGAGCTGTGCAGGATTGGGCTCACTGTGTTCTCATCAGATCCCTTGCAGACCTGGATCCAGCAGGACAGGTGTCCAGGATAAGTGGGCCCAGACTGTCATCAGTGGGACAAACAGGGAAGGCTGGGCTGGGTGGATCTGTAATCCCAGACAGGAGGCCATGCCCAGCATCACCTCCAACAGGAACCAGTAGCAGATGCTTGAGGAGAACGTGGATAAATATTGAATGACCCCTCTCTGCACCACCCTCTGTGTCATCACCAGTAGACACTTCAGGAACCTCTGACTCCACAACCTGACATTTAATAATGAGGTTTTCATAGAATCACAGAATCCCTGAGGTTGGAAAAGCCCTCTAAGACCATTAGGTCTGTTCCCCAGCACTAACCCGTGTCCCCAAGTGCCACCTCCACATGGCTCTGAAATCCTTCTAGGGATGGGGACTCCACCCCTGCCCTAAGCAGCCTGGTCCAATCCTTTTTAAAGCCAATTTTTCCCAATCCCTTTGGGAGAAAAGAGGGGAAAAAAGAAGTCTCGTGGACTTCCATTCTGAAAGGGAAAACAGTGTGGGAGTCTCAGTGGGATGTGTCTGGATGGAGTGAGAGTGATGGCACCATCAGTCAGGAGGCACAGGCACCCCCAGGTCACCCACTGCACCCTCGAGCCTGCTGGGGCCACAGACCTTCTCCTTCTCAGCAAGCACTGAGGATTCACCACATTTCCCACTGGGCATGGTTGTTTCAGGGAAGGTCTAGATAGAGGCATCTCGTTTGGATCAGTACATCTTGGGTTAGGAAACACAGCTTGACGTGAAGCCCAAAAATGCCAGCAATGCCTTTTGTCCACCAGTGGGTTTCAGCAGCTTGTTAAATGTTCACAGATTGTGGAGGGAGGCAAAATGTGACAGGCTCTGAAGAGCCCCACTGGGAACACCTGCCCTTTATTGGGGCTGTGTGAGTTTACACAGCACACTCTCCCTTAACCTTCACTGCATCCCAAAATGTGCCTTGGGAAAATTTAGAGCACTGCAGAACAGTCAGCTGGACTTGGCCAGGACTGGCTGGAATGTTCTCATAAATCAGAAAGCAAGCAGGGTTTTCTCAGCTCCTGGAGAGGTGGGAATGCAGAGGGGAGTGCCTGGGATCACAGAGATCCAGCTGCTGGCGTTTAGGCATTAAGTGGCACGTGGCAGAGAGCTATAAAATGGGCAGTGTGGCATGGAGAGGGTGAGCAGGGTTTGTGGATGGGATAAGGAGATGGTGGCTTAGGGCTTCCTTGTCCTAGGGCTGTTGGGTGGTGAGATTTTATAGCAGAAATGTTCAGCAAGGAAAGTTCACCCAATGTAAAAGGTGGTTGGCTCTGACCCACAAACTCCTGAATTTGCTGGGAGCTGGGTAAGGACCTGAAGAAAGCCATGGTGGGGCCTGCTTGGTCTTGGACTCCTTGAGAAGAGAAGAAGAGCAGGATGCTGAGCAGCCCCAGTGTTTGCTGGGATCCAGGACAGCTGTTTTGGGGGTGTGGAGGTGGTACCACCCCGGCCCCATCTCCCTGAAGGCTCTCCAAGCAGAGGTGGGAGCAGGTAAATGTCCAGTACCTGGTGTAGCCCTGTGATGATTTGAGCTCTGGATGCATGGAGGGTTATCCCAAAGGAACAAAGAGCTTTAGGAGAGGCCTTGCTCTGCTCCAGAGTCAGTAGAGGGAAGGGACAAACATTTGGGGAAGCACAACCTGTGAAATCCATCAGCCTGAAATCATAAATTGACTGTTTTGATGGGCACAGGAGAATCAGAGCTCCTCAATATATGCTTGAGGTCCTGATGTTTGCAGCTGGCTGAGTCATTTAGGTTTTCTATTAGCTCCAGTGCAGTGAAAATGGTAATTCTAGTCAACTGAATTTTCTTTTGGTAATGATGTATGCAAATGGGCTTCAAGGGAACAATTGGATTATGCTGATCCCTTCTGAGGGTTGCACTGTGACACCAGTGCAGGCGTCTGGCACATTTTGGGTGTACAATCAGCACTAGTCTTGTTCTGCTGCACAACAAGGGCAAAGGTCCTTCTTCCACCCCTCCTGGTATTATCTCCAGGTACAAAAGGGCCACAAAATCCAAATTTACACATATTGAACCTGACGTAATTCATCATTAGTACAATCCTATTTGCAACTAAGGCAGGATAAATCAGGAATTTCCCTTCTTAAGATCGCTGAGCCTCCCACTCCCTCCCTGGAGCTGGCAGAGCCCCTCTGAGCCCCTCTTCCCTGCAGGAGCCACTCCTAACAAGCCTCTATCAAAGGTGCTGCAGACAGGCAGGAGATCGTGGGTGTTCCTTTGATTTTTTCCAGTTCAACTCGCTTCCAAATTTAGCTTTACCTGAGGTCAAACACAAATGCTGTGAAGTTTTGGGTAGTTTCACAGTAAAGTGCTGCCTCCTGCTGGGAAAGGGGCTCTGTAAAACAGACTGTGCAGTAATTTATTACAAATGATTCCTTTCACCTGGACTCTGGGAAAGGGCTTTGCAGAGATTGCTCCCTTGGAGGTGAAATTGCTCCAAAATAAGAATTATTCAATAACATTGACCAAAATGAGAACTATATGAAAGAAAAGCCTTCCTCTAATGTGTGATATTGTCCAGTGTGGGGGAACTTTGCCCATAAAGGTAGAAATCCCTATTTCTGTCAATCACTGCACACCCTGTATATGTTAAATACCAGTTCTCTCTCGGTGCTATGGGGATGGAGCTTATTGATGAGATCTAGAACTAATTAATTCAAATTACCAGTTTCTTAGGCTTGCAAATGGCTTGTGGGCTGTCAGTGCAATATCTGGGGTGTTTGATATTGCTGTAGGTTCCATCAGTAAGGAAAATCTTGCCCATATATTCCCACTTTGAACTCCTCTCCCTTTGCTCGTGGTGTCTCAGGGTCCCTTCCTGCCTGTGACTGATGGGGTGACATAAAAATAACCATCCTGAAGTTTTTCTGCAAAGTCCCATCAACCCACTAGATGGCAAACAACCACTGAAAAAAGACCACAAATACAGTTGTCTTATATAAATAAAACCACTGGCGATTTGCAAAGGAATTACTTTTCTGCTTATAGTTAAGCCCAAAGTATAGTGAAGCTTGTCAGAACAACATTAGGAAGATAGAATATTAAAAGCTCTTTCACATTCTTGGATCCTGAGGTACAATATGAGCTTTCACATGGAATGGTTTGGGTTGGAAAGGACCTTAAACCCCATCCAATGCCACCCCCTGCCATGGGCAGGGACACCTCCCACCAGCCCAGGGTGCCCCAAGCCCTGTCCAACCTGGCCTTGGACACTTCCAGGGATCCAGGGGCAGCCACAGCTTCTCTGCCCAACCTGTGCC
>JAWMRC010000008.1:1216421-1250772 GCA_035584755.1 Thripadectes ignobilis | reverse complement strand
CGGCCCCGCCGCGCCCGCCGCGCCGCCCGGCATCCTCATCGGCGACCGCCTCTACTCCGAGGTGTCGCTCACCATCGACCACTCGCTCATCCCCGAGGAGCGCCTCTCGCCCACGCCCTCCATGCAGGACGGGCTGGACCTGCAGTGCGAGACCGACCTGCGCATCCTGGGCTGCGAGCTCATCCAGGCGGCCGGCATCCTGCTGCGGCTGCCGCAGGTGCGGCCTGCGCGGCGGGGAGGGAGGGGAAGGGGAAGGGAGGGAAGGGAAGGGCGGGCGCCGCCATTGTGGCGCCGGGCGGGCCGGGCGGCGCGGGGCGCGCACAAAATGGCGGCGGGCACTGACGGCCCCTCTGCCTCGCAGGTGGCCATGGCGACCGGGCAGGTCCTCTTCCACCGCTTCTTCTACTCCAAGTCCTTCGTCAAGCACAGCTTCGAGGTGAGCGCCGCGCCGGCACCCGCGGGGCGGCGGGCGGGGCGGCTTCGTGGCGCGTGGAGCTGCGGTCTTAGCGGGGGTAAACAGCACTGCCTTAACGGGAACGGGGGTTCCTTTCAGATTGTTGCCATGGCCTGCATCAATCTCGCGTCCAAGATCGAAGAGGCGCCCCGCCGGATAAGGGACGTGATCAACGTGTTCCACCACTTGCGGCAGCTAAGAGCCAAAAGGTAAGATTAGCTTCGTGACGAACGCCCCCCGTTGCTCTGATGTGCCCGCAGCGCTCCGCTCGCAGTGTTTCTCCAGGCTAAGTTCAACGACCCAGAGTTGAGAAGGGCGTGCTCCTTGGCTGCTCTGTAGGCAGTACAGTGCAGTCCTCACTGCTGCTCTGGTGCTCTTGGGAGACCCGTTTCTCTTATTTATTTAGCTACAAGTCACGAGTTTTAGGGCCTAGTTTTAGTCTGGTTGTAGTTTTAGGTTCGCTAATTGATTTTTTTGTTGTCCTGTTGTTACTGAAAGGTAGTCTTAGGTGTGAGTAGCCAGTAGTGGGTCGCCGTGTATTCTCCAGAATTTGAACCATATTCAGCAGTTTTAATGCTTTTCTCTCGTTAGTATGTGGTGTCCAGGTGTGGTTGTGGTGCCAATAACGCACCGTGTAAGAAAAGATGTTGAATTTTCAGTGATGGTAGTAATTACCTTCTAGGAAAAAACCCATTGTAGAAAATACCTGAGAAAAGGTCTGCTTTGTCCTGCAGTGCGTGCAGCCTTAATGACGAGGTGTGTGGAAGTGAGTCTTGGACTCTGGAGGAATCTTGAAGTGCAGAAAGTGGGAGTTGTGTTGTCCTGGTGCTGTGTGCCTGTGGAGGTGCAGGGGCGCTCACCTGGCCCTGTGCAGGTGGTGTGGGTGACCAGTGCTGCTTTGTGTGCAAGGTAAATTAACAATGTAGTGAGGAACGAGGAGTGGTTGAAGGGGAGGAGTTCTCTAAGTTGCTGTGAAACACAAAATCTCCTTAATTCTGTCGGGCACCAGTATTACAGTCTGGGATTGGAGGCTTCAGCTTTGCTTTCAGTGGCTGATTGCCTGAAGTTTAAGGTACTCTGTAGTTAACAAGATTTTTTTTTTTCCCAGGTAGATTATTAAGTTCATACTTAATTTCTCTGCCTTGTGTCACCAGGTTACAGCGGGAATTTAATCTTGAGTGTCATGTAACCTTTTCTGAGAAATAGAGTAGAAATGCCCGAGGGAAACCAGCTGTTTGTTGTCTTTATCCTAGTTATGCTTCTGTTGAAGCCAGAACTTTGGCTTTCACTGCCTTGTGCTCATTTTTCCCTAGTTAGCTGTAGATACAAGAAGAAAGAGTCAGTGTTACATGTTGGAACTTAGTTTTGTTCTTTGTGGGTTTTAGGTTGTTGTGGCCCTGAGAGAATTGTGTGAAGTGATCTGGGTGTGAGTTCAGTGGAATTGCCTTCCACAGTTATGATAAGGGAGTCTGGTTGTTGGAATTATTGGAGCAGGTTCAGTGATTAGTAATGTTTTGGCCTCCGTCCAGGCAGCGAAGGTTAATTAATCATATGCCTTGCTTGTCTTTGCCATGAGAATACAAATTAGTTGTTTCTTTGTGCTGTGTGAAGGATCAGAGAAACTGAACTTAACCTGTGAATTTAAATCTTTCCAGCTAGCCTGTTCCAAATCCCACCTTGTGCATGTTACATGGTGTCTAAAGTGCATCATGTCGAGAGAAATCGTGCACTGCTACCCATTATTTTCGGGAGAAATGGGTATTGTTGCTCTGCGATTCTGAGTGAATCTGCATGAAATTAACCTTAAAATGCTGCTGCAGTCTGACATTCAGACTTGCACACATCCCCTTTTTTTTTTTCTTTAGCAAGCAGGATGTAAACGTTTTTCTGTACTTTTTACAAGCTGACAATTCCATCACCTGTACACGTTATTAACTTCAACTCTTTTTTCCCTTGCAACCGACTATACAGCGACCAGCTACATTTACCAAAGCCTGGGTGATGTGGAGTGGTACATAAAGATGAAGCTGTCGTCATGGCAACAGTGAGTGAAGTATCGAAAATCCCCAAGGAGAAGCCAGTGCTCTGAGAATAGGTCACTGGAATCGGGGGACTAACAGGTTGGCCGCTGGTGAACCATTTGGAAGAACTCCTGTATCTTGTTATAAGCTTTTTTCTTTGCTGTCCAGGTTTTTAGAATACTAGCTTAACCTTTTTTATTTATTTTATTTTTTTACTGAAGCTAACACTTAGGCCGTAGTTAGTTTCTCACACACAACCCAGAACTGAAACACTCAGGCTGCTGTACTTTCTTTTCTAGTCTAGTATTTCTGTTAACCGAAGCTCTTAACCTGCACACATATTTGGGGTAGTTTGGGTAGGCTTTGCTTACTTTCTTAACCAGTTTTGGGTTCTTAGTTCCACTTTCTGGCTCTGTATAATTGCAGTTTGAATTCATGGTAAAACCAGTATACAGAAGTCTTGAATTTGTAAATTTATATCAATTATGATGTAAGCAGTCCCTTTTCTATGTACCTGTGTGCAGAACTGGGAATTGCATTGGAATTTTCTTTTTGTGAGACATGTAGTCAACTGAGGTGGTATTTCTAATGCTGAGAAGTAAGAAAAATAAGTGTTTTGGACAAGCATATTTTCTCTTGGATCTCTGACGAGCAAATGTGATGTAGAACTGCATGTAAAATGTTTGTGTGCATGGAGAAAAGCTATGGAAAAACTGCTTTTAAATAACTGTGTCCCGAAACATGTGTTCTGAGCAAAGTGCAACTGTTGTTTAACTTGTAGAATGTAGTTTGAAGTTGATTTTATTTCTTCTAAATGTGCTTGAAGGCTGCAGAAAGTCCCGAGACTGGAACCAGATGTGACTGGTGTCGTGCTGTAACCTCACACATGGTGGTTTGAGACTCAGTGAGCTTCTCCTCACTTGTGTTGCAGCACACACAGGTCCCTGCAGTGGGTTTGGAAGTGGCTGCATTAATGTTACACACTTAGTGCTCTTCAAACTGTCCTGCAGATCTGTGCTGCTTGGATTTATGATCTTGGAGACAGAGAAATTGTGTTCTTGTATTGACCAGCTTAACAGATCTCTGGTCTTTGAAATGAGATGCTGCTGTTGTGCTGAACTTGTCAGAAGTACTTTGCTCAATACGACCATAATTACACACAGGGCACTGGTGCTCCAAAGTATTAGTCATCCCAAAGACATCAAAGTTTAATATTACATCGAATGAAACTGCAGCTGTGTTGAGAACTTGGGTCTCATTTGTCACAGTGATTTATAAAAATGGGTATTTGTAATTCATTTATTGTCACAAGCACATTACAGTGTGTGTTAATCTGCTGGGTTGTTACACAATCTAAATCCCAATCAAGTTTTACGTCCAAGTGTTGGACTGGCTTCTCAGAGGGAATGCTGCGTGCTCTGTTGTCAATGATAAAGTCTTGCTTGGAGCTCTAGTGCTGATCTGTAAAACAGATCCAAAGAATTTGCAATACTCCTTGGCTATACAGGGCTTAAAGCTTATATATTTTATACGTAAGGTTTTAAGTTATTTTTGTCTGGCTTGTTACTTGGACCTGAAATAATTCTTGAAGTGAGAACTAAGTGCAGCAAATGCAGTAGCAAAGTTCCTCTTTTTTCTTAGTAGACGGCAATTTTCCAAAGGGAAATCTCTGAAGTTTCCAACTTGTAAGTAATTGTTCACCAGCACTTCAGAGTTTATGCCAAAAATGCTAAATTGGTGAGTCTTAACACCATGGAGAACTTGACTTTTGCCAGTAATAAAGTGCAGTAAAGCACTCCAATCTCTGCAGATTTTTATTTTCCATAAGTGGATAACAGGCTGCACTGGTCTTTATTTCTGGAAATACTGCCTGGATAAACTGCTGTTTTCCATGGCTTCCTTAGAGCTGTAGATTCCTAGAATTTGTGACCAGAGTAACACAGGATACCAGAGTAAAGCAGAGCACACTCGGGCTGCTGAGTTCCCTGTCACTTCACTGTGGAACATGTGCTGAGTGTCTGAAGTGTTGGTGCTGATCCTGTGGCCCTGTGGAAGGACAGTGAGAACTTAACACACAGTAAGGCTCACGTCTGTGCTGCTGCACCTGCAGCTGCCTTAGCTGCCTTACACAGCTGTCAGGGAGTGCAGGGCTTTGTGGAACAGGAGTTGTTGGATGGGCTTGTGCAGTCCTGGTGTCCCACTGGGGATTGGTTTTATAGACTGAAAGTCATGGCTGCCCTAAGTCTTTGATCCAAGATCTCCCACCTCTGATAAGGTGTTTTTCTAGCAAACTGAGCCTGGACACCCACACTTGCTCTGGATGATGCTTTGCAGATGCTGTTAATGCCAGTGATCTCTAGATGAAATTGTGTAAACCAATACTGGAGGAAATGTTATAAATTCCAGTATAATTGATTGGAATGAATTGGAAGTGATTCAGTTTCACTGATGGCAAGAACTTGAGACTTGAGCTTGGCTCTCCCATTCTCCCACTCCAGAACTGTGTTTAGCCTGCCTTTGGAGTGCTGGAGTGCTCAGATAAAATCAGCCTCTCACTGAAGTAGTTACCTGAAAGAAGCTTGGAAAGTTTTTCATTTCCACTTAATTGGGGGGGGGGGGTTGTGTGTGAAGCCCGCAAAATAATCAACCAACCAAAAAACCAAACTCAAACAAAAAAAAATCCCCATATTCTGACTGAGTTTATTTAGAGTAGCAGAAATTGCAGACTTCATAAACTTGCCCTGATAAGTGAGAGTAACACTTAATTAGGAAAGTTATGGTATTTCTTAGGAATAGTAGGGTCGGTGCTTGAGTTGTGGGTCCTTCTGGCACCAGGAAGCTGCAGTAGTTCTTTACAGACCTCAGAGCTGCTTCTCAGCCCCTTGGGAAGAGCAGGGGAGCTCCTGCTTCAAGAGCATGATTGTACAATATGATGGTTTTACTGGAGAAGTGGATGGTTTGTTGTGTCCTTTGCCAATGGCAGTCAGCATCTGTCCAGGGGACTGCAGAAGTCCTGGCATAAACTGGGTTATGGAAGTTGGGAAGCTCCTCATGCAGCCTTGTAATTAAATCAACTCTTTTTCTTCCTGGAGTGGGAACCTTGGGGTTTGAGTGTCTTCTGTGCTCTGTGGCCAGTCAGGGAAGTGAGGTTCACTCATGGAATTTGCAAGTTAGCAGTGAAATGTTTTCTCTGATGAAACAAGCTGTATTTTGAGTCCACTTTGCATTACTTCTTTTTCTTCTGAAGGTAATGTAAAATAAATGTCACCAGTGCTTGGGGTGTACTGGGCGTATCATGCACACAAACTGTGGTTTATTAGAGCATAAGGAGCTCCAAAAGCATTTTTCTGCTGTGGAAAGCATGTGGAATGTGTGAGGCATATTACAGGGGAAAAGCTGGTCTGTGTTCAGGAGGAAGTGGGTTAGAACACACGGTGTGGAATGTGGAAAGGTCAAGTCCAAGCACGGACAAAGCAAACAACATGAAGTGGAGTGTGACGCTTGTGCAGAAGGTGTGCAGCAAGTTATTTGAGTTGAAAGTGCTTTGCAGAGTTCAGGCATTGGGTTTGGAAGGAATTAGGACTAGACAGTGCTAGAGTTTGAAATCTGTGGAATGAGCTTTTCTTTTGTAAATGTGAGTATCAGTGGCAATATCCATGATACCCACTGTTGAGTGGGTGCTGGTCCAGAGTCCCAGGCAGATCTGTCACCCTGCAGAGGGGAATCCTCTGCTTTACTCAGCTTTTCACACGTCACAGAGGCAGGGCTGTCTCATTCTCTGAAAGCTGCATAATCTTTTGAGTTTTAGGAAACAGCAGTTCCTAAAGCACAAGGAACTGTGCACAAGTTGCTACTTTAATATTAATCAGGAATAACCCTGTTCTGCCTTACTTCAGCTTTGAAGTCCTAGGTGGCAAGGGCAGTTGTGTCACATTCCTTCCCCCGCCTCTGCCATGGAGAGTGAAGGTTCTTTGGGATCTTCCCTGCCACGTGGCTCCCTCCAGCAGCTGGAGCAGTGCAGCTTGCATACACAAGAGCAGGTTATTTTTTATCTCAGCCATCTAATCTGCAGCTAGTCAGAAGCAGCAACTAAACTAGTTTATCTAAACTTGGACAGCACAAGATTAATGCTTAAACTTGCTTGCAGGAGTTGAAAACCGGTTTCTGTTGCCATTAGTTGGTTGGAAGGGAAAACAGAGTTGCCGTTATTTTTGGATATGCAAAACAGTTTTGATTTTATTTCTTGCAAACTATAGGACTCCAAGCCCCCTGATACTTGATCAGAACTACATAAACACCAAAAATCAAGTAATCAAAGCAGAAAGGAGGGTACTGAAGGAGTTGGGATTTTGTGTTCATGTCAAGCATCCTCATAAGGTGAGTTCTCAAAAATAATGTAACTATTACTCTACCTTGATGGCATCAGTATGAACTGTGGAACAAGAAACACAGGTGTCGAGATGACCTGAATTCTTCCCTTTATTCCTCTGTAGTTACTGTTAATGTTTTTGCCAGACTATTTGGGCAAACAGTCATTGACTTCAGTTGAAATTGCTTCCTTGGGAACGCTTAAAAGTGGTGGCTGGTTTTGAAAAGTCACAGAAAGGTAGTGAAATAAAGAATTGTCTGAACACAATTGGAAGACTCTTGGGGTCAGTCCTGTGCAGGGCTAAGAGCTGGACTCAGTGATCCTTGTTGACCCCTTCCAGCTCAGCATATTCTGTGACCTGAGAGCTTGTAGTGTGTGCTTAGAAAAGGAACCCCTGTAGTTTGGGAATACCGTTTGATTTTAAATATTTATGTATTTACTTCCTTACTGTTGCTTTACATGTTAAAACTGAGTCTTTTTTTCCTCTCCCCCCTCCTCCTCCTTATTCCTCAGATCATTGTTATGTATTTACAAGTCCTAGAATGTGAACGTAATCAAACCCTGGTACAGACAGCCTGGTAAGTTACTTTCCATTCTTTTCCTAGCCAGGAAAATAGTAGCAGAAAAACAAGCCTGATGATCCGTATGCTAAGCAATGAGATGTAAGTTATTACCCAAAGACGTGCTTTGAAAATACTGTAGTGCTTGTTTCTGCTTACTATTTTCATGGCTTGATTCCAGCGTAGCAATGGAGAACTCAATTTAACTTTGTTCTTTTTTCTACTCTTTGATTAAAGGGTAGTCCCTGATGGTAAGTCATAGAGCTCTGCCCTCTGCACCTCAGCCCTGACCTGGGGATGGCCGGTTTGGCTGCCCTTCTCTCCAGCCAAGCCAGTGCAAGCTCTCATCCGAGACTCACTGCCGTGATCGTGTCCATCGGGCAGCACCTCCTAGTTCTGTCGGGGTGGCGAAGGATTTGTATATTTGTTTCCAGAAGTAACTGTTACAACTGTCTCTGAATGTCTTTGTTGCCTACCTACTGTATGCTGTAGTGTTTAAAGGACACGTGGGGGACCACCTGCCAACGTTTATTTCATTGATTTAACTTCTGGCTAAACTTGAGTTAAAAAGAGGATTTCAGTGCATGCAGCATGTACACGTAGCAGCCAGACTGGGCATGGGGTTTGGAGAGTCAGTGCTGACTGACTGCTGTTCCTCTCTCTCCCATAGCTTGGGAACTTAGAAACCCATGGAGGTCTCTGCTGTTCATTGTATCTCCTGGCATGTGTTGCTTGGTAGTGCCAGCCCTGTGCAAGACCAGGAGCTCAGGGGAGTGGGGGGCCCTGACTAACCCACAGGTCTTTTTCCAACACTCAGTGAGCAAACTGGATGCATCTCTCTGGATGAAGCTAATGTGACTTGAGGCACACAAAACTTAAATGCAGCCAATGTTTTAGGAGTTTTGTAGGTTGCCTCTGGAAAAGGGTAGGTTGAAAATACACTGTGCTTTTCCTGCTTGCACCTGAGTTTTAAATGTTCTTTTTAAATACAAGCCCACTGGTGGTTAAGGCAGACAGCGGGACAGATGCAAAGTAATTGTTAGATTGTGAGCTCTGGACACTTCACAGGAAAACAGAAGTAGCCATGACATGCTACTTGCATTTGCTGCTGCACCGTGTTGCTCTGGGGTTCCCAACAGTGGCAATGGTGGAGGCACTTACAGAAGTGACACAGGTCAGCACCAAATACCATAATTCCAAAAAACCCAAATGTTTACTAGAATAACAGAAAAAATAATAAAGTCAATTGAGTCTCCAGTATTGTTATCCTCTCAAAGCAAGTAAGGCAGAGATCCAACCTTTGCTGCCGTGTTTTTTAGGAATTACATGAATGACAGCCTTCGGACAAACGTGTTTGTTCGCTTTCAGCCCGAGACCATTGCGTGTGCGTGCATTTACCTCGCTGCCAGGGCCCTGCAGGTGAGCCCAGCCTCCCACTGCCAGGGAGCTGCCTTCTGCAAACCCAGGACAGGGTTGTAGGCAAGAGCCTGGCCTCTAATCTCTGCTGTTGCCTTGGGTTTCAGATTCCACTGCCTACTCGTCCTCACTGGTTCTTGCTCTTTGGCACCACGGAAGAGGAGATTCAGGAGATCTGCCTGACCACTCTCAAGCTTTATACCAGAAAAAAGGTAAGTTTGGGACATTTGCTTTTCCTGCTCTGTGCTCAGTGCAGCTTGAGCTAAGTTGTGCCTCTCCAAAAGAGTTTGGGAATGCTGGAATGCTCCTCTGAGGAGAGTGTGAGGACAAATTATGGAAGTTACATTACTGGACAAATGATTAAAAAATAGCTGAGTATTTTTCAGAAAGGAGATGAAAATATGATTTACATTAGCTCAGCCTCTTACCTTGTTGTTACTTTCACAGCCCAATTATGATTTTCTGGATAAAGAAGTAGAAAAGAGGAAAATGGCACTACAGGAGGCTAAACTGAAGGCAAAAGGTTTAAATCCAGATGGAACTCCAGCACTCTCAACACTGGGTGGCTTTTCTCCTGCATCCAAACCTTGTAAGTTTGTTTTCTGAATAGGAACTTGCACAATACTTTTTGATAAATAATTTTGTCTGTGTCCCAAGGGGGTAAAAAAAAAACAGGTTTGTTTCTTGTCAGACAGTTTAGGATTCTCTGCAGAACTAAGCAAAGCAAATCTTTCTTTTTGTTTCTAAATGCAGATTTTAAAATCCATTTCAAGACCTTTAAGTAGCAGATTATAGGGAAAAGTGGTGCTTTACTTCATATCCTTACAGATGGGAGAGTGATGTATTAATAAAACCCTTAAGAGAATGGTACAATGAAACAGGAGTTGCTCTGTGTTACTGTGGTGTAAAGAGGGACTCTGGATTTAATTTGGGGGATGTTGCAGTAGCCTTCATGGCTCCTTTTGCGGCAGGTGTCTCTGAAAATTGCTTTCTCTGCCTTTTTTAATGTACTTGGCAGCAGCTGCAGTGTGGTGAAGGCAGACAGCTGGTGGTCAGGAAATGGAGGAGGGAGAGGCACAGCACAGTCTTGGCATTGGAGGGAATAAACTGTAACACCTATGTTGAACCTGCCTGTCTGTCTGAACTCTGGTGGTTTGTCTTGGTGTGCTTTTACCTCTCCCTGCTGCTTTTGATCTGTGAACTGCCTGGGGGATTCAAAGGCCCTCAGGAGCCTTGACACAGCGATGGTGGTTGGGCAGAAGGCTCAGGGCCTGGCTTGTCCATGGCCTGCAGGAACCTGAGCACATATTGTGAGGAAGCAGCACTTGTAACAGTTACTTCTGAAGAGTCTTGAGTTTTCGGAGGGTTTTGAGCTGGGAGGTGTGAATTTCTCACTGAACAAACAACATGTGAGGTGGGAGCCAAGGCTGGAGGTGTTGGAAAGCAGGAGCTCTGGTGGACTTAGCCCTTCCATGAAAGGCAAATCCATCTCTGGGCTGGACCAGCTGTCTGTAGGGATGGAGCAACTTCTAAACATTTTTAATTATTATTTTTATTATTGTGCCATTAATATAAAGATTAAGTGTGCTGTTCAGAGTTAATCCTTTCTATAGCATTGGAAAGCAACAAGTTCTGTATTTGTGGGATGTAAGGGCAGCTCTTAATACTGGCAAAGGTGTTTAGGGGATGTACAGGATGTTAATGACAAAGGATGAATAAATAGCTAATTTTGAATTTAAATTTAATTCTCAGCTTCCCCAAGAGAAGTAAAAGCTGAAGAGAAATCTCCAGTGTCTGTGAATACCAAAACCATTAAAAAAGAGCCAGAAGAGAGGCAGCAGGCATCAAAGAGCCCTTACAATGGGTAGGTAAAACTTCTCTTCATGAAGAGAATCCTTCAGTAAAAAAACTTTGCTTTAACAGAAGTACAGCGAGTACTACTGAGCTCTTAAACAGGAGTAACAAGTGGCTCAGAAGTGTAAGCCTGGTTTGTTTTTCCCCCCTCAAGCCTGAGAAAAGAAAGCAAGAGAAGTCGAAGCAGCAGAAGTGCCAGTCGGTCGCGGTCGAGGACAAAGTCGAGGTCTCGTTCTCACACTCCGAGGCGACAGTGAGTGGGGGCTGGCTTGGGGGGAGGGCAGGGAGGGGCAGGGGGTCTGTCATGCTTAGTTCCCTAAGGATCCCATTACAGAGGAGAGCAGTCTGGGAGCACAGTCCCTGGGAAGGGGTGAGAAGTGCCACAGAAGCCAGTGGCTGAGGTGTGGCAGTTTTGCTGTGTCCATGGCCCCTGGCTATTCAGGGCTCTGCTCCTCTCTTGTGTTGGGAACACTCTCACTGCTGCACTGAGAGTTGCTGGCTTTATAAATATGTGTATTCTCAAAGAATTTTCATGCTGGCATCTAAGCTGGAAGCTGCCAATGTTGACCTCAGTGAAAGGTTCCCCAAAATTCACTGTCAGATCACTGGGGCAATATTCAATTTATGATCTGGTGTTGAGGGGAGATTCTTGTCAAGGTGGAAAAATCACAAGGGGTGCTGCATTCTGGGTTTGGTTTGAGCTGTTTATCTTCAGATGAGCTCAGCTAAAAAATCCCACACTAGTTTGGTTTGGAAGGACCTTAAAGCCCATTTCATCCCACCCCTTGCCACGGCGGGGGCACCTTCCATAGAGGAGCTTGCCTGTTCCAACACATTCAGTGTCCTTCCTCATTGATCCCTGTGGGAGAGACAGTCTCTGATTTCTTCTAGAGCCTTGGCAGCCCCTTTGCATGGGTTTATTTAGCACTTTCCCTGTGTGGAGGCCCATTCTAAGTCCCCTCTCCCCGCAGCTACAACAACCGGCGCAGCCTGTCGGGCACGTACAGCTCCCGCTCGCGCAGCCGCTCGCGCAGCCACAGCGGGAGCCCGCGGCGGCACCACAACCACGGCTCGCCGCACCTCAAGGCCAAGCACGGCCGCGAGGAGCTCAAGGGCAACAACAGGCACGGCCACAAGCGGAAAAAGTCGCGCTCGCGGTCGCAGAGCAAGTCCCGGGAGCACTCGGAGGCCGCCAAGAAGCACCGGCACGAGCGCGGCCACCACCGGGAGCGGCGCGAGCGCTCGCGCTCCTTCGAGCGCTCCCACAAGGGCAAGCACCACGGCAGCGGGCGCTCCGGGCACGGCCGCCACCGCCGCTGAGCCCCCGGCACTGCAACCCGCCGTCTCCTTCGGGAACAGGGGCAGGAGACCACCTTGGCTTGGTTTGGGTTTTCTTTCGGGAAAGAAACTCTTACCAACTTTTGCACATCATACCTTAGCAGTATCCGAGCGGTGGAGAGTGATGATCAGGTTAACTGTATGTATTAGAGTTGTGTATTGTTTATTGAGCTGAGAACTGGAGAAAGGATTTCTGTAAAAAAGCAAAACGTACCTTATTTTTATACCAGTCGATTGCAGACGCTTATATTTAAGTATAGTTATTTGTTTAAACAATGGTGGAGACTTTCTTACACTGGTTTTAGTCTGCATGTGTTAAAAGATTTTTACAAGAAATAAAATATAAAGCTTTTTTTTTACTGCCTGTTGGATGCCAAATGTGTTGAAACTAAACTTGGTTTTCTTACATGCCATCCCTCTGACCACTGTGCCTGCGTGGGACACGGGGGATAAACTGGGAAAGCTTTAGATGTCTGTCCTTCCCAGGGAAGCCAGGAAGCAGTTGGAGCGAATGATCGTGGGCCTCTCTGAAGGTCAGCAGGGTGAGCCAGGGATGGGTGTCCCAGCTCTGTCAGCTGCCCTGGGAGCTCGGGAGTCTCCCTGTCCCTCAGCAGCTCTGTGGGACGGAGGGCAGGAGCTGCGTCAGCTGCTCCAAATAACAGGCCTGGAGGGATCAGGTTTGGGGTTTTGTTTCCCATGTCTCATTCCGGTGGCAGGATGCTGGCAGGGCAAGGAGGGATCCTCTTGCAGGTGTAGTGCTGACACAGCCACCCCATCCCCTGCGTGGGAGGTGGAAGGGTCGTGCTGACACAGCTTGGGAAGCTCCAACACATTCCCTGTGCTGCACTGAAAGCAGGGAGCTGCTGGTAGCCCCTCACCCCTGTCCTGGGGGATTCCTTGGTGTCCAGCTGCTGGAACTCTGTCCTGGTGTGGGGACAGCAGAGCTGCAGTGCCAGGGACAGGGGAGAGCAAAGGGGGGACGAGGAGTTGGATCTGATTCCTGCAGCTGCTGGTCTGGTAGCACCAAGACCTGAAGCCCCCAGGGGTGAGGTGCTTGCTCTCCTTGCTAAGATGCAGTCGAGCATGGAAAGACCTTTTCTCTCCCAAAATGCCTCTCCCTTCCCCTGCTGTGGCCGAGGGTGACCTGGCTGGAATGTTCAGCTGCAAAAGCCCGGGTGGGGTCGGGTCTGGCCCCTGTGCCTGCAGGAGCACTGTTTGCCCACACACTCTGCAGGCCTCAGACAGGAGAGGAAAACTGGTTGAGCAGAACCTTCAAGAACTGGTGCTTTCCTGCCCCACATCCTGCTGGGCCCCAGCTGGGTCTCTGGGAACACAGAAGTGGAGGTGTATTTTTGAAGAAGTAAAATGTCTTCTCTGTTTCTTGGTTACCACTGTGTTTTTTTAATCTGTAACAACTACGTTTTGTGTGTGTTGCTTTCAGGAAAGTACATTTGTTGCTATGGAAATGGAAGTAGCTTTTTGCCCCAGATCCAAGTGCTCAAGTAGTAGAGGGCAGCAGTAAAATCCCAGGGTTGAAGGAGCAGCAGGACTGACTGGAGCTCCATTGGACTGGGAGTTTGTGTGTCAGGGTGACACATGGGGGACTCAGCTCTCTGTGTGTGTGTGTATGTGAGCACTAACAACCCTCCTGTGCTTCCAGTGCCCCTCCCTGCAGAGCTGCTGAGCAGAGCTTGACTTTATCCACGTGGAGCTGGAACGTCTGGAGATGCTGAATAGCCAGGCACCATCTGCTCACTCACTGGAGAAGTTTGGTCTTTCCACGGGGAAAAACTGCAGCCAGTGATGGATGAAGAGATGGATGGTGGTCTCTGCCAGCCACAGGATCTGGGATAGGTGGTCACTGAGGTAAAAGCAGCACAATATCCCCAAAGCCACGTGAGCCAGGTCAGTGCTGGGAGCAGGAGAAGCCCCCTCCAGGTCAGTGCTGGGAGCAGGAGAAGCCCACTCCAGGTGAGCTGAGTCACTGCCAGGGCCCCTCACATCCTGTGTGGGCTCTGCAGGTGAGAACTGGCAGGTTAATGGTCCCAAGTGGCTGTGGCCCCCCAATGCCCCATTTCCTGGAGGAATCGTCAAGGACCTGCTGGGCACAAGCCAAAAATTTCACTAAGTGACAGGCATTGTCTCTCCTAAGACTGAAATGTCCTTATATGTTCATTGAGCTCTGCATCACAAAAATGAATCATTTGAGAGGGCTGATTGACTTTAGTCATACTGACCTCCAGGAGTCACTTGAGGCTGCAGTGACATATCTCATTGGTTCACAGGGGTTTTTCTTTAATACTCGTTATTTTTCAATTCCTCTGTGTCTTCTGTGTGCTTGGGCCACCAAAGGGGTCCTCCAGCAGCACAACCACCCCTGAAGGGCATGGTGGCTTTGGTGACCCACCACTGACATCCAGGAACAGAAGCTCTGCTTCCCTGTGGACCAGGCAGTGGGAATAACCATTCATGGATGTATTGGAGAAGTGGGACAGAGCTTTGAGGGCCCTGCACAGATCTTTGGTGTCTGACTGCCCCCATTGTCACCTGCAGGGACTCTGTTCTGCCCAGTGCAGGGGTGGAGTGGGCAGGGGAAGCAGCAGCAGTTAGGATTTTGGTCCTTCCTGTCCATATTCCCAGGATTTTAATGGATGGTGTCCCCAGGGCTGTCAGAGCAGGCAAAGGTGGCTCAGGCTGTGCCTCAGACCCAAATGGCCACAGACAGGTGTTTGCTGAGCAGTGGCAGAGTGGAGCTGTGCTGGGAAGGGGCAGGAACAGGGGTTGTGTCACCCTGAGCCACAGCCCCAGGCTGGGATGGATCCAGTGAAACCAGCTCTAACAGCCCCCAACTGGGAGCCTCGAGCTGCCCACTGGGGGCTGCAATCCAAAGGGAAAGAGGAGCAGGATGGTGAGAGGGGCTTGGCAGGGAGGACAGGGTGGGAAGACCTGTAAGGGCCTCCAAACCCCACAGGTGAGTCACGGGGTGCAGCTGACAATGATAAGGGTCCCTTTTCCAGGAATTCCTTCTCTGGTTGCTGCTCCTGCCAAGAAGTGTTCATGAAATCCATCAATCCTTCTCAGGCCATCCACAAACTGCCCAGTCTGTGGCTCTCCTGTCCATGCTCCTTGGTGTCCCCTGCTCCAAGCACAGGTTGTTGCTTCCGAGGTCTCTGGGGCAGGAAACCTGCTATGATGACTGTGACACAGCAGAGCTCTCCAATCATCCCACGTGGGAAAAAACACTTCTGCAAAGGAAACAGCTTTCCATCCCCGTCTCCTGCCTGGCCACAGCCCAGCGGGGCACTGTGAAACTAAGTAAGTTAAAATTAGTAAAGCTGGGCTGAAAAAAAACTGTTTATGTTCCAAGGGAAGAGGGAAAATGGGCAGAAGTTACCATTTCTGTCCCAGGACAGGGTCCCTCCTGGGTTTGCTGGAGAGGACAGAAGCCTGTGCAGCCATCCTTCCCGTGGTTCCCGGGAATGCTGCCGGCCGCTCCCGCTGCTGTTCTGGGTTTCTTCTGTAGGTGGAAGTGTTGCCAAGCCCAGCCGAGCAGCCCCTGCACACGCGGGCTCTGCTGGGGCTGGGCACGCCGAAACCCAGCAGGGCACGAGTGTCCTGCCCCGGGGCCCTGTGGGCAGAGCAGCCCCATCCGGGGGGGTCAGACACTCGGCTGGCACCCCAGTTCCAGCTGTGGAGGGATGGGGAGCCTTTGGGGGGATGTCACCCACCAGCTGGGCTGGGTAAGCCTGAGCTTTACCCCACAAGGTGAGTTAAGGGGGGTCACTCCCCATGGCCAGAGCCTGCCCAGAGAAGCTGTGGCTGCCCCACCCCTGGAAGTGTCCAAGGCCGGGTTGGATGGGGCTTGGAGCACCCTGGGCTGGTGGGATTGAACAGGACGTGCCCATCCTCCCTCCACCAGCACCAAGAAACTGCTCCCAAGAGCCATGAGCATCGAGCAAGGAAATCACATTTCCCAGCAGTTACTGCAGAGAGAGCCCTGGGGAAACAGCACGGGGACTGACTGGAGCTGTTGGCCTGGCACTGCTGCTCCCTCTGAGAGCTCTGGTATCCCAGAGAAACAGCCAGGGAAGGGATCATGGAGTCTCCTGTGGCCTCATGAATCCTGTTAAAGGATTTCTGTGCCACAGGGAAGGTCCAGGTGAGTGGAGCAGGAGCTGCTCCCATTGAGGCAGGTGAGGGTCCTGGGCAGCCCCTGACATGTCCTGTGCTCAAAAGGAGCCAGGAGAAAAGATCAACAGCAAAACTATCCCAAACCCAGACCTGAGGGGCTCTCGCAGGTTTAAATACACCTGTTCAGTGATTGGTGCAGCTTTCCAAAATCCCTTCATTTTGGAAACCCTGGGTTTGGGGGGAGTACCCGGGAGCTGCCACCGAGTGCCCTCAGAGTGCCTTAGGGGCTGGGGAGCCGAGGTTTTTACTCAAAGCCTAAAGGCTTTTCCGTGCCTCAGCACCTCTGAAAAACAGGAACACCTTCAGCATCCCATGCCAGTTGGTTCAGAATGTCCCCCCTGCTGGGGAGACACCTGGTCTGAGAGCACCGTGGGGCTGAAGGAGGGCAGGGGCAGGGCTGGGCTGTCACTGCTGTTCCTTCCAAGGGGATAAATGGCATCCTCTGTGGCCCAACACATCCCCCTCCCTCCCCGGGCCGGCCCCGTCAGTGCCGTGTTTGGGTCCCCTCCGTGTCCCGGGCGAGCGGGACACGCACCAGGAGAGCACAGTAGTAGTTCGCCATCAGGGAAACCGCAAGCAACAAAGATGTTATCTCTGACATCTGGGTCTGGTTTGGGGAGATCTGTCTGCTCGTGTTAGTGGGATGGCTCGGGGCTGTTTTTGTTTAAGGACTGCTCTGGGTTCCTGTGACAACAGCGAAGCCAGCCCAGGGATCCCGAGCTGGGAGCACAAAGGCGGCACTGACACCCTTCCCCTCTGCAGCCGAGGACGAGAGCTGGTGGCAGTGACCTCGGGACGGGCCAGCCCGACCGGAATGTGTCCCCATCCACCCTGGCAGCTCCCTCAGGTGAGAGATTCTAAGAAGCTGTGCTGGGAATTCCTGGGATAACAGCCCCCCGAGCCCATCCAGCCGCCTGCAGGTGAACCCCTGCTGGTGAATACTGGAACCCCCCGGGAGGGATGTCAGACTCGGGTTTGGTGAGCCCCACAAGGACAGAGATGGGTCTGCACCCCCAGGTGTGACACTTTAAACAGAGTCCCCAAACCAGAGGCTGGGCTTTGGGTGAGAAGTGCCAGCCCATGTGCTGTGGCATGGAATAATCAAATCACAGATTGGTTTGTGTTGGAGGGGTTAAAGCCCATCCAGTGCCACCCCTGCCATGGCCAGGGGCACCTTCCACTAGCCCAGATGGTTCCAAGCCCTGTCCAGCCTGGCCTTGGACACTCCCAGGGATCCAGGGGCAGCCCCAGCCTCTCTGGGCACCCTGGGCCAGGGTTTGAGCACTCGGTGTCCTGCTCATGGTGATCGAAGTCCAGGATTCATTTTCCCTGCCTCAGGTTAAGAGGGATCACTGGAGACTTTTGCCTTTCAGGATCTGCATTTCCTTCACACAACCCGTGCCAGGAGCCTGCCAAGGTTTTTGCTGCCTGCTGTTATTTATGGCACTGGTTTGGAGTTAACACTGATGGCATCAAACCCGGGCTGTGCTGTGATCCTGGTGAGAGGATGTTACACAGACCTCCTGTGGATCCCACACCCCTGTGGTGGGGCAGGCACCTCTGGCTCCTCCTGATGGAAGTCCTGGGGGCAAAGGGCTGTTTCCTTGGACGTGGATCCCCAGCAGGTTTGTAACATCCTTGCCCCAAGAGACTGGGCGAGGATTTCCATGAGTTTCTCTGGACAGTGATTCATAGAAAGTCCTGCTCTTCAGAACCAACTTTTATGCAGGGATAGCATTCCAAGTGCTCCCCATGTACAACTTGGAGCAAATGAACTAATACCTTGTTCAGCTCCAGTTCTGTTTCCATCTCCCCCCAGGGAGGTGCTGGCGTTATTTTTAGAAGGAATCTACAAAAACAACCCCCAAAACAGACATCTGCAAACAGAAGGAAGTTGGCAACCAGTGAGGCCGAGCTGCTCCGTGGCTGCACCCTCGGTGTCCATAAATCCTCCCCCATGTCTGACCCCTCCTGGACGTGTCTCAGCTCCTCCCAAGGAGCTTGTTTGGGATCCTCCTTCCCCCAGGGCACCTGTGGCTCTTTGGGCAGATCTTCGGGATGGTTGGAACGACTGCTCAGTCCTGGTAACTCTGAACAGCACAGCTCGCGCCCTGCTGCCCGTGCACAGGGATGGATGGAGTGGATTCCCATAAGAGCCAGTGACTCAGGAGAAGAGTCCAGGAGTGGGGTCAGCACCAGGAGTTTCCTCCCCCTGCAGCTCCATCCCCTGCCCCTGTTCTGCTGCCAAGGAAGAGCTGCTCGACTGGAGATGGAAAAAGTGGTGATGAGAGAGGGTAACGCAGGGGCCTGGAGGGACAGGACACAGGGAATGGCTTCCCACTGCCAGAGGGCAGGATTGGATGGGATATTGGGAAGGAATTCCTGTGTAAGGGTGGGCAGGCCCTGGCACAGGGTGCCCAGAGAAGCTGTGGCTGCCCCTGGATCCCTGGGAGTGTCCAAGGCCAGGTTGGACAGGGCTTGGAGCACGCTGGGCTGGTAGAAGGTGTCCCTGCCCCTGGAACAAGATGACCTTTAAGGTCCCTCCAACCCAAACCATTCTGTGACTCTGTAATTCTATGAACTTCAAGACACATTAAATGTGTTTTGGGAATAGGAGGCTCCCCAAAACAAACCATTTCCTGTAAATTTATGGGTTTGAGGAACCAGCAAACCTGGGTTTTATAGGCAAAAGGAACTCGTGTGTTCCGGACAGTTGGAAATCAATTGATTTTTAGAAGATATAAAAATGTACTCGGCTTATCGTGAGCTGGGAACAGCTCACAGGGCAATGCCAGATGCTCCTATTTTCCACTACAAAAATTATATTTCCAGTGTTAAAATTTCTTCTCTGGCAGTGCCCTTTTCATTATCCCATCCCACTTCATTTGTCCTCTGCTGTGAGGCTGAAAACCCCACATTAGTGCTCAGCATATTAATTTCTAGTGTTTCACAGTTACAGCTGCATTTGGAGCTTATTCTTCCTCCAGCAGGACGCCCTGAACCGCCTGTAACCACCAAAGATGAAACCCAACATTGACTTTTCATTATATTAATAAGCCCCTATTTTAAAAATCTAAACATAAAGCTGTGTGGGGTTTGTCTGAGAAAGGAAATTTCCCCAATTTCATTTTTCTGCTCTTTTTTTTGGTATTAAAAACACACAATGCAAAGAAAGTCAGTCTGTCTTTTATTCTGGTTAATATATTTCAATGATACGTGGCCCCAGCTCTGGCTCCAGGTTCTATTTCATGCACTTTTAAAGCTGCTGAGGAATTAAGATGCTTTTTTTTCTGCAGTTTAATTTCTCTCTTTGTGGAAAAGCTCCACCTGCAAGGCACAGCTCAGAGCAAGGGCTGGCTGCCATCTCTGACACGTGAGGCACATCAGTGCTTTGGTTTGGAGCCCCTGGGCAGGAGCGCGGCACACGCACGGGAAGCACTTACAGCTCTGAGAAATGTGGTGAGTGATAATCCAATTTCCTGGGGGAGGAGCAAGACCAGACACGGGTTGGACTCGTCTCTGTGGAGAACAGAAAATTTTGGGCAACTTTCAGTGGAAAATTGCTCCCCACTAGGCCCTGACTGCATGGAATCCCATTGTTTCCTCTTGTCCTGTCCCTTGTTACGTGGGAGGAGAGGCTGATCCCACGTGGCTCCACCCTCCTGGCAGGATTGATGAGGGTGGGTTTGATGCTCCCACAGAGCCTCAAAGCTCCCACCAACCCTCATCCTCCTGCCTGGAGGAGTCAGGCCTGGCACTGTGGATTAATCCTTTATGGAAAGGTTTAGGATTAGGAGCTGCTGTTCCATGTCAGGGAACAACAGCAGCTCTGTCAGGGGCAAACAGAGGCCCTTCCAATAGGGACAGACAGGACACCTCAGTGCCATGGGCTGTTTTCTCCAAGGGAAGGGCTGGAATGCTGCCCACAGCCACGGGGACAGATTTGTTCCAAGCCTGGAGCTTTGCTTAGTATTCCCTCATGCCATGAGTCCTGGAGTGCAAGGTCTCTGACAGCACTCCTGCAAGAAATATCCCCTCCAGGAAGCCTGATTTCCTAAAAATCCAGCGATATGATCAGGTGTCCATGTCCTCTGGGGCACTTTGAGCTGTTGCCTTTCATCCCATTACAAAAAACACTCTGTAAACTTTCCTTGACATTGTGAAATTAATTGAGTTGTTTTCAAAAGCCAGTAAAAAAGGTTTCCTGACATTTCTGTATTTTGCTTATTGCTTAGCAGCAGGAGCGCCAGGTTTCTGGGAGGGAGGGGGAGAAGGGAAGTATTTGTTCTCCACTTGGTTCGGATCCAGGATTTAGACCTTCCCTCATGTTCAAAACATTATCCTGTGTCTGCTCTGCTGGCTTTACGTGCTGTTCCTCCCTGGCCACACAGTCTTTAGTAGGGCTGCTGCCACAGCACAAGAAGCAGGGAGAAATGGATGAGGGCCTGGATTTTAAATCATGGAATTACAGCCTGGCTTGGGTTGGAAGGGACCTTAGAGCTCCTCTCCTTCCATTCCCTGCCATGGGCAGGGACACCTTCACTAGACCAGGTTGCTCCAAGCCCAGTCCAACCTGGCTTCTCTGAGGACTGGCCATTATTCCCTGCCCAGGGCCCAGGATTGGAACAGGATGAGCTTTGAGGTCCCTTCCAGCCTCCTGGCATTCCATGACTTTGCTGACACCTCTGAAGATGTGCCCCTCCTGGAGAGAGACTCTTCTTTTTTCTCCTCTTGAAATGTAAACAGCACTTCGTTACACGGTTAATTAATCCATGGACAAATAAACATTATTGCATCAGAAATAAATAAAAGTTTAAGTGAATTTCCGACTGTAGAAACGGCCGGGTGGCGCTGGCAGCAAGCCGGGAGTCCTGGGAGGGCCGGGCTCGTTCCGCAGGTGTCAGAGGTGGCTGGGCCGGCGGGGGATGCGGGGGATGCGGGGGATGCTGCCGCTGCCGCTGCTGCCGCGGGGCTCGGGGAGCGACGCCGCCCGTCCCCGCGGGGTGCGGGGGGAGCCGTGTGCGGGCGGAGCGAGGCTGTGCGGGCCCCGGGCGGGGCACGGCGGCCCCGGGAAGGTCCCGCTGAGCCTCCGCAGCTCCAGCACCTGCTCCCGGGCCCGGCTGAGCGCGGCCGTGAGCCCGCAGCGCTCCTCGCACTCCCTGCGCACCGTCTCCTGCAGCAGGGAATTCTGCAACACAAACACACGCTTGGCAAGGACCCCGTGCCCCGCGTGCCCCCCGCGTCCCCCTGCCCAGCCCGGGGCACTGCCCCTGCTCCTGCTCCCTCGGGGACAGCGGAGCATCCCTCGCTGGTCCCCGCCCGGCTGAGGATGCTGCGGGTGCTGCCCCGGCAAGGAACCGCAGCAGGCACAGCTCCGCCTCGCTGCCCCGCTCCCTCCTGCCGCCTGCCTGCCAAACCCTCCCCGCCGGAGAGCAGGGGCTCTGCGGAATCGGGGGATCCTTCGGGCTGCAAAGGCCACCGAGCCCAAGCACTGCCCCAGCTCCCTCTGCCTCCTCCACGTCCCATCCCCGGGCAGGGACAGACCCTCTGCCAACAGCACTGCAGTTTCACCACACAGTTCCTGAACCTTTTCCAAGGAAGAAATAAAGATCAACCCCAGCCCTAATACGTTTTGAAGAGTTTTATTTTCACTGTTTCCCAATTTTTTTCTGCCACTTAATTGCTTTGGACATTCCAGCCTAATCTTATCTGCAGTCCCTGACTCCACATTTCTCATGGAGCAGCACGGCTCTCCCCTCCCTTCCCGTTCTGTTCCAAGCATTCAGCAAATGCTTGTGGTCAGAGTGCCCATCACTCCAACTTCTCCTAGCATTGGATTCATTTTCATGCATTCCTATCTCAGGGAACATGGCTGGACTGGGGGGAGGTGGGACACCAGTTCAGAGGGTGGGAAGTGAGACAGGTCTGTGTATTCCACCCTAAAAACACGGGGAATTCTTTCCTGTTCACTCACGTTGGTGTAGCAGACCTGAGGCTACAGGCTAAGGACGAAATGCCCTGAAAAATACACATACTGCTCAATAAAACACAACCAACCAGCAGTTCAAGTGCCTCCTGAATTAAAACTTCCCCTATCTCATAATCTACTGGATTTATGAAATTAGGATGGACTTGTTCTAGAAATCTTTGCATTTCAATGGGTTTCCTGGTCTGAAATACAGATACTTAGAATGATGTTAGAAATCACATGTCTCCAAGTAAAAATAGCCAGGCATTTCCTGGGTCATGTTCCTACCTCCTCCTGGACTTGACTCAAGCTGTGAATCAGCTGGGTCCTCTCCTGGGTTAATTTTTCCAGTTCATCTGACTTGTGTTTCATTTCTTTCCTCAGTTTATCCAGAAATGATTCATTGTTGTTCTTCTCCATCGTCAGCTGAAATTCAAGTTCACTAATTAGTCTTTTAAGGCTCTGAATTTCTTTGTCCTTGTCTCCATCTTTCTCTGCAAGCTTCTTCTGGGCATCTTGGAGCTTCTTCTCCAGGATTTCTGTCTCCATCCTCAGGCTCTTGGTGGCACTGGATATTAAACCTGGTATCTGCAGATCAGACAAAAACTGCATTATCAACATTCAATATTTTTAGAGAGAGAGAATTAATATCAGACAAACGTTGACTTGAGGAAAAAACCAGCAAATTCAAACACACTTGTCCTCAGAGAGAAAAAAATGCTTTGAATGTACAGAACCCTCAGAGGGTATCAGAGAGCTGTAATTAATCAACACTCAGAAGAGGGAGATTAATTAGTATGTTCAAGATCAAACAGAGAAATTGAGGTTAAAAAAAGGGAAATTTATCTTCTTATGTTTCCTCAGGCTTTTAAAATCATAATCAAATATTTGTCAAGTGAACAAAGCCAAGTGTTACTTTCAGCTTTCAAATACCATGCAATGTCATAGATTTTAAATAACAATGTAATTTCATCAAATTCATTTCCCTTTTTCCAGATTTCTCAACAGTCGTGTCACATCTCTTGAAAACTAAGGCTATAGGGTACAATTTTTCAATTTCTACATAAAACTTGAGAAACTGGAGCTCTGGGAAGAGCCAACCCCACGTGGTGCCACCACCAGCAGAGCCCAGAAGGTGGGAACTGGTCACCTGGGAAGGGAAAACCAAATGGATGGGTTTGTGGCTCCTCAGCACAGTCTGCACCAGTCCCAAGCTCTGAAAAAATGGTGATGTCAGATTGAAAATAATTACCAGCTCCACTCCAGAGACACAGATGGACTCTCAACAGAGAAAACATGAGACAGGCAAGAACTTCCACACCATTTCACTTGAGCTGGAATAGTTACTTTTTAGCCTGTTCCATTAAAAAAAAATCAAATATAGGCCATATATTAAGTCTGGGAAAAAATATTGTATCATCAGACAGAGGATGACACATAAAGGAGGTTTTCTTCCTTCCCATTCCAGTTTTCAGCAGATTTGTCTGATGTGCTGCCAGGGGAGTTTTCTCCTGAGCATTCCACACCTTCTTCTGGAGCTCCTCGTGGTCTCGTTGGTACTTTGTGATCAGTTCCTGCTGTTTCTGCCTCTCCAAGTCCAGTTCCACTCTGGCTTCCTCCTTGACTTTCAGAATTGCTTCTTTCTGCCGAGCCTCCCCTTTGGCCAGGTCGATTTCCAGCTGGGAAACAGAGGGTTTCAGTCACCTGGAGCAGCTCAGCTCCAAAAGGGTCTCACTCTCCACGGTGCCATAAAGGAAGCCATGGGCAATTTGGCAGCCTGAGACTGTGGGCACTGAACAACCACATCTGATGCACTGGAGCCTGGCCAGGGAATGCTCCAGCTCCTGCTGGATGGCTCCTGCTCCAGAGCACACTGGCCCACAGGGGGCCCCAGGATCTCCAGGGGCCCTAGATCCCCAAATTTAGGCAATGGTTCCATGCTTCCATGGCACCTGGCAGTGGAGATCAGTCCCTGTGCTCACCGTGGGCACTGAGAGAGCCCCAGAGAAAGCAGCAGAGCAGGCAGAGGGTGCCAGTGGCCCTCGGGGTTACCTTCTCCCTCCAGTTCTCCTCACTCCTCATCTTCTGCCTCAGCGCCTCCTGCAGCTGCTCCGTCCTCGTCTGGTGGGACACCACCATCAGCTCCCTGCAAACCACACAGGCTGCCATGTCAAGAGGTGCTGCCCAACGGGGGGAACTCCTCTCCCTTTTGGTCAGCCCCAGCAATCCTGCCTGGAGGCACAGCAGCAATCTCTCCTCAGCATTGGCACCATTTCCACGTGCTTTATGCATTTGGTGTGTCCAAGAAAATACTGCAGCTGATCCCTCTCCCACCTCAAATGATGTCTTAGTATTTCTTAAACATTTCCCAGGTCAAATTGTGAAGAACACCGAAAAACTTATAATATTCAAACCAGAAACTGTATTTAATGAACTCAGAACATCACTATCATTGATAAAAAATTGTGAAATGCTTGGAATTAAAACCACTGAGTGCTTTCTGTTGTTAAGTTACTGTTTGTTATGTGCTGCCTGTAAAGCAGGCAGAGCTGGAATGCTTGTAATTTATGTTATTAGCAACTTGTCCACCACAAAATGCCAGAACTGTTCCCACACTCCAGGTTCCTGGACATGATCTGGTACCTGGTGAAATGCAAGGGCAACTTCCCCCCAGTTTAGGCTGATCCTGGAGGTTCTCAGCTAGGCACCAAACTGCCATTTGCCCAGGCATGACTGGTCAGATGTGGGAAATAAAGCACTGAGCTTCTGAGGGTTGTGTTCCCTGCAATGGGATCTCTTTGGAGAGCCTTGGCTTTAGATTTACCAACTGAATCTGTATTTTTTTCATTACCTCCAGTCTCATCTACGTGCCCAGTGTTATTCCTGACAGCCCCAGGCTTGCTGTGCCCATTTAAAAATGCCAAGAGGCACCAGGTTGGTGTTGTGTTTAAAGGGCTGGGATGCTCCCTGTGCCTTTGCTGCAACAACTGGCTGTCTGGGGGGTTGATTAAGCTCGAGCTGAAGCCAAGCAGGGCTTTTCCTCTCCTATTTTTTAATAGGACTTTTTGTTATTTTTTTTTAATTTTCCATTGAGGTTTTGTTTATCCTGCAATAATTAAAAAACCCACCCCAATGAATTCCAAACTGTGAAGAACTGTCAGGAGCATTTCAGGCCAGCCCAGCTGCCTTTACCTTTCCTGTTTCAGCATCACCACCTCCTCCTCTGTTTGGCTCAGCAGAGTCTTCAGTGTCTCCACTTCACTTTCGGATCGTCCAGTTCTTCTTTTCAGATCTTCTTCCTTCCTTTCCTTCTCAGCCATCTCCTCCTGTAAATGTTTGCAGACTTGTTGGCAAATTTGAAGGGATTCCTCCTTTTCCTTGAGCTCTTTTGTAAGTCTACAGATCAAATAAGAAAGGATCAGCACTGGGATGACTGTATTCTTGTTTACAGACAGAAAGAAGTTGCAGCTGGAAAATGAAATCTTAGACAAAACCTGATGTATTTGTTGTGAATTTAAATCTAGTGACTTCAGAGAAAACCAGAAAAAAATACTGTATAAAACTGCTTTAAAATCCTAAACTTTTTGCTCAGAAGTAGATATTATGAAATATCATTTCAACATTTACCTTGACTCAGAAATTTCATTTTCATATTTCATCTTTTTCAGTTCATTTTGACAGACTTCAAGTTCTGCTGATTTCACCCTAAAAAACATGGAAAAAAGTGTTATCCAACAAAATGAGCCTTCACTGCACAACCTGGGCATCACTTGAGGGTGTCCTACCCAACTGCACTTTCTGTTTCAGTTAAAAGGCCACAAACAGAAAGTTCTTTCAGCTTCAGGTAAGATTTGAATTAATTGGAAGTTACTTCCAGTGCCATCCCAGCCTGAGCAGGATCACAAATGTTGCAAACAAGAAGAGATATCTTGCAATGCTGATGAAACTTTTGAGTAAAAAATGAATAAAACTGAACAAATAGTAATTTTGTAGCTAAAAGGGCTGGAAACTTTGCAGGTTTTGTGTCATTACGTCATCATTTCACCAATTAATAACCATGGTTAAGCTTCATATTTACATTTAAACAGATATAGAATATGTTATTTTATGAAATTGTGCCCATATTGCATTGAAGTTTTAATAGTACATTTGGAAAGCCCTCTCTGTCTATTTAACCATGTCCATGACATCTTTTTTCCACACTCAATCCTTACATTATCACTAAAATACGTTGTTGCTAAGCATTCCAAATATTTGCCACTGGGTTATGGTCAGACCCCTGAATAAGGAACTGAAACCAGAAAGTACAGGGCAGAACAGGCTGAATCCTTCTAAATTCCAGGAAAACGTGGGAAAGGAGGGATGAGAGCTGACCTGGAGAGTGGCAGAACCAATTCCTCCCTCTTGAGCTGAATATTTGAGCTGGGACTGGGCTGAAGATGGAGCTCCACGAGCTCCTCTCAGTCATGGTGCTGCAGCTGGCTCTGACAAGGAGCTGGTGACATTCTATTGTTGATGACACTATTTTTGATGGCATTCTATTTTTGATGACAGTCTGGTTTTGCTCTACTAATTTAGGTTTTGCTCATTCTTAACTAAAACCATAGGCACATCACAGTGACATTGCAGCTGGGGCAGGACACTGGGTGTGGGGCAAAGGCACAGCAAATTCACACGTGGGAGCAGATGAAGAAAGAAACTGCAGTCACTGATTAAATACTAAAGTATGTCACTCATTTTGTTGCAATAAACCCCTCCCTCCCAAACACACAATGTAAAATCACAGAATCCCAGAGCAGTTTGGGTTGGGAGGGACCTCAGAGCCCACCCAGTGCCACCCCTGCCATGGGCAGGGACACCTCCCACCAGCCCAGGGTGCTCCAGCCTGGCCTTGGACACTCCCAGGGATCCAGGGGCAGCTTCTCTGGGCACCCTGTGCCAGGGCCTGCCCACCCTCCCAGCCAGCAATTCCTTCCCAGTACCCCACCTAACCCTGCCCTCTGGCAGTGGGAAGCCATTCCCTGTTGTGCTGTTACCACCCTGCCTTGTTAAAACACTCCTTTCCAGAGACAGTTTTAGTGCTGCAGTCGCACAGGTTTCCCCAAATGCCCCCCGGTCCTGGGAGCTGGATGGAGCCCCAGATGGGGCTGCCCTGGCCCTCCTCTGCACCACTATCCAGCTGCAGGGAGGAAGCCCTGCTCCCCCAGGCAGGTGCTCACAAATAATAACAGAGGGAGAAGAGATTTCCTGTGTTGGCCAAACCCCTCTCAAAGGATGGTGACAAGCAGCACTTGCTGAAAAGAAGAGGTCAGGTCCATGTGGATGTGCAGTGGGACAGCAACCCAGGAGGGCAGCCTTACATGAACAGCTTCTTGTAGTGGTCCAGCTCGGCCGTCACCTTCTGCAGCTGCAGCCCCGTTGTCTCCACCTGGTTTGTTAAATCTGAAAGCAGAAATAAAGGCTTTTGTGGCTCCAGTTACACTGCCAGAACTCCCTCTTGCCCACTGTGTGGTGTATTTCCACCTCAGACCTGTAGCTCCTCACTGTCACCCCAGACAGGCTGAGTTGCCCCTGAGCCCTGGAACAAGGACCTCAGGGAACAGCCCAGGCTTAGCACTGGATTTCTCACTGCTTGCAAACCATCTAAAGCAGTTGGATATTTCCTTAATAAGAAATAACTTTACTGGAAAGGTTTTTGAACTGTACAGCTCAGAACACCCTTCCAATTTCTATTTGCATACCAAAAAATATTGTCTCTAGAGCAAGAAGGCGAGTTTTGTTTGTTTGGGGTTTTTCATCCTACCAGAAAACATCAAATTCAACCACATTTAAACATGAAAGGTTTTAAATCGTATAGTTTGAACACAAAGCTGAGAGCAAACACATGCAGGAAGGCACAGCCAAAAATCACCTGTAGTGGTACTTCACCAAAGCTCTCTGATGTATCTTCCCAGAAGCCAAATCTGTCCCTCCTGTTCTAAAATGTACATTCCCGACATCACCATTCACTGCATCTTTGTAACTTTCCCCACACCCATTTCAGTCATTTCCAGTAACTATCACAATGATGGATAATCCTGGGGTGGGATTTCCTGCCCCATGTCACACCTTCTCTTGGTCAATCCTACTGCAGGAATGATTTCCTTCTTTTCAATAAAAAGAAAAGGAAAGCTGGTCATTAGACTACAACAAAAGAATCAGAGAATTATATGGGCTGAAGTCCACAGGAGCTGTTGGATCCATCCCCAAACCACCAGCATTTACAAAGAGCTTTTGGAAGAGAGAGTTAAAATTTCCTTGGGCTTGACTAAGCCCTTGCAAAAAGTCATGGAAGTTGTTCATAGAAGCACCTTCTACACCACATGCCACTGATGCCAACACAAATAAACCCTACTTTTGTATCATACCCCTGTGATACCAAGTCCTTGGCTGCTTTGGTTCCCTCAAAGGAAGGTGGGCTGAGCTCAGCAGGGCTCGAAGGCTGATGGTTCTGTGTGACCACACTGAGTGGTGAGAGCAGCTCAACTGCTCCTCAAAACCACTGGGAACCAGCAGTTTATAATCTCCCCTACCCCCTCCCTGTCTCAGTTCTGTGCCTGGAAAGCCAACCACGCTTTCCCTCCGTTCCCTGGGAATGAACCACAGCACATCCATCTTGCTGTTGAACCCGCCGAGATAAATCACTGGTGCCTGTCAAACCCCGTGTTTGTGGGACACTGTCCTGGCCAAAACTTCCTCTCAGCTGCTTAGAAGGCTTCCCTGAGAAAGTGCCCTTGTACTCCAGGCCCTGCAGCCCCTCTGTCCTGCACCGCTGCCCAGCAGACACCGGTCCATGCTGCCATGGTTGGTGGCACCTCCCCTTCCCTCTGAGCAGGACTCGTGGCCACGCACACAGGACCAACCAGACCACCTGCAGACCCCTCTGTTTGCTCTGGTTCCTCCCACGGGGCCTTCCTCAGCAATGGATTGCTCTGCACCCTTTTCCAAAAGCCAAATAATCCAAATTTCATTTCCTGTCACTCATCCTGACATTGCCTCGTGGAGCCAACACTCGAATTCCTATGGAGAAAGGAGAAGCTCAGCTTCAGCTGCCACGCAGATGGGAGGCAGAGCACTGGGAACAAGCTAACCCTGCCAGCAGGAACGTGACTTTGGGAGAGCAGATTTAGCCCAAATCTCTGTGGATGGACACCACAGAGAGCAGAGCCCCTGCCTGTGCTCACAGGCTGCTGTGGAGAAGGTTACCCAAACATCTGACACCTTTTTAAACTGATACTACAGAAGATCTCTGGCAATCATTAATAACTGTGGTATTTGTTCCTCTTCCTCCATGTGGGAGTATGGACACGAGTTCTGGAATAGAGGAAAAGGAGAGGGATGATGCTTATTTTCGTTCTAGTACTTTGGGTGGTCTCTTCCAGTGCTGTTTCTTCTTTCACTCAATCTGTTTTCAGAAGTTTTCATATTCACTGAGCAGGGACAGGAGTTTTTCATGAAGGAGTAGATGGATTTAATTATACAAATGGTTTCTGCAAGCCTTCTCTAGGGAGAATTCCCACAAAGTCACCGGGAGCTGGTGAGCAGAAAGTCTGAGGGATCAGACCCACACCCACAGAGACTAAATAATAGAGATTTCAATGAAAAACATGCTGGAAATGAGGACACTAATAAGAAGAGTGGTAATACAAATGGAAACTTGTGCTGGAAACTTGCTGAATAGAGAAAAATGTATTCAAATGACTATGTAAAAATGTTCCCTGGTAATGAAAATAAAGCTTATTTCAAAACATGCAAACCCAACAGAAAGCATTCACACTTTGTAATACTGATACTCACTCTAAAGCTTTAAGAACAACCACATCTGAAAATCTTCAGTCCAAAACCATCACAGTATCATTGATGTTTAATTTTACTTATTTCTGTGACTCAGAAAGGACCTTACCATAGTCACTAACCTTCCAGTAACCTCTCAGTGAGACTGTGACAGAGACCAAGGGGACACAGCACAGAATGTGCACAAAGACACGAAGAACCAAAGAACCAGAACCAAAGCTGGTGACTGTTTCCTCTCCCTTGGGTGAATTCCCATCAGTGCGGCCCCAAAACAGCCAGCACAGTCTGCCCAGAACTGGGTTTCAGGAATTCAGCCACCCAGTCTGCATCCAAGGGCACAGTGCTGAAGGAAGGTTCCAGCTCCTGCTGGGAAACAGCAGCAACTGGTAAAGTTTTCAGTGAAAAGTATAAAACCTAAGCAGTAAGCAGCCACTCTGGAAGCCACCAGCTGCCCAGCTAATTCCTACCAGATTCCCAGGGAGACAGATCAGAAGCACGCACGATAGAGCTGTGCAATTATCTGCTTTTCCTGCAAAACATACAAAAAACCTCAAGATAATTTCTGACAATTTTGCTCTCATCTAACTAAAAGCTGAGTGGTTTATACACACGTCAGGAGAGGAAGACTATTTGTCTGTACTGAAGACTTTCTAGGGAGGTTCACATGGACAGCTCAAAGAGCTCAGAGAATCATCAGTCCCAGACTGGTTTGGGTTGGGAGGGACATCAAAACCCATTCAGTGCCACCCCTACTATGGGCAGGGACACCTTCCCCAGCCCAGGTTGCTCCAAGCCCCATCCAACCTGGCCTTGGACACTCCCAGGGATCCAGGGGCAGCCACAGCTTCTCTGCCCAACCTGTGCCAGGGCCTGCCCACCCTCCCAACCAGCAATTCCTTCCCAATACCCCGTGCAGCCCTGCCATCCATCAGTTTGAATTCATTCCCCCTTGCCCTGTCACTCCATCCCTTGCAAACAGCCTCTCTCCCCTTTCCTTGCCACACATCCTACAAAGATTAATTTACTCAGTGTACCATCAACACTTACCTTGACATCCCTGAGGGCTTTGCCCTTGAGGGCACAGCAAAGGCTGTGTTATTTCTCGATTCAAGCTCCACCACCCACATTAATGTGCTGCATTGGACACTGCAAGAAATAAACCCCTTTATTCTACTCAAAGATGTTAACTGTGTCCCACAAATAACACTCACTCTGCTTGTTGGGAGGCCACACGTGCTCTGTCTAAATCCATTTGCTCTCCAATGTTTAACAGAAGGACTTCAAAAGCTGTTTCTTTACCCATGAATGGAAGTGACAAAACAGTATTATTTTTCCAAATATTGGAACCTCAATAATATATCACACTAATCTCCCAGCCACAAAGGTATTTTATAACGAAAGCAGGGTGGTTTTTATGGGTCAGATGTTGTTGTCCTACTGTACTGGAGCTCGTATCCTCCTGGTACCACACATGTTTGTTCTCTACTTAATTTTTAATGTATGAATTTGTTTTTATATTAAAATTCAATAAAATTTTAATTATAAAACATAATATATCACACTGAAGTATATATATCTACAGAGAGGCACATCTGTGGTTTTACAACAGATGTGTGGATCTCTGCAAATATTTAAGATGCAGATTTTACCACTAAAATGAACACATATCTTGCCTGCAGATGAAAATATCAGGTAGGCCCGGGCTGAGTGCACCTAAATGGGTCCCTGATCTCTGTGAAAGCACAAAGTTGATAACAAGTTATTGAACATCACCAGGGACCAGGAGGAAAAGGCAGAATCTGAGTCCCAAGAAGCCAAAAGAAATGGAGAACCTCTAACATGCAGAGCTAGTTTTTCCACAAATACATGTTGTATAGCTCTGAATACTTTTTAACTCCTTTGGGTGTTGCTCTTTGTCACCAAGAGCATCCTTCCTCCTGCCTTTTCTGAGCCACAGATCCACTCAGTGCTCACTGGCAAAGGCAGCATCTTTCTGAAGGTGTCTCGTGTCAAGCACGCACGGCATGTTTTGTGCAGGTGGCTCGTTGCCATTCAGGACCCTGAATGTGAAGAAATCCTTTATTTCCTTTTAATTTGGGAAGCAGAATTTATTCTGCTGCCATTGCCAGGATTCTGTGCCTGTATCTGCCATGGCTGCTGTAGTCTATAAGTTATCCCTATAGGCATTTCACAGATAAAAGAGCAGAGCCAACCATACAATTCAGGGGAAACCTGGGGTGAGAAGGAGAAAATTAAATAATAATGAATGACGACAATTAAAGGCTGGTTTTGGCACTTAATTAAAACAGTCCAAAGTTCAGTGCAATGGTAGATATAACCCAAAAGTAGCCCCAGTGAAAGAATAAAAGCGATGGGAGGAGAAATGGGCCTTTGGAGAGTATTAATGCAGAATTTATCAGAGCAAAACCCCATCGAGGTGGCTTTTCTCAGCTTAAACAGCCGCCTTCCCAGTTGGGCTGGTGCGGGTTGGGAGCGGCTCGGCTGGTGTTGATGGAGCTCTTTGGATTTGCAGCAACATAAGCAGGTGCTAAATCTGGCTGGTGACACTGGGGGAGGCAGCTCTGGGGTGTAACGTGAGCTCACACCATCACACCGACCTCAGGACAGCCCCGAGGAGCCCCTTGCACCCCCAAATCACACCCAGGGTGAGCTCTGCCTTTGGGCTTGGCCAGGACGGAGGGGCCACGGAAAGGTCCTCTTTGGCGCCTTTATCTCCCTCTTTATCTCCCCAAAACTCGCAGTTTCTCGGCTTACACTTTCCAAAGGGGAAGGTGGAATATTTAAATCCTCATCTGAATAATAAATAAAAACAAATCCCCAGGCATTGTGCCGAGGCTGCGATGACAGCACGTTGCAGCTTGCTTTGCAGCACCTTGTGCACACCCAGCCCCATAGCTGGCAGGGCAGCCTTGGCTGCACGAGGCATCACCAGCCTTTGCTTTAAAGACACATCCAATCCACTTCCTGAAATGCAGCATATTTTCCTACTCATTGCCCACATCATAAGGCTGACCCACATAATTTTAAGCAAGGAGCCGAAATCTTACCCGAACTCCGCAGAGATTACATGTGATATTGTTTTAACTGTTTGCTGAACCCTTGCTGGTATTAGTTGTCCTTAATTCTGGTGACATAAAGTGAATAAATAATCACGTTTCACCTGGGACTATGAAATTCCAACACGGAGTTTTTAGCAATGAAACCATTTTTTGGGAGGGAAAAGGGGCGAAATCTGAGTGGGAGAGCAAGGTCTGCAGGTTGTCTACATGCTTAAAATATTAATCAGTTGGCAACATTTCTCCTCTGGAACAGGGGAAAAAAAAAAGGCAGGAAAAAGAGACACATTACATAGAGCCAATAACACTCACAAGTTGAGAAACTGTAAGATGATCCTTTCCTCAGAAAAATCCATCAGCAGCTAAACTCCTAAAGCAGGGTGAGTTCTCAGGATTGCTTTTTTTTGTGGGTTTTTTTTTCCTAAAAACTAATGAAATAGCTGCTCGATTTCTTAAAAGTAAGAAATGGCTGATGCTGATGATTCCTTTCTGTCATAATTGCAGGGAGCTGTCATCAACAAGGAATTGCAGCTCGGAACTCTTGGGAAGTAGAGCAAAGGAGGAAAGTCTTCCGTGTCAAACTTCTGCAGATGGTGCAGATTTATGCTCTCTATTAGACTCCAAGAGAACATGCTGTCTCTCACCTATTTTTAATTTAAAAGAGAGAGAAAAAAAAAAAGACAAAGAAAAAAAAAGCCATTATTAATAATCTCCTTGGCATTTACCACTCTGTGATTTGCTTTTTAAAATGATGACTCTGAGTGAAGTTTTTAACACCATAAATAAACTAAAACCTTTATGCTGCCAGAATGTCACTGCTGTTTGTGAGGAGCTTTCCCTTTCTTCTTGCCTTTTGCTTCTTGCAGAGAAACTTAAACACCATCTCCTCAGACTTTCAAAGATGACACACAGATCTATTTTTAAGCAGCTATTTTCAGATGCAGAAATAAACTCCTTATTCATGCCTTTTTTCTTTTTCTTTCTTTTTTTTTTTTTTTTAATATTATGGGGAAAATGTTCCCTTCATCCTCAGCACTCCCAGCCAACTTACTTGCTGCTCCTGCAAACTCTGTTCACTGGAAACTCTGGGTGTGGGGTCAGACCAAGTCAAGCCCAGAGTTCAGTCTCCCTCAGCCTTCCTGGGGCAGAGATAATGACAAGGGGGAATGGATTTAAGCTGCAGGAGGGCAGGGTTAGGTGGGATATTGGGAAGGAATTGGTGGCTGGGAGGGTGGGCAGGCCCTGGCCCAGGTTGGGCAGAGAAGCTGTG
>JAWMRC010000008.1:1192509-1216321 GCA_035584755.1 Thripadectes ignobilis | reverse complement strand
TCCCAATATCCCATCTCTCCCTGCCCTCTGGCACTGGGAAGCCATTCCCTGTGTCCTGTCCCTCCATCCCTTGTCCCAGGTCCTTCTCCAGCTCTCCTGGAGACCCTTTAAGCATTGGAAGGTCACATTTAGGTCACCCCAAAGCTTCTCTTCTCCAGGCTGAACAATCCCAATTCTCCCAGCCTTTCCTCAGAGCAGAGCTGCTCCATCCCTCTGATCCCCTGGAGCCTCCTCTGGACCCTCTCCAACTCTGTGCTGGGGACCCTAGACTGGCACTGAGGACGTGCAGAGCCCCGTCAGCACCCAAGACCCTTCTGCTGTGGCAGCTCAGAGACACCCCCCCAGCTCAGCTGCTCTGTGGTAGGCAGGGCAGGAACCCGTTCCGTGCCACTGAGTCTCTGCTCCGAAATGACTGTGCCTACCCAAAATAGGTGCATGTCCACAGAGCCCACCTGCCCCCAGGACACAAAGCCAACCTGTCCCTCCCAGCCCAGCCTGCCTGGGCACTGCACACAGGAGGATTTGCTCTTTCCTCCAGCCCAGTGCAGCGCCCAGAGAGCGGCACAGGGACAAACTGGTTTCGTTTTCCCTTTGCTCCAGCGCGGACTGGGGGAAATGGGTCGAGAGTTTGCTGTGCACAGGCAAGCTCTGACTCACCCCAGTGCCAGTGGCTGCCTGGGCTCCATGTGCTGCCACGGACTCAGGGCACCTGTGCCAGCAGCAAAGGATCAGTGGCACAAGAACCACAGATCACAGTCTATCAAGCTCTATGAAATTCTCATCATAATTCAGGCACAGCTTCACAGAGAGGTGGCTGGAAGGGACCTCTGGCCTGGCAAAGCTCATCCTTCAGCCCAGAGCAGAACTTCTGCCCAAACCAGAGCTGTGGTTTTATTCAGACCCAAGGCTGGAGGGTCCCCCAGCCCTCCAGGCAGTCCCTCTCCAGGTCTCTTGGAGCCCCATCAGGCACCAGAAGGGACTCTGAAGTCTCCCTGGAGCCTTCCCTTCCCCAGGGGATCATTCCCAGCTCTCCCAGCCTGTGTCCATAGGAGAACACGGATTCCTGCTTTTCCTCCAGAAGCAAAGTGAGGCCCTGCTGTAACCAAACTGACCTCAAGCACAGCCTCATCCCAACCCCTCCTTGAAGGGAACGTGGATGCTGTTTCCCATCCTATTCATCTGCTTCCTCTTCCTCTCTGAGACTGTTGAAAAGCACTAATGAGCCATTGCCTCGTCACACTCTGCTCCAACACCAGCCCTGCATTCCCTGGCTCTCTCCCCTCCAGCTCTTCCTACCACAGCTGGAATTAATAAAAAATATATTTCAACAGCACTTGCAGCATGAAAAGTGGCTGTTTGAACTGCAGCCTACCTAAAACTGCAGGAAACTATTCCCTCTTTGGATTTTCAAAGCTCTTCAAAGCGGTCTTTAAAGTGGCATTAAAGGCACTTCACGGGGATGAAAACACTGCTCCTTTCCATGAGGAGTGCTAACATTCCCCACTCCAGCTTCCAGCCCCTCTCCAGCTGCCTGCAGGTTTCCATCATCTCTCATTAGCCTCATTATGTCAGCAGACCACTAAGTTTATATTTAGGAACTGAAGTAGCCCGTGGAGCAGGAGCATCAAAAGATTGAAAATTCAGATTTCATGTGCATCACCAGCAATTTCAGCTCATAAAGGGGCAAGCCTGGAACTATAAATGGGCTAAAAAAAACCCCAAAAGGACTTTGGGAAGAAAAATGATTCTTCATCTGTGATTAAGTGGAGCAAAGGATTTGGCTGGTAATAAAATGAAAGCACAAGAATCAGCTCTTTTCTTTGAGGAGCACGTGCTATTGCAGCTCTGCTGGCCCAGCCCTACAGATACAGGAACACCATCCCAAGCAGTGATTTTCACTTCTGTGAGTCGAGGCAATCACCCACCAGACCTTACCCTGTGCTGAGCAACCACCAAGACCAGTCCTCTCCCACTCACTGGGTGATGCTCTGTGAGGCTGAGCAGGGGCGTGACACCAACAATCAACCTGACCCACAAAGCCCCTCCAAAGGGAATTTTTGGGATGTCACAACAAGCATGAGCACAAAGAAACAACAGCAGAAACTATTGCTTAGTGTCTGTCCTTGCAAATGTTGCTATCATAGGAAATAGTCAATAATCTACAATTCTACAATAAAAGAGCAACAGAAGAACCGTTAAAATATTGGTTGTTGAAAGAAAAATCCTTTAAAAACATTCAAATCACAAGTCCTGGTAATTTGGGTTTTTTTTTCCTGGAGCACTGAACTATTTCAGTACTGGAGCAGGATGTTAGAGTAGTTTGGGGGGGAAAAAGGCAAGATAAAACCCAAACCCAAGTTCCCCCAGCCCACAGACACTCTGGACCTGGCTGAGCTCCTACACCCTGACACTCCCTGGAACTGATTTCCACCAAGACTGTTGTTTGTTCCCATAACTTATTTTAGTACAATGGCAAACTCGTATCATATTTAATGCTTGTTTATGAAAACAAGCATGTTTTGTATTTCAAAGGGAACATTTTTATCAGCAGTGCATTAACAGGGTTTATTACCCCAATCCAACGTGTTCCTGAGAGCCAGAGCCCTCCAAATCCTCATGGATTTGTGTTTTACTGACCCGTTAAGGAAGGGGAGAATCCAAATGCCTGAGCCAGCACTTTTCCTGCCCTGAAATCTCCTTCTGGATAGCCACATCAAACATCTTACTGCTCCTTAATAACTGATTTATTGCCAAGTACCTGCTACATTTTTATTAATAAATTTAAAAATTACTCACATAAAACATCCAGCAGCTTCGCTGGTGTTTTTACTGTTCATTAAGATCTTGCAGAGACCTAATACTCTGGATGAATTCCATATATGATGTTTTAGCTGTGTTTTCTCCATAAAATGTCCATTATTTTAAGTTTCATTGTAAATTTTCCACTCTCTTTATAAACATAAATGAGCAGCTTCCAAAATATTCCTTTGAAATGGACAGGGATAAAACAAAAGACAAACCCAGAGATGGTAGGTCTTGGTTAGGTCTCACAGCAGTGCCAGCAGTGAAAATTAATAAATGTGAGAGCAAGGATAAAGCCTTTTCAGAATATTCTAACATTTCAAGTTTATATCAAGAGCTTTCCTTTGCAGTTATGTCACATCAAAGTGAAAAAATGGGAATTTAGTTCAATAAATCCCAAGATTTTTTCTTATCAAAACCAGAACTCTCTAGTTGCCCATAATAACAGTGAATTCTCAGAGCAGCAGAACTGGTGAGAGCTGGATCCCAAATGTCCTCCCCAGCTTAACTCAGAGGAGGGGGCTGGACAAAAGGAGCAATTTTGGAAGGGACCTTACAGCTCATCCCATGCCACCACCGCCCTGGGCAGGGACACCTTCCACTAGCCCAGGTTTGCTCCAAGCCCCGTCCAACCTGGCCTTGGACACTTCCAAGAAATGCAGAACCAAACTGCACCAGAGGTGCTGACACCATATAAACCCCAGCATTTATGGGGACACAGCAAGGCAGGTCCAGGGGGGACTTCCATCAACTCCTCTTCTGGTAAGAGCTGTCTGAGCTCCTGGTGATGACACACCAGCAAAAGCACAGTCTGTGCACTCCCCTCCCAGGATTCCCTGGCAACAGAACAGAAACTGGAACTGCAGTGCCTGGGAAGGACCCTGGAGCTGCTGCTCAGCTGAGGACACCCACCCCACAAGCCACCGTGTGATCCTGAGTCACCTGGAGCCAGGCCAGTGGGGAGGAGGGAACAGCTCTGCTGTTTTCCCTCTGTACCTGCTGGGTTTCACCACTCTCTGTGTTGTTGTCATCCTCTCCTTGCCCCACACGAAGCCTGGAGGAAGCTGCACTTCTCTGGTTGCAGGAGATGATGGACTGTGATTCCACCACCCGTTCATCAGCTCCCTCTTGACATTCCCCCTCTTCCCAGCCATCAGCTCTTACCCAAATCCAGGTGTTTCTTCGAGCACATCTCCAGTTGCTTTCTGGGGACACCAGTCCAGAACACCCTGCAATGACCACGGACCTGGGGGATGATTCAAACTGCGGGTGGGACAGCAGACTTTGGGTCTCAAACCAGCTGGGACAGGTGCCTGATGGTGCCTCCCACTGTGGAGCAGCAGTGAGGCTGCAGGGTCACACAGCCCACACCCAGAGCCCTGGGCACTGTGCAAGTGCTGCACTCCACACACAGAAACATTGGTGCTTTGGTATGTGCACATCACAAAATATCAGCTCAGGACAGAATCACACCCTGCTTCTTCCCCCACAGGATCCCTGGGCCTGTCGCCACACAGGATGAAAGAACCCCAGTTATCCAGGACTGGCATTCCAGTGCTCCCCAGCTCATTCCAGTGCTCCCTGGGTGCTCCCCAGCTCATCCCAGGAGCTCAGGCCCTGGCACAGGGTGCCCAGAGAAGCTGTGGCTGCCCCTGGATCCCTGGAAGTGTCCAAGGCCAGGTTGGACGGGGCTTGGAGCAACCTGAGCTAGTGGAAGGTGTCCCTGCCCATGGCAGGGGTGGGATGGGCTGGGCTTTGATGTCCCTTCCAACCCAAAGTACTCCAGGATAACTAATTGCTCAATGTGCTAGGCTGGCACAACGTGCCAGCTTAGGGAAGGGAATTCAGGTTTTGAGAAGATAAGTCAGGATGCCATTCAAGCATCAGAACAATATAGAACACACTGAATAAAATAAAAGCATCTCTGGTCTTCTAACATAAGAACAAGGCAATTCTCCTTGGAGTTAGAGGGGCAAAGTTGAAAAAGAAAGTGCATGTTTACCATGTTCATAAACAAACTATGAACTCATTGTTTACAGGAACCTCTGAAGGAAACAGAGGGGGAAAGGGAACTGTAAGGGTAGTTTTGTAGCAGCATAAATAAAACAGTATCTTATGTAATGATCCTAAAGCACATATTTCAAAGCTTAAAGGATCATCTGATGAGGCTCAAGGCCCTCTCAGATCAAGATGAGACACGTAAGGCAGATGGATTATCCCCTAATTGCTCCTCTGAAGTTTCTGCTCCTTCCGTGGTTTTCAGAGGTGAGGACAGGACATGGAATTAAATGGACTTTAGACTTTCTACACCAGCAGCAAGTGCCAACATTCCAGCTCCTGGAATGCCTGTGAGCTACCCCTGGACTCAGGCAGCTCCTCGTGCCCCCAGGCACCTCTCCAAAACATTTAACTCAATAATGGGCTAAATGAGCAGAGTTCATCCAACACAGCACCTCCTACAACAGAAAAGCCACAGTTCTGGGAATATTTTTTTACCCAGACAGTCGTATCAGGTTATGTACGTGCAATATTGAGACTGCTTATTTTTCTTGCAAAAAATGCCATTTATGTACAACAAGCATTTTGTTCACGTCTCCTAAAAATCCTGCCTTGGTGATTTTACAAATGAGCCAAAGGTACCAATTTTCACACTGTCCAACAGTGTGTCCGAGATTGTCTTGAAAAGGACAATTTAAATAAAATTGATGCCTTTCTTCCCATTTACTCAGATCTTCAGGATGAGATTCTGTGACTAGTAAGTGACTTTTAAGGCACCCTCTTCCAAATCCTGCCTGCCAGAATTTACCCTCAGTAGAGAACTAATAAGAAGTAGCTACAACCTGGCAATGAGACACCAAAATATGACAAGGGCAAGGTTTGGGGTCACTGGAACACAGAGTGTTGCAAGTAAAAAACGATAAACATGGATGCTGTGAAGAGTTCTCAGAAGAATCTTGTCAAAGCAAAACCTAAGTGATGATACATTTGTTTAAAGTGGGTTTTTTAATAAATACCACAAAAATAAAGACCTATTGAATGTATTTCATATATGGACAGTGTCTGAAAATGATGTGGAATTATCTGCTCATTTGTCATTCCAACACATCACTCCTGGAGCTGTCTAACAGTATTGTTATAGCAATAAATCAGTTTAATAATAATATATTAACATGGAGGATTATTATTATTCTAAATGTCCTCAGCAAGAGGGGCTGATAACTCACTGGATGGTCTCTGCAGTGTCACACCTGGTATTCTCCCAGGAGCAGTGAAACTCCTCCACTGTGACCACCACTGAGACCTCCAGCTTTAAACCTGACCTGGCACACTGAGCATAAGGCAGGATGGCAATGGCTGTGCCAGTGTGATGACTCAAAGCTGTGCCCAGAACAGCACCACCTCTATGCGTGTTTCCCGGTCTGAAAAGATCCCTGAGCCAGCGCAGTGAATGCAAGAGAAAATGACTCAGGAGATCCCAACATAAATCATCTTTTGTACCCAGTTATTGTCTCCACAGAGCTCCCAACATATTAGCACTTACATGATTATCATTTCAAGTGCTGTCACTGTTCTGGCAGTTTTCAAGAAGAGACACAGTCAAGGGCAAATGATTAGAGAGTCTCCTATTCCGTGACTCTCAAAGAGACTTGGCCTCACCTGCTGTTTGGTTCTGCTGCTGGGAGCCAAAGTCCTGCTCAGTCTTCTCACAGTAACAGCCACAACTTGAGTGCTTTCAAAGACATTTTGGGGGCATTTTCTTTCCCTTGGAATTTTGCTAGAACTGTGGAAATTCTCTTACCCAAAGTTTCCTTCTGCAGTTCACGGCACCTGCTTTGTAGCTCGTTGCCTTGCTGAAGGGAGGTTTGGAGCTGCTGAGTTTTCAACTCAACTGTGTCGGCCACCCCAGTGAGATGTCTGACCTTCTCCTGGAGACATTCATTCTCTCTCTGGGATTGTGCCAACCTTTGATTCAGTTTGGGTATTTCTGAGGAGGAAAAAAATTGTAAAAACTATTGTCAAATTCACCTTCTTCACTAAAAATGACACCTGTTTTATGACCTCAAGATTCAGTATCCATAGACTCATGGAGCACTTTGAGTTGGAGGGACCTTAAAGCCCATCCAGTCTCACCCCTGCCATGGGCAGGGACACCTCCCACCAGCCCAGGTTTCTCCAAGCCCTGTCCAACCTGGCCTTGGACACTCCCAGGGATGGGGCAGCCCCAGCTTCTCTAAGCACTCTGATTTTACACCTCTTCCCTCCTCCTGTTTCTGAGCAGAAACAAACTATTCCCAAACCCAGCTGGTTTTATCTGAGGGGTCTGTGGGATTGAAGGGGCACAGAGCAGTCCATGGGCTGGGAATAACTCCCTTGGCCCACAGCCTGCTTCCTGCTGGAACAAGGGGGTCCTTCAGGAGAGGAGGGGCTGGGAGCAGGGCACAACTGAGGGCTTGTTCGGGAGGGGTCGTGCCCGGCCCCAGGCTGGAGACCCACACTGGTCCCTGGGTTTTGCTGTGCCTCAGCTGGGCTGAGTGTGAAAAGAGTGTGTAGTGCTGTGATTACACACTGGGACATCCAGAGCATCCAAACAGGCCCTGTGCTGACTTTCACAGCTTTAAAGGCCTTTGGAAGTAACAGCTGTGTATGAATACCTTCCCTTACAGTTTTTCAGCGTGTATGAGTGGAGGAGCTGCTGTTCCACAGAATCACAGAATAGCCTGAGTTGGGAGGGATCTACAAGGGTAAGTCCAACTCCTGGGCCTGCACAGGGCACCCCAACAGTCCCACCATGTGCCTGAGAGCCTTGGCCAAACTCCTTGAACTCTGGGGGTCAATTTGATCAGGGTTATGAGGTCCAAAGAAGTAGGTGAGCTGCTGTCACCCTTTCTCCACCCTTGTGAGAGGGGACAGAAGGGCAGGGTGGGTGACGTGCATCCCCCACATGACTGTGCCCCTGGGAACTCCAGTGCAAACCCCCAGCTTGAGTGAGAGCTGCGTGTGTGGAGCAGCTCAGAAAATGCAGCTTTATCTCAAGCACCAGCTGCCCAGTGGGCTGTGCTTCCTGTGACACGGCAGGGAACTGGGATGTTTTCAATGATGGCTTTGTTCCCACTGGGAAGGAATCAGAGGGCAGCTGTGCCCGGGGCAAGTAAGCCCAAATCCACTGAGCAGCAGCAGCAGAGAGCTGGGGGGTCCCCAGGGGAGGGTTCTGCCTGCTGGAGATGAGTGTGACCAGAAAACCCCTCCTTACCTCTCACTTGCTGTAAGAACAATCAGTGTAAACGTCAGTGGCAACATGCCACGTTTGATTCGTGACTTCACCTCGGAGCACAGAAAGGGCTGTGTGTCCTGAGGATCCCTCTCTTCCTGTGCTCAGTCCCTGCCTATTTCTGCTCATAAAGGGAATGTGAATGTGTTCCTGCAGGCACCTTCAGGCTCAAAGAGATCCATACATTTCCAGGCTTCTTTTCTGGAGAATGCCTTGTTTGATTTGTGCAATACTGCAAATACAGACAATATCTGTATGATAGCAGGAGTGAAGCCTTTCCTATACATGCTGTGTACCCCTCATCCAACACATCCCACTTGAGACTGGTGCCACACTGTGAATACTGTATCCAGCCTTTCTAAAGCCAGCTTTCTAAATCAAAACAGTTTAGTCCCACATTTTCTTTTGGCCTGGGAATGCCATTTAAAAGCTTTTATGTTGTTGTAGCAGTTGTCTATGATTAACATATGATAACATATTAACATACAGTAAAATGTTTTTGTTTATTTTACTGTTTTTGCAAAAAGCTTTTCAGAACATTCAGATTTTGAGAAGAAAAATGCTTCATTAGGGGCTCTCCTTTAGTCCAGTTTGCATGGTTAGTTTGAAAGCAGCTTCTACAAGTCCTTGAATATGTACTTTAATTAGCCTGGTTAATGAATGGCAAGTAGGAAACAGCATAAGAAATTAAATCCTTTGATATTTACATTGTTTAGTCTCACAATAAATGGATTTAAGTGCAGAGTACTTGGAAAGGTTATAGACAATGAAAATATTTGCACCACAGACAGTGTTTAAAATCTGCATGTGGGCAGCATATCAAACACGTAACACCTGTCCTGACAGTGGAGTTAGGCTTGGTCTAACTTGACTATTGCCAGGAATAACGTAAATATAAGTGATGTGAGTTCTTTGGCCAACTGAATGTTTAGAGGTTCCATTTGGAGAAGGTACAGGAAAGAACTGCAGCCTTTCAGTAGCTGAAGGGGCTCCAAGAGAGCTGGAGCAGGACTTTGGACAAGGGCCTGGAGGGACAGGACAAGGGGGAATGGCTTCCCACTGACTCTGGATGAGTTAATGCCAGAAATAGAAATCACTTAATTAATTTTTACCTTCTCATTTACTGTATTAAACTCCAATATCAAAAATTTTCTCTTACCCCGAATTCTTGCAGGATGCTTTACCTGTCAGAGCCTCTTTGCTCACAGTCTTTATTTGCAGAGAAATTTCCTCTTTCATGGCAGCCCAGTTCTCCAGGTTGGTGGAGATGACCTCTTTAATGCTGTCCAGTTCACTTCTAATGAAAGGGAACAGGGAGACAGCCTTGTTCAGAGTGGAGCAATGGTGATCCAAGGTGCTTCTGCAAGAGAGAAAACAAAACTAGAGGTATATTTTACAAATAATTTATATAGTAAACTTAGGAGTTAAACTTGACAACTACTCTTCTGTTATATGATAATTTATACTGTATTAGTGCATGAAATATGCTGTATGATGTATTGAACGTATTTTTTAATATGGTTCTCCCTTCTGACTGTTGATTTAGAGCTTTTATGAACAACCATTTTTTAAAGAGAAATCACAGTAATCACGTTTAAATGACTGTATGGACAAGCCTATGGTGAGTGTTTATAAACAATACATATGTAAGAAACAGATTATTTTCAAGCATTTCCTTTTAGGTTCTTACCTGAGCACCTGGGATTGTTTGTAGGCAACTTCCTTCTCTTCCTGGAAATACTGCAAATCAGCTTTCACATTTTTAAACTCCTCTTGCTTGGTTTTCAGTTCCATTGTCAGGTTTTTTATTCTAGAGAGGCAAATAAAACAATCAGAAAGTATTATTTGCACTAGTAAACAACCTCTAACTTCTCTGTCAGCTTGAAATTAAAAACAGGGAATCCTAGAATGGTTTGGGCTGGAAGGGACCTCAAAACTCATCCAGTGCCACTCCTGCCATGGCAGGGACACCTCCCACTAGGCCAAGCTGCTCCAAGCCCTCTCCAACCTGGCCTGGGACACTTCCAGGGATCCAGGGGCAGCCACAGCTTCTCTGGGAAACGTCCTGGAGGGCTTTTCAAAGGTGACCATCATGTATTTCACAGAGGTATCAGTCTCCAAATGGAGGGAATTTGCCCTTGGCTTCACACTCCTGATCATGGAACTGTTTTGATGCTTCCTTCTCCCAGACCCTCCCAGGTGCCCACAAGAGCACCTGATGGGTTTTTAAATGACAGTGCAGGGGACAATTGTCAGCATTTTACTTCCAAGCTGACACCAAAAAAATTTAAATCTAGGAAAGAAAATCTTGCTGTTATCAGGACTCAGAAACACATTGTGTACCCTCCTTCCTACTGAAAAAATGGCCTTTGCAGGTCCCTTCCAACCCCAACCATTCTGTGATTCTCATTTTGGGGCACAGGTTTTGAAAAGCAGCCCCATGACAGACACAGGAGAACCCACCAGCGTTTCTGTCACGTCCTCATAGGAGAGGAGGAGGAGGAGGAGGAGGAGGAGGGTGGTGGTGTCCCCGGGGGGCTCTGCAGCCCTGCCCTGGGTGTCCCCCAGCTCCGTGCTGGAACAGCCACCAACACCCAACCTGAGCAGCTTCACCTCCAGCATTTCCCTCCAGAAGGTTCCTCTTGCAGCACGGGTGTGTTTGGCAAGGCCAGCTACCAGCAGGTAACTAAATACAGGTTAAACCCTGTGCTTTCAGCACCTGGGCACTAATTCCCACAATTGTCATGGACTGAAGGGAACTGCCATTCAGGAAGAGAGGAGCTGAATCCAATCCCCTTCCCGGGGCACACTGAAGGAAGGAACCCACACAGCACCTCAGCCCCAGCTGCACTACAGCTGGTTTCTGGAGACACCCATCCTAAACCAGCCTTCTCTCCCCAAAATACAACCCCAGTGATGGGAACTGTTAAAAACCAGCCCCTTTGGAAGCTTTCAACACTCACTGTTCATGCAGAGTAAACGATCCATTTCCCTGCTGGTGACTCCCTGTCACAAGTAAATAAATAATACTCGAATCGACAAGTATTTTACAAACCCAAAGGCTGGCAGGAGCTTTGGCTTCAATTTTGAAAGGCAGCAGAAAATGAGAATGATTTATAGCCAAAAAATACAAAAATTAAGACAAAATACAGAAGTGCATTAGTTACTGTTATCACATAGATCAGCACACCTGCACCAAAATGCACATTTTAAGAAATATCAGTCCTGATAAAGAAACTTGGATCTGCAGAGCTCTGACAAAATCAGGACTGAGTATCTGGGAGTTAAAAAGCAAGGGTTTGGGCTGGATTGTGATCATTGGAACAAAACAAACAAACAAACAAACAAGCAAAAATTGAAGACATTTCTGGCATTAACTTTTAAGGAAAATTTTCCCAGAAGTACCTGCAAATTTCCTGGAGGGGGAGGCAGGAGGGGAGAGAATAAAGGTGTTTGGTTGTGTTTGGGAGCAGAACTGTTGTCACTAACAGGGAAATGCCCATCCTTTTACAGCTAGAGAAATTCAAATCTACTTTTGCAGATGAGGAAAAAAGCAGTGATTCATCACTGAACAGTAAAAAATCAAAACTTTGGGATCCAGGGAAAACCAGATGCTCCTTTTCCATTCTTTATCTAAAATGGGGAGTACTTGAAGGTCTTTTGGTTCAAAAAAGAAACTGGTAGATAAGTAGGGCCATATTTTCTTTCTCTTTCAGAGCTCTGATATAATAACAGGGGCATTTTCAGCATGTTGGGGTCAGTCTCACACAACAGAACCTGTGGAAAAGGCAGGACAGTCGAGCTCTCCTGGCACCAGGAGGGAGCAAAATAAACATGTTGTTTTGGTGCTTTTTAGCACAAAGGAAAAGTTCAATGAATCATCAGACGCTGGCATTTAGAGAATGGTGGGAACACACTGATCTCATCCTCTGCCCTATAGTTCAGCTGGGAGAATTAAGAGCCCATCTCTGCATCCAGCACGTTTTCCTGGGGAATACAGGAGGAATCCTGCCCGGAGTGGGAGGGGCATGAGGACGTGGTAACTCCTAGTGCTGCCAGGAGAAGAATAGATGAGAAAATAAAGAAGGACTTGCAAACACACTCATTGTCCTAAAGCAATGACAGGAGAAATTACCCTGTTTGTTGGGATTCAGGGCGTTTCACACAAGTGAAAGAACAGAATAAATAGTCTTGGTACTCCCTGTGATTCCCGGTGGGACTGGAGGAGCACCAGCATCCCCAGTTGGCTGGAGCAGGGACAGGATACACAGAGAAGCCTGGAACACACTGCCCCAAAAAGTTCCAGCACAGTATTTTCAGCTCCATGAAACTTTAGGATCTGCTCAGACCCAAGAGTTGCTCATTTTCATTTCAGAGCCAGTGGCTGCCCATTTTCATTCCAGCAGGTTGCCCTGGGCAGTGGTGCAGCCACCAGCCCTGGAGGTGTTGGACAAACATGTGCACGGGGTACCCGAGGACTTCTTGAGCATTTAAATGTATTTTACAGTTCTTCTTTTGTGGCAAGAATTATCAAAATTAAATTAACTATCAAAATTAAAGAGAGTTTAACACTGAATAAGGCTTGAATAAGCTAAGTGGCACTAACTAATGGTCCCCAAATCCCAAAGGACAGGTAACTGCTCTCTGCCAAAGCTCCCCTTCCCAGGGGGCTTTCAAGGTTACCCACAGGTACAAACAGCAGCAATGCTTGAACCTAAAAGGAATAGAAAAATGAAACAGTCTGAACTGACAATGAAGATTAAACCCCTTGGTCTCCCAGAGATAAAAACTTTAAAAAGGGCTATTTGGCTTCTGGGAAGAATGATCTCCTAGACTTGCCAGCCCCAGAAATGAGGATGTTGAACAGTGACTATGCCAACAGCACAAGGTAGTAAGAGAGGCCCAGGACAGTAAAGAGAAGATAAGGAATATTTAGACAAGTTCTTTAACAAGGCACAACAGTTGATTTATGGCTGGAAAGGGAGCCTACTGCAAGCATTGCACTTGATTTCAGCAGCTTTTAAATCAAGCCGAGCCTTAGGGGGGAAAAGTGCAGAGATAAAATTTTTATTAACTGTTCCAGCTTTACTACAAAAAGTCAGCTCAATGAAAATTTCAAGTCTAGCTCTGGCAAATGAGCCTCCCCAAGAAGAATGTGCTGTCACTGCATTTGCTCACACACTGAATTCTGCCACCCAGGGTCGTCAAAGGGACAAGGAGCAAACACGCTCTTTAAAAACATCGTGTTAACCAAAGCAAACGCTGAACATTGGGAAGGAGAGGGTGGAGGATGTTCAGGATAAATGAAAAAATACTGCAAGAAACATTAGCAGGAGAGTGATCTACAAGATAAACACGCTTTGTTCAGTTTGGGGGGAACTTTTGTTCTAAAATCAATCTTTCATTAGTAATTTTAGTAGCCACAAGCCTAACTAAATCCATTAATAGCAATGTTAAATTCTTAACAGTATTTGAGTCATTCTCAAAAAAAAAGTAAAATCAAGTTTCCAAAGCATTCCAGTCCAATCTCCAGAGCACCTTAACACTCAGAATGCCCCCATTAGCCATTCTGGCTCACCTGGTGTGAGTGAATGTGGCAGCAACACCCCTACAGAGGGTCCCAGAAATCCAAACGGCTGAACTGGCAACTAAAATCATCATCTCACTCTTACAAAAGCTTCTGACACACACTTTGATTCAGAGCAAGAAATTACCAAGAAGTTTCTGGTGATCTTGGTGTCCCCCTTTATTCCATCAGCCATCACCTTGAGCAGCTGCCTTTTTATAAAGTATCTTTTATTAGTTGACTACAAATATCAATTGTGCATAGTCCTCCTGTAATCAGTGAGTGGAATACAATGATGGATTCCAAAACATGAGCAAAGAAAAGGATACTAAACCTGTAAGTATGAGCTGAAAGAGCACACTTAAAGGTTCTAATCCTTGTGTCCTGAAAATCCCAGTGTGGCTCTGAGATCTATCATTAATCACTGCAGTTCTTAAGGGTCCAAAACTCCCCCTGCACTTAGGATATTCACATACCTGTCTGTGAGGGTTTGAAAGCTTCTGTTCCTGAAGAGCAACACCACAGGCAGGACCCAAAATGTTCTTAATTCCTTTAATATCAGCCCTTTAGAGAGTGAACCCTGAGCTTCTCAGGGCAAGAACACTGGGAGTTCTCTACCGTGTTACTGTGAGACAATCAGTCAAAATTACACAACAGTACTGTGCCATTTCATTTTAAATATTACAATTCTCCTACAAGATGATAAGGTGAAATATTTATCATTTTCCTTTGGGAGTCTGTGCAGGGGAAATACCTCCAAGTGCCTCCTGGCTTCTCTCTCACTTTAAATGTATTGACTGTTTCTAAACTAAGAAGGAATTTTAAACTCCCTTCCAAAGAATATTACAAAAGATGATCTAAATAAGGTATCACAGTATCATATAATATCATAAAGTGTCTCATATGGTGCATCTGATACAAAAAAGACCCAACGATCCCTGTGAATCCCTCCCAACTCGGTGTATTCTGTGATTCTTTGTGTTTTAAACCCCTCTGGGATGAGATTCCCTAAGCACATGCAGGGGAATACCAGCAGAGTGGCTGAGGAGCTCTGACCTTTCTGTTTTGGACTCACTGGCAGCTCGGCAGCGCTCAAGGTCTCGGTACAGAGCCTGTAATTCAGCTTGAAGCCTCTGCTCCCGCTCTATACTTCCTTCATAAAACTTAATCTCCTTCTCCATTGCTTTTACTTTCTCTTCCATCACCTTGAACTCATGAAGGATCAAGTAGCTGACCCCGCAGTATTTGCACACTGTCTCGTCCCGGGACATCTAGGAAGAGAGAAAAGGGTAACGTTGTTTGGGAGGAACAGCTCGAACAAAACCCCCCGAGTGACCCTAAGTAATAGTAGTAAATGTGAGTAAGTGAAACCATTTCATTCTCCAAGCACTGATGATCAGCTCATGGTACTGCTTGAACAAATCATACAGAAAAGCTCTGCATTAGCACAATGAACCCGAGCTACAGCAGTGCTTTGCCTGACTGGAAACTTCACAGGATAGATCAGCCCTGGCACTGTAATCTGTGGGAACTCCCACTGGAATTCTAAAGGACCTCTGAGTTCTGCAGATGTATTAATTGAAAATAAAATGCTGTGTTTAATGAAGTTATCTCCTTAATGAATCTGTGACCTCCTGAGCCAGCAAAGTGTTATTTCCTGTGGGTTTTTGGGAACTGTGTCCAAGTGAAACAGGCAAGATGAGGGAACAAAGTGATGTCACCCAGAGTAAGGGATTAATGAGGGTGATGTGGTGTCCATGGCACTGTAGTGCTGTGGGAAATGGAACCCATTTGCTGGTATGAAATATTCATGGCTAATTAAAAACTACAGAACATGTAACACACAACTCATGGAAAGACCATTCATTAAACTGAGAAATGTACTTTTCTAAGTGATCAAGTCATAAAACTTCAAGTAGGGGACATGTAACACCTGCTCACCAGCACAGAGCCCTGAACCTGACAGGTTTCCTCCTGGTCTTGGGATAAATTCAGCATAAAATCCTTTGTGAGGAGATGGTGAGAATCAAGACTAGATCAGAGGACACCGAAAACACAGCTGAGAGACCCCTCAGAGCACCAGATATGAAAAGGTCTTGGCAGACCTGGAGATATGGACCATGGACCATGCGTGGCAGCTGGAAGAGACACTGTATGGCCGAGAGCTTAAAACACACTCTAACCTTTCTTCAATTATTTTTTCTTGCACAATTACCAACTGCTATAAGGACTCTAACAGTGAATTATGAAAATCAGAAAGGTGGAAAACAGCAACCAATTTAAATCAAATTAAGAATCCCTTGTTTTACAGAAAAGGGGGGGAAAAGTTACGTTGAGACATTGGGATAAATGGAAAGAAATCAGACTTCGAAAACGGCTTTCAAAAATTATGCATTAAAGACTCATTATCCCATGGTTCCACAATCTTTAGCACTTTAAATACAGCTTGATAAAAATGATATTTCAGCACGCCCTGGCCCAGCTTTATTTTCCCATTTGTTAGTGTTGCCCCAGTTTAAAACACCCCTGGTTACAGTTGCTCCGAAGGAGCTGAAAATGCGAGTTTATTTTTCCTGGCAGCTGCAAACTGTGCTTGGAAATATGAAACTGTTTTTCAGGATAACTACCATAAAGTTCCAAAGCACAGAAATTACTATATTGAAAAAGGACAAAATGAGCTGCTTTAGGGAGCACAGGAGGGGTTTCTTATCCCAGAGGGAACATGGTGCTCTTGTGCAGCATGACCACCGCTGCCTGAAAACAAACAGTGCTAGCAATCTCACTGGGCTCTGGGACTGAAAACAACCAAAAATCGTCAGGGAACTCAGCTGAAAAGGCTTTGTGCAAGTACAAAGCCTTCTGAATGTCTACGGTTTTTGTTACTGAACCTCAACATAAGTGAAACCACAGAACAACAAATATCATCTGCCTATCATCTGCCTGGGCTCAGCTGGAAGTGGCTCCTGCTCTTCACATCCATTCCTGCTCAGGTGAAGTGAAAACCAGGAAGGATTCCAGAACAGGCTGGATTTTAAAAGTATTTGCTACATAAGAAAAAAAAAAAAAACACAGAAAAGGAAATTCTGCCTCTATCAGGACCTTGCTCTGTACATTAATAATTATCCTGCAAGGACTGCAATACACACAAGTCTGTAGGAAACATTTTCATTAGTTCTTACACTTACAAACAACCTTCTCTGGAACAATATGATTGCTGAGTAATCACTAAGAACATGTTAAATACACACTGATTTATCTTTTTAGGTTCCACATTTCACTGTTTCCATTTGATCAAAACACTGTTGTCGACTTCTTAATTCAAAGCAGAAAAAAAAATCAGGGGAAAAACACTTTGGAAGGAATAGAAAAGGAAACTATCAGAACTCTGAGCAGGAAGGGATTTGTATAACCTGAGCAGTGAGGGGAAGCAGTGAAGGGAAAAATCAATGAGGAATTAAACAAACCCAGAGAGGACAAAGTGCTTGAAGTAGGAAGACATTTACCCAGAGGACTCTGAGCCACAGTTGTGATACACGTTACACCACATGCTATGAAGCATCTGGGGGAGCAGCTTTAACTCTGCGTTTGATTTTGGAAGCACTGATGTTATTCCATGGTTACAAAGAGTTCTTTAGATACCGTGGCAAGAGAAGCACTGAGCCAAGATGGATAATCCCTCAAATTACAGCTGCTGTCTCAGTTCCATCTGCAGAGCATAAGTTATGAGGAAAAAAAAGAAAAAAATCGGTGGTCTGGACCATTTTTAGCTTTTTGAGCACTGAGAGAGGAATTTCTACCATTCCAACTTGACCAAGCAGCTCCAGGGTGTGCCAGCTGGTGCAGCACTATCCTTCTCCTCCCGTATTTCAGACCCCCCCCCAGAAACCACCAGGGTGAAGAGCCACATTCTTGTTCAAACACAACCGAGCTCCTTCCTCACTTAGCAGGGCTGTGGTAGTGCACGATCCAGCACGTGGATCACCCACCACAGGATCCCAGCCCTCTCAGGGCATCGAGTCCAACCCTGCCCAGCACTGCCGAGGCCACCACTGACCGTGTCCCCAGGTGCCACAGCCACACCTTCTTGGACACTTCCAGGGATGGGGACTCCACTGCTTTGTGGGCAGCTGTGCCAGGGCTGGACAACCCTCTGGGTGAAGAAACTCCTTACAATACCCAGTGCTCCTCAGACAGCCCTTCCTCCCTTGGTGCATCTGGCAGGACTGATTGCTCCAGCCAGATGACAAAAACCTCTGTATTTGTTCAAACTAAACTTGTAGGTGAATACATAAAACTCAAGAAAGAAAAAATCATTATGCTGCAGCTGAATGGTCTTAAATTATTTCTGTGTGTTGTTTTAATCTACCTTATTACCCAAAGTTACTTTCTTTTTTGTTTCACTGCTCCTCTCCCACACCACTTTCATGTCCCTCTCCTGGCAAACCAGGCAATCCCTAGCACACAAAAAGAAATCATGACTCAAACCACATCATTGATTTTCTGTGAGTCTTCCGCTGGATATACAAAATGAAGCGTTATTTGACTGAAACTGATATTTGTTTTTAGTCAAAGAAAGATTTTTAAGAGTCTCAGTAGAAACTCTCCTTCTTTGAAAATAAAAAAAGTGCATTTTGAGCCAAGTTTTCAGTCAGCATCTACCCAAAAAGCAATCCAGCCAGTACGGCTGGGCCATTCTGCACACAGAATTCTTTGCTCCACTTCCACAAAATTGCAGTTGCAAAAAACAAACCCCGGTGCTTGCTCTGAATAGATATGAATAGAGTAGAAATAGGCTTGGAGTAAAACCAGAACGTGGCTTCATTCAAAACATGCCCCAAAATACCGAGTTTGTCACGACAGGAAATAACACTCAGATTTCAGGTAGCTTGGATTTTTTCCTGCCTGTGAGGAAATCAGACTAATGAACCAGAAAAGGCTGGAGCTGCTCCCACTGCAGAGCCCTGCAAACACCCCACACATGTCCCCAGCAGACCTTCCCAGGGCTCTGCAGCTCTCCTGGGATGGGCCACGGCATGTTCCAGCTTGGAACTGAACTGCAAAGCGTTTCATGACAAACCATACCAGACAAAGGGTAATTGTGCCCACTGTTAACCCTATCTTTGCCTGATAAACTCTTTGCATCTCCAGTTGGGACTGTTAGGAAGCCCCTCCTGGCTGCATTCCCACTGCCTGGGATGTGAGGAGACTCCAGGCCCCCCAGTTCCAAGTAACACACTTGTTGCAGGAAGGGTAGAAACCCCTCAATATAGTGGATACAGCCCTAGTTTTATGGGCAAACCCAGACTGTATTGCCTAGAGATGCTGTGGAGTCTCCCTCACTGGAGATATTCCAGAACTGCCTGGACACAATCCTGTCCCATGTGCTCTGGATGATCAAGGTGGAGCAGGGAGGTGGGAACAGATCCAACCTTACCCATCCCATAATTCTGTGATATAGTAAATACAACCCTAACTTTATGAGTACAGCAAGAGATAAATATGGTTTGGTGCCCTACATGACCCCCACAGACTCCAGAATTCTCCCCTTAAGGACAGCAGATTGTTAGCCAAGATCCACTTCCACAAATCCTCCGACACCACAACACACTGGGATAACAAAGCAGCTGCTTTTACTGGCTGGGAGCTGGTTTTCCCAAATCAACAGGGAACACTTCACTGCTGAGAAGACACACACTGGCACAGGGTGCCCAGAGAAGCTGGGGCTGCCCCTGGATCCCTGGAAGTGTCCAAGGCCAGGTTGGATGGGGCTTGGAGCAACCTGGGCTGGTGGGAGGTGTCCCTGCCCATGGCAGGGGTGGCACTGGGTGGTATTAAGGTGCCTTCCAACCCAAACCATCCATGATTCTGTGACTTTCTAACATTTCCAACCACTCAGAACACTTGGAGAACTGAAGCTTCAAGTCCCAGTGACACACAAACACAAAAAATCCTATAGCCAAATGCTGAAAACCTCAGTGGGCACTGGAGCAACTTGGGAACATCACCCCCAGAAGGATTCACAAGGTAGGTGCCAACAGGACACTGCCATTCTGCCACACTTCTCTGGAGGGCACAAATTGAAATGATCAGCCTTTAAATGCCTGCTGGTACCAATATTGTACATCCTAAGCACATTGTTCCCTCCTGCCTGTCGAGTCTTGGTGGATGGGAGAGAATCTTTAGCTTGCTAACACAGCCGGGACTATGTGCCCAGAAGCCATTAAAACCAAGTAACACCGCTCAAAGCCAGCAGAGAAATGAGAGAGAACATCATGTGTTCACAAAGCCCCCACAATGTGCCCACGTATGGCACACGTGGGAGGTGCAATGTGTGACCACTTGCTGCTTGTGGTGTACGTGGCACTTTGTGGCCAGCCAGATACCACAGAATGTCCTGTCCCCAACGGGGAACGGCCTCCGAGTGCCTGCCCTGCCTCACGTCCTGGGGTGACAGAACTGCTCATCTCCAAGGCTACCCGGGGCCCTATTAATTTCAGGATTTATGCTGGACAAGATCATTTATCTGCCAAATAAAATATGAAATTAAATATAACTTTTTGTTTGCTGCTTTGAGGACCTGCGGTCATTTGGTTTCTGTTCTATTTCCTGTTCCAGGAAGATCTTCAGGGCAAAGCTGCATCTTCCCATCAACTTCCACAGACTTGACAACAACAGAACTTTAATTAAAGTTCACCAGCATTGAAATGATTCATCTGCCACTAGGAACTACCAAGGTGAAATAGGAAAGTCTTGAGGAACAATAAAACCAAGTCAAAGCACCGACCAAACAGCAAAACCAGAACTCCCCAAAAACACACATCCATGATGTTGGAGACAAGGAAGCACTAATGTCTTCTGTACCCTCCTGGGCTCTGGGACACCTCTCAGGCTTAGTTTGATGGCAGAAACTCATAAGACATGCAAATACATTAAATTAGGCATTACAAGCCAGTGATTTCAATCTTTAGCAATAATCAGTTTCTAAGAAGTATGCAACTGTAAATACAAAAAATCCTGTAAGCTTTAACAATTGGCACGTGGATGTTCAGCAGTTGATTTTTTTCGTTATTTAGCACCCATTTTGCAATGAATCTGCTGAGAAAGAGGTGTGAGAGCAGTAGAAGGAATGAGAGGGAGGAAAGCAGGGCCTTGTAAAATTTTTACACAATTCTCTAATGCAAAACTGGTCAGAACATGAAGAACCGAAGTCCCTTCACATCTATCATTTCATTAACAAGATAGCAAGAAACCTCTTTCCCTCTAGAATAAAACTGCCTTTAAAATTTAATAAGCAGACTTGATAAGCAGCTTGTGGAGCTCCATATACCAGGAGCTCGAAGGAGAGGGATGATGAGGGCTCTGCTCTGCACCCTTCCCTTGTCAGTACCACCCAACCTCCAGCAAACCAACCCAAACCAGAGCCCAGGAAGGGAATGTTCTCCACTCCAAGGCTGCAATCCCAACGCCTGACATGCTCCCTCCACACACACATGTTCCCTGGGCCTCCAAGCTGCATGTTGGGAGCATGTGCTCCCTTTGGCAGAGCAAACCACAGCTGGCTCCAGCTCTGCTGTGTTAGGAGCTCTCCAAGAGACTACAAAAGAGAGGCTACAAAATCCAGCAGCAGAGAACGTGAAGGCAATGAGAACACGTGCACATAAAAGATGGGAGATACAAGGCCAGGAAATTGTGAGAATGACTTGTAATCAAGGCCTGTACCTTGTAACTGTAGTGCAGCTACAATGTGAGTGGCTGAGCGAGGGGATGAGCAGCAGCAAAGGATGTGTAAACCCCGCACACTCTGATCCCAAAATCCGGGGCTGTCGTTGCCTTGGAGCTCACATATCCCACATGGGGGTGGAGGGTGGGATGGGACAGGACCATAAGCCTATTCTTGTACATATCTGGAAATTCTGTGTCTTCCCATCAGATCTTTAAGTTAAACACACCCCCCAGAAGTGGAGGGAGCTGAAAGGACTTCCTGCCCCATCCTCTACTCTGAGGGAAAAGTTTGCCCCCATAGTCCCACTGGCAGAACTCCACAACTGCCTGAGTGAGCTGCTTCAGAGCTTCATAGCATTCCACCAAAGCACATCCAGAAAGGTAAGGAAAAGCCCAATTTGCACCTGGAAATGAACCACCATCTCCCTGCACATGTGAACACTGTTACTCAAGTACTTCCCAGAAGGAGCAGAGCCAGCTCCACCATCCTTTCATAGAAACACGGGATTTTTAAGTTCTTTACTACTTTGGCTCTTTCCTAAACTTCCATCAGTCATGTTATTTTTTTACAGCAGCTCAGAACTGAAGCCTCAACAGCTCTGAACAGAGGGATAACAAAGGCCCAAGTTTCACATGAAATTCCTCTTACAACTATTAATGTATTAGCCTCTTCTTTCTTTGTAGCACTCCCTTGTTGATATCATTCTCCTCGTGTCCTGATCACAGATCTCAGTGTTGTTTGCCAAATGACAAGGAAATTACTATGGATTTGGAATTGATGCATTGGACTCACTTCTTAAAAATATGTCTTATTTTTACTAAGAATAGAGTTTAATGGTGCTCTGAGGTGCTCACAACCCCTCCCAGACTGGCACCAGCATATTCCTTGGCATAATCCAAGTTCCTGGCTCAGTGATAACCAGCATTGCTGCTGAAAGAATTAATGTCACTGCCTTTCTGTTCCCAGCCTGTGCCTGCACTGGCTCCTGCTTCCTCCTTGTGCTAGGATATGCCTGGCACACGGATCAGGAACTGGCTCAGGAACTGATCCAAATGAGAGACAGACAGCTCAAGTGCCACCAAACTGCAGCTTTAAGTCATTAAAGGAAACACTGAGCAGTAACTAGATCCAGAACAATTCCCTCATCCAACAATTTGGCACGACTGTTTCTCCGAGAAGCCTGCACTGATTTTTGCTCATCACCTTCCCCTGTCGATGCTTAAAAACTAATTTCTAAATAAACAAACATATTGGGATCTTTCCTGCTACCAAACCAGCTGCTCATGAGTCTCTAAGTGTCCCGGGTTCTTTCCCTCCCCTTGTTTTAAGGGCAAATACTCCTTTTCCCTTCCTCCATCTATCTTATCCATTCTTGAATCCTCAAAAGTCATCTCAGAAATTGTCCCAACAGTTTCCTGGACTGCTCCAGGGAGAATTTCTGCAGCCTGAGTACACAAAGCTTACAAATGACTTGTTAATTATGAGATGCAGACTTAGAAATTAGGACAGCTGGGTTTTTTATTGCTGAAGTAAAAACCTGATAGTGTTACAAAAAGTGACTCATGTTCCACTTGAGTGGAGCCTCCTCCCCCGTGAACCCACACAAACAGCAGCACTGTTACACTGGCAATAACCTGTCTGCCAAACAAAAGAACACACCAAGAGCAGATCCCAGGGAAGAGGAAGGGGAATGTTCCGTTCCTGTTCGTGTTGATACTCCTGTGGAACATGTTATGCCCCCAGTCATTCCAAACTCACAGCAGCAAAACATGCCACAGCAGGGGAAAAATCCACCTGGAGTGACAACACCAGGACAGAGAGAGGTGTTCTCTGGGACTCACCTGGAGTGGCTGAGGTGTTCTCTAGGATTGACCTGGAGTGACTGAGGTGTTCTCTAGGATTGACCTGGAGTGGCTGAGGTGTTTTCAGGGCCTCACCTGTAGTGACTGAGGTGTTACTGAGACTCACCTGTAGTGATTGAGGTGTTTTCAGGGCCTCACCTGTAGTGACTGACATGTTCCTGGGCCTCACTTGGAATGACTGAGGTGTTCCCAGGGCCTCACTTGGAATGCCAGGGGTATTCCTGGGGCTCCCCTGCAGTGACCCCACCCTGTACAACAGAGCGAGGTGTTCCTCTGCAGGGCTCCTACAGGATTAGTGTCCTCACACGGCACAGAGAGCCATAAAACTCAGCACGCCACCTCACCCCGGACCAGCCAGCACCACACACCTTGCCGCTGCCCACAGCCACCGCACCCCGGAGTGCAGGAGCTGCCCTCCAAATGCCTGGGGTTTGGAGGTTTTTTTTGCCATTCGCACAGCTCGTACCTTGCGGATCTCCTCTGGCAGGGCGTGGAGGGGCAGGTGGCGGTCCATGGAGCGGCGCAGGCCCCGCGGGGTGCGGTCGGTGCTGCGGGCCGGGGGCTCGGTGTGCCCCGTGTGCCCGGTGTGT
>JAWMRC010000008.1:1165322-1192409 GCA_035584755.1 Thripadectes ignobilis | reverse complement strand
GGCTCGGGGGGCTCCGGGCCCCGTGAGGGCCGGGCCGGGCGCGGCGGGGGCGGGGGCGGCGCTGTGGCGGCCGCCATCTTGGCAGGGCCGCGTCCGCCGTCACCGCGGCAACGGCGCGTGCGCGGGAGGGGGGGGGAGCGTGAGGGGAGCGGGCACGGGCACCCGGGATTGGGGCTTTTCACCCCAAAATCCACCCCGGGCACCCCAAAATCCACCCCGGGCACCCGGGATTGGGGCTTTTCACCCCAAAATCCACCCCGGGCACCCGGGGTTGGGGCTTTTCACCCCAAAATCCACCCCGGGCACCCGGGGTTGGGGCTTTTCACCCCAAAATCCAGTCACTACACCCCAAAATCCACCCGGGCACCCCAAAATCCATGCCGGACACCCGGGATTGGGGCATTTCACCCCAAAATCCAACCCGGACACCTGAAATTCACTCCTTACACCCCAAAATCTATCCTGGACGCCACAAATCCATTCCCTTACACCCCAAAATTCATCCTGACACCCAAAATTCACCCCAAATTCAGTACGGACACCCAAAATCTATCCCTGACACCCCAAATCCATCCCTGACACCCCCAATTCTGCACTGACACCCAAAATCTATCCCAGACACCCCAAATCCATCCCTGACACCCCCAATTCTGCACTGACACCCAAAATCTATCCCAGATAGCCCAAAATTCCCCCCTGACACCCCAAATTCCCCCGACACCCCAAATCTATCACTGACACCCCAAATCCAACCCTGACACCCAAAAGTCCCCCCTGACACCCCAAATTCAGTCGTGCCTCTCCTGCCACCCCAAATTCATCCCTGACACCCCACAGCTCCCCAATACCCCAAAGCCGGACCTGTCACCCCAAATTCAGCCCTGCCACCCCAAATTCAGTCCTGCCTCTCCTGTCACCCCAAATTCAGCCCTGCCACCCCAAAGCCAGCCCTGACCCCCAAATTGGGCCCCGGCACCCCAAACTCATCCGTGGCACCCGGGTCATCCCCGTGTCACACCCGAGGCAGGAGTTCAACCTCGGGATGAACCATCCCATCCACACGCCGCCGGCTCCCGATGGGATCCACTGGAGCGCGGCCGTAAAAATAAATAAATCAGGCAAAGATGTGAGGCAGAGCCAGCAGTTTGCAGCACAGCCCCGCTCCGGCAGCATTAATTCCACATTCTGCCCTTCTTCCCCTCGCTGGTGGGTTCCTGTTTCCTTCCAAACCGAGGTGCTGTTGGGACTCGGCTTCATCGCACGGCATGGACCATCTGCTCCGGCCCCAAATATCCAGCCTGCTCAAAGAAATTCCTCCACTTCCAGAGCAATTCCTACACCCCCAAAGCAATTCCTACACCCCCAAAACAATTCCTACACCCCAAAAGCAATTCCTCCATCCCCAGAGCAATTTCCTACACCCCCAGAACAATTCCTACACCCCAAAAGCAATTCCTACACCCCCAAAGCAATTCCTCCATCCCCAGAGCAATTCCTCCATCCCCAGAACAATTCCTACACCTCAAAGCAATTCCTCCATCCCCAGAGCAATTTCCTACACCCCCAGAGCAATTCCTACACCCCAAAACAATTCCTCCACCTCAAGAGCAATTCCTACACCCCAGAGTAATTCCTACAGCCCCAGAGCAATTCCTGCACCCCAAAAGCAATTCCTCCATCCCCAGAGCAATTCCTACACCCCCAGAGCAATTCCTACACTCCCAAAACAATTCCTACACCCCCAGAGCAATTCCTCCATCCCCAGAGCAATTCCTACACCCCCAAAAGCAATTCCTAAACTCCCAGAGCAATTCCTCCATCCCCGGAGCAATTTCTACACCCACAGAGCAATTCCTACACCCCCAAAAGCAATTCCTCCATCCCCAGAGCAATTTCTACACCCCAAAAAGCAATTCCTACACCCCAGAGCAATTCCTACACCTGCAGAGAAATTCCTACACCCCAAAAGCAATTCCTACAGCCCCAGAGTAACTCCTACACCCCCAAAAGCAATTCCTCCATCCACAGAGCAATTCCTACACCCCAAAAGCAATTCCTATACCCCAGAGCAATTCCTACACCCCAAAAGCAATTCCTACACCTCCAGAGCAATTCCTACACCCCAGAGCAATTCCTACACCCCCAGAGCAATTCCTACACCCCAAAAGCAGTTCCTCCACCCCCAAAAGCAATTCCTACACCCTCAGAGCAATTCCTACACCCCAAAGCAACTCCTCCATCCCAAAAACAATTCCTCCATCCCCAAAGTATGTCCAAGGCAATTCGTACATGTCCATCTCATTCCCTACATGCCCAAATCATTCCCAACAAGCCTTATACAAAATGATACATCCCCAAAACCATAACTGAGGGATGCCCACTAAAAACTGGGAAGAGGCCACAGCAAAAAACAGGGTGACCTTGATTTAATTTCTGCACAACTTGGTCGTAGCTGGGTAGGTTCAGTGTCTGGGGTGAAGCATCAGCAGGGCTGGGAGGTGAATATGGGAAAAGGGGAGTTGGATTGAAGAAAGGAGTGGATTTGGGGGGCAGAAAGAAAAAAAATTCTTAGAAAAAAAGGGAAGCTGGGGGGTTGAAGAAAAGCATGACTTTTAGAGGGGAAATAAGAAAAATTGCATGAGCAGAGGGGTTCAGTAGAGAATTTTATTGAAAATAAAGGAAAATTGCATGAGTAGGGCATTGGAGTGGAGAAAATAGTGACTTTTATTGGAAGCAAAAAGGGGAGTTGCATGAATGGGGGGGTTGTTTGAAGCAAGGAGGGAATTTTATGGGGAAAGGAAAATTTTAGAGGAATAAAAGAAAAATTGCATGGGCAGGGGATTGAAGAAAATAGTTATTTTTTCGGGGGAAAAAAGGAAAACTGTGAGAAGGTGCTGTTGCAACAGAGGGATGCAAATTCGGGGGGCTCGAGCGAAGACACCGCGGGGAGAATTTCAGTGGAATAAATCCAAACTCGCAGGAGCAGGAGCAGGAGCAGGGGGTTGGATTGAGGAGCGGTGGCCGAGCAGGGGGGTGTCCTGATGGGGTTATCGGGGCGCAGAGGCGGGCGGTGCTTTGGGGGCTCGGGCGGCTCGCCCGGCGGGGACACGCGTGTCACCCGCGGCCCCTCGCGTGTGTCGCCGCCCGCGCCGGGCCGCCTTGCGTGCCGAGCTCCCAGCCCTGCTAATCCCCGCCTTGGCAGCCGCATGCCCGCTCCACACACTGCCCGAGTTCACCTCCCCGTGCTCCCGCGGAGCGCTGCGGAGCGGGGGGTGACTGGGGGGGTGTCTGTGTGTGACTGTGTCTGTGTGTGTCTGTGTGTGTGTGTGACTGTGGGGGTGTGTGCGTGTGTGTGTGAGACTGTGTGATTGTGTGCGTGTGTGTGTCTATGTGACTGTGTCTGTGTGACTGGGGGGGTGTGTGCGTGTGTGTGTGTGACTGTGTGATTGTGTGCGTGTGTGTGTCTATGTGACTGTGTCTGTGTGACTGGGGGGGTGTGTGCGTGTGCATGTGTGTGACTCTGTGTGTGTCTGTGTCTCTGTGTGTGCGTGTGTGTGCGTGTGACTGTGTGTGTGTGACTGTGCACGTGTGTCTCTGTGTCTATGTGACTGTGTCTGTCTGTTGCGTGTGAAGGGCGGCTGGCCCCCTGCGGGGGTCACTAATTAAGATGTGCATTAATGGGAGCAGGCGGTGGGAGCGGGCTGTGGGACCGGCTGTGCACGGGGCCGTGGAAGGGGCTGTGGCAGCAGCTCCGGCAGCCCCGCCGGCATCTGTTCCCACCGGGCCGGGCCGGGCCGGGCCGGGGGACCGGGGGTCCCGTCCGTGCCGTGCTGGCGGACAGGGGGTCCGGTCCGTGCCGTGCTGGGGGACCGGGGGTCCGGTCCGTGCCGTGCCGGGGAACCGGGGGTTCGGTCCGTGCCGTGCCGGGGGACCGGGGGTCCGGTCCGTGCCGTGCCGGGGGACCGGGGGTTCGGTCCGTGCCGTGCCGGGGGACAGGGGATTCGGTCCGTGCCGTGCCGTGCCGAGCCGGGCGGGGCGCCCGGCGGCTCTCACGCGATGGTGGGGCTGACGTGCCGGGGAAGGGTGTCGTGAGGCGCGGCCGTGAGATCAGCGGATCACCGCGGGCTGCGGACGGGGGAGGGAAGGGGAAAGGCAGGCGGCAGGCACGCAGCGGCCGGGGAGGAGGGAGGGAGGGAGGGGGGCATGGAGGGATGGAGAGAGGGAGGGGGGCAGAGAGGGAGGGAGAGAGGGAACGGGGGGTGCTGCATCCCCGCCTCCCCGGCTGGACCCGCTGAAGGGGGGTTTGGACAGAGGGACATGAGTGGAGCCAGCCCTTTGGGGGGATCCGGTGGTTGGGGGCTAAAGGGGGGATTGGACAGAGGGACATGAGCGGAGCCGACCCTTTGGGGGGATCCTGCTCTTAGGACGGCTGAGAGGAGCCTGTGCTGGGGGAAACAGGGGAGCCTGCCCTTGGGGTGTAGAGGAGGGGATCCAGTCCTGGGGGGCAGCCCTTGAGGGGGCTAAGGGAGCCTGTTCTGGGGGTGTGAGGAGATGCCGTCGCGGGGGTGAGCAGGTGATGCTCCAGCCATCGGGGACACTCCCGGGGCAGGGCCCGTGGGAAGCGGAGCACGGGGGGAGCTGCGCCCACCAAGGGCTCTGCAGCGGCTCTTGGCTCCCGGCAGGAAAGCCACCCGAAATGTCCCCTCCCCTCCGCCCTGGTGGGCCCGGTGCGTGCCAGCCGAGCGCCCCGCACCATCGGGATCGGGGTCCGGGCGGGGCGAGCAGCGCCAAGGCCAGAGCGAGGGGCGAGGAGCGAGTGCGTGACACGCAGCAGTCATAAGGCAGCTATTTCCATTGTTTTCCGGCAGGCTTTGTACCTTCTCAAACACACGTGGAAAGCCTCCCGCCGCTCACAAATCCCGAGCCGGAGGAGCAAAGTCCGTGCCAGTGGGCAGCTGGGGAAAAAGGCAATAAACACCACCACCCTCCTGGCACAAAGCGGGACTGCCGGGGGGGTGAGGCTGGAGAGGTGTGCCCGCACCTGCGGCGTTCCCCGGGCAAAGAGAAATCCGACTTGTTCGGGGCTGCCCTTCTGTTTGCTCTGCACAAAGCGCAGCGCGGGGAAGCGGCTTCGCAGGGCTGTCTGCAAACAGCTCCTCTGGGAAGCTCAGTTGTTTTGCTAGGGAGGAGCAGAGCTCCGGCGCTTATCGCTCCGTAGGTGTGCGGGGGATTTGGGGGGAGCAGGGGGGTTCCCTGTGCGGGGCGGCAGCGCCTGGTGGAGGAGCAGCAGGAGGGGTCAGGAGAAGGACAGGCACCGAGGTTATTCCTGGTGCTCCGTGCACAGCGCATTAGTTCCCCTTTCCAAGCGGTATTTGCTGGATTTGTTTGGTTTGCTCAGCTCCCCCCACTCAGCAAATGCCACAAGGACGGGAGCGTGGTGGGAGAGCAGCCTCTGTGGAAGGATGTTTGGAGAAGGGATCTGAACAAAAGGGCTACCTGGGAGTCAAGGGCAGGCAGGTCATGCTGTGCAAAGAATAGAAACTCCCCAAAGCAGCACGGAAATGATAAGATCAGGGACAGCGTGAGGTAGCACGGTGGTGTTGGTGTGTACAGGGTGCTGGTGCTGTGTGCAGGGTGTTGGTGCTGTGTGCAGGGTGCTGTTGGTGTGTGCAGGATGCTGATGATGTGTGCAGGGTGCTGTTGGTGTGTGCAGGATGCTGATGCTGTGTTCAGGGTGCTGTTGGTGTGTACAGGGTGCTGGTGCTGTGTGCAGGGTGCTGTTGCTGTGTTCAGGGTGCTGTTTCTGTGTGCAGGGTACTGTTGCTGTGTGCAGGGTGCTGGTGCTGTGTTCAGGGTGCTGTTTCTGTGTGCAGGGTGTTGGTGCTGTGTGCAGGGTGCTGTAGGTGTGAGCAGGGTGCTGATGCTGTGTGCAGGGTGCTGGTGGTGTGTGCAGGGTGCTGGTGGTGTGTGCAGGATGCTGGTGCTGTGTTCAGGGTGTTGTTTCTGTGTGCAGGGTACTGTTGCTGTGTGCAGGGTGCAGGTGCTGTGTTCAGGGTGCAGTTTCTGTGTTCAGGCTGCTGGTGCTGTGTACAGGGTGCTGTTGCTGTGTTCAGGGTGCTGTTGCTGTGTTCAGGGTGCTGGTGCTGTGTTCAGGGTGCTGTTGGTGTGTGCAGGGTGCTGGTGCTGTGTTCAGGGTGTTGTTTCTGTGTGCAGGTTGCTGGTGGTGTGTGCAGGGTGCTGGTGGTGTGTTCAGGCTGCTGTTGCTGTGTTCAGGGTGCTGTTTCTGTGTGCAGGCAGGCAAGGGTGAGGGCATGGTCCTTACTCAGAGCAGAGCAAAACACGAGCATGCTGATGACAGCGGGGCACGCGAGGCAGGAATGGGATCCTGAGGGAGGAGATCCCAGTGCTCCTGCCGTGACATTGCCAAATCAAAGTCAAGCTCTTGGCCTCAAGAGCACATGAGGTGACTCAGAGGAGGATCCGTATGGTTAAGCAGCAGCTGAGTGCCAGAAGTGAAGAGCTGTCAAGGATAATATCGGGAGTGTGTGTGTGGAGGACAGTGGGTTTATTTGCCACCATAGGAAAGGATTTGAAAGGGAATACAAGAAGCTTGTACTGAGTCTGACTTGGCAGCAAGAGAACTTGGGAAGGGTGCCAGGAAAAGCGTCAGAGATACAAGGCTGGAGGGAGAAGGGAATACAGAGCACAGGCTGCTCCGGCAGTCGAGTGGCTGTGGAAACGGGCACGGAGGGGGAGGGGGCATTCAGCTGGCAGGACGGGATGTGGGGAGTTGAATCATAGAATCATTGAGGCTGCAAAGGACCTGTAGGATCATCGAGCCCACCCTGTGCCCGATGCCCACCTTGTCCCCCAGCCCAGAGCTCTGAGTGCCACAGTCAGTCCTGCCTTGGGCACCTCCAGGGCTGGGCACTCCAACCCTCCCTGGGCAGCCCCTGCCAAGGCCTGACCACCCTTTATGTGAAGAAATTCCCCTTGATGTCCAACCTGACCCTCCCCTGGCACAGCCTGAAATGCCCAAGCAAAGGCCCAAAGCCCCAGGAGAAGGTGCAGAGGGGTCAGAGGTTTTGTTTTCTACCTTCAAGGCATTCAAGGGCATATCTGTAAGATCTCCTAATGCTCCATGATGATGTTGATGGTGGCATTTCTGGTGGCTCCTTGGGCAAAACACAACTGTTCCCATAAGGGTGAGGTTCATCCGTGCAGGACTCAGCAGTTTCCCAGGAGCCTGACAGGAAACTCCCACGGGAACGCAGAAGCCCCATCAATCTTTCCCCTTCCCCCAGCCACCAGCGACCTGCTCTTTCCCAATTTAAACACACGAGCTGGAGGGAGTGAAACGCTTCTGCTGCTGGCTCTGAAAAAAACCAAACCTGAAAATCCTGCCAAAAGAGAAACTGCACATAGAGCCCTCCCTTTGGAAGGGGGCGAGGGTGGATGGAACCAGACAGATGTTACAGCCTTGGTGAGCTACTGGAAGAAACACCAGGCAGTGCTGAGGGAACTCTGGAGTCACTGCGAAACAGGAAAAGACAGAGGGAAAATACAAATGAAGGAAGCCAGGATGTTTAGAGGATGGAGCATCCCAAGGAGGATGGAAGGGCTTACTTGAATCGAGCAGGTCATATCAGTGCATGCATCATTCTGAGATCCAGCATGCCAAAACAATCCACCAGTCTCCCAGCTAACAGTGAAGGGAATGGGATTAACCATAAGGAATACTGGGGAGAGTCTGGCTTTGCAAGCCCTGAAATTGTATTGTGATATGAACTATTGACACAGTTCTGGAGCTTTTCTTGGACTCCACTCCATCTCCTTTAAAATACTTTTAAACAACAGCTTATGGTGCTTGGCAGGAGGGCAGGCGACTCCTTCCTCCACTTTGTGTTGGTTACTAACTCCTGGGCTGCGATTGCACTGCAATGTCCTGGCACATCCTGATAGGAAAATGCAAGTGTTGCATTTCTGTGGCACGGCCCGACAATTTAAATTTATCTCCCCCAAAGAGATAACAGCACGTGGATGTTGATTGCAGGCTGTGCTACAGCACAGTTGTTAAAATGCAGCCGTATCCTCATACCTTGGAGCGCAGGACTTGGGCTGAAAATGAGATGGAACAAGATTTTTCTTGCTTTGCTTTAGGACCTGTTTCCTCATCAGTTAAACCCATTGACTTCAAATGGGGCAAGGTCAACACCCCATCCAATGCTCAGCACCACCAGTCTCACCCCGTGCCTGGGAATTATCCTTCAGCAAGTGATGGATCCCATACACAGCTACTTCTAAGGATCCTAAATGATTTCAGAAAGAGATTTTAGACCAAATTGCTTTAAAAGCTTTGATTTCTTTGAGATGTATTCCAAAAAAAAAACCAAAACAAAACAAACCTGTTGAAGAATTTGGCCCAGCTGCCAGCAGAAGGCTCAGAGCTGTTGAGATGTTTGGGAGCACAAGTGAGGACTCCATGGCAGGGGCTTGGAACTGGATGAGCTTTAAGGTGCTTTCCAGCCCACCCATTCTGTGACTCTGCTGTCAGAGGTGCACACAGAGGTGTCCACAGCTCCTGTGGGAAGCAGCCCATGTGCTGGCTGTTTCTGCTGGGCTCCAGGGAGGCTCAGCACGTGGAGTGACCTTGGTTCCACTGTGTGATTCCACCGTGCTTCCCTCCAGCTGAGCCTGGCACAGGTTAAATTCCAGCTGGGAGCCGAGCTGGGAGCCTGCAGTGCCAGGGGTCCCTGCCTGCAGTGCCAGGGGTCCCTGCCTCTCAGGCTGTCTCTGGACAGACCCAGGCCATGGCAGGGTGTGCAGAGGGCTGGGTCAGGCCGTGCACTCACCTGCCAGCAGCAGAGCCGGGCGGCAGAGCGGTGGCCGTGACCCGGGAGAGCAGGAGGTGGTTGTGAAATGGGACAGTGTTTCCCAGTCACTATGGAGTCACCGAGGGAACAGGCATGTTTTCTTCCTGTTTACACAACATGTCACCAGTAGCTTTGCCCCCATCTCTGGTGACCTGCAGCCACAATTCTCAGGCTGTGTTGACACTCCATGGCGATCAAACTTTGCCAGAGGGTTTTTAGGGGCCGACATAAAGAAGCTCCTGGCCAGCCCAGGGCTGGGGCAGGAGGGCTGAGAGGAGGTTTAACCACCTCCTTCCCTCTGCTGAAAGCCCACAGAGGCTGCAGCCACCAAGGTGCAAACGAGGGCAGACCAGAGGTTGCCCAGACACATCCTGGGGGTGAAATTGCACCCCAAGCAATCCACAACATCAATGTGCAGCCTACATCTCATTGCTTCATTGCTATGTGTGCGAGGCTGAGCCTTGCTGGGAAGCCAGGCTGGACTGTCTGGGTCCATCCTGAAGTGCAGCAGCATGTGGCTTAAAATGAGAGCTCTTCTCTTGCTATTCAGGACTGCACACCCCCCACCCCACCACACAGGGACAGCGCAATACATAATTCAGCATTTATTCACAATGCCGCAAATAAACTCCCAGTGAATTTATTCCCAGAAGTTGTGGCCAGTGCTTTGGTGCTCCTCCATTTCGTCTCAGGAAATTTCATTCCCAAGGAGTGTTCCTCTCGTGTTGTGCTGGTGGGAAGTGACAGAGTCCCCAGCTGCAGCAGCAGGAGCAGCAGGCTCCACGCACGGGCTGTCACAGGGCATCAGTCACGTCCTTCGCCACAGGAAAGGCGTGGAGAACAACCAGCCCTGCATCCTACAGTTTCCAGCCTCCTTTCACAACCCCTGCTCTGCTGCCCTGCAGAACACACAATTACACACCAACCTGGGCCTCCTGACCTTTACCTGGTGGCCTTTCTTCCTAAGGGTGAGAGGAAGGGCCGTGGTTTGTGCCGCAAGGTGTGCAGGAAACCTTCTCCAGCCAAACCAAGCAGTGGCTGGGGAAGGGGTGGAAACCACTCCCCACTTCCCCCAGCAGGTCTGGGGTGTGTGGCAGCTCAGCGGGCTGGGAGCAGCTCACGGGGACAGAATGTGTCCCTCTGTCCTTGCACTCTTCCCCCTTCCCACTGCTCCGTGGGAGGACACCACCCTAACCCCTGTTTTCGGGGAGAGAGCCTCCCTTGTCCAGGATCCAGAGGGTGATGTGGGGAGCTGTGCAGGGTGTCCCCTGCTGCCCTGGGCTGGGTGCCTGCAGAACAAAAGCCCTCCCGTGTTTGCTGTGTGTGACTCTCCCGAGCACGCCGCCCCGGTGTGTGACACGGTGCACTCGGTGCGGGACCTTTCGGCACAACAACAGCCACACAGAGGGAGGATCGGCACTTCCTTGGGGATACGAGTCACCCTCCCCACCCCGAGATTAAGGCACATTCAATATTTATTGAGCTATCACAGCTGGAGGCCCCGGCAGGATTAAGGTCCATGTGCCTGGTGCTCTAAACCTTGATAAGAGGCACTCCCTGCCCCAAAACAATCCAGCCCCACTCAGGTTCTCCTGTAGCCCCAGGGTGGGCCCTTGCCTGAGCTGCCCTGCCCAGCCTTTGCCAGAAACCTTCTGCTTGAGGAAAGAGCAGCAGAGTTATGGGTGGTGCTAAAGGCTGCAGGCTGTGCTTTAATCACAGAACCGTAGTTTGGGTTGGAAGGACCTTAAAGATCTCCTTCCACATGGGGCTGGTCTCTTGTCCCAGAGAACGAGCAGCAGGACAAGAGGAAACAGCCTTAAATTGCACCACGGGAGGTTTAGACTGGAGATTAGGGAAAGCTCCTCATTGGAAAGGGCAGTCAGGCACTGGCACAGGATGCCCAGGGCAGTGGTGGAGTCCCCATCCCTGGAAGTGCTCAAAAACATCTGGATGTGGCACTTGGGGACACAGTTTAGTGGCAGTGCTGGCAGTAATGGTGGGACTCCATCTCAGGGGTCTTTTCCCACCATAATGATTCCTTGGTTCTGTGGTTCCAAGTCCAATTCCTGCTGCTCCTGCTCCACTTGTGCCTTTCTGCTGCTGCTGCTCCCACAGCCTGCTCACTGAGGAGTGCTCAGGTGTACAGTGTGTTCCCTGGGACCTCACTGGCCTCCAGGGATCTGCTCCTGAGATCAGTTTGGGTCTCTAATAATCTGTTTATCAGCTGCTGCCTCAAACACTGTGCAAGGTGTGGAATGGAGTCCATGGAATCGCAGAATGTCCTGAGCTGGAAGGGACCCAGAAGGATGGAATCCAACTCCTGGCCCTGCACAGGACACCCCAGCAATGCTGCCCCGTGCCTGGGAGCATTGTTCAAATGCCTTTGGAGCTCTGGCAGCCTTGGGGCTGTGCCCACTGCCCTGGGGAGCCTCTTCCAGGAACCTTTCCCTGTCCTCAAACAGGCATTCCCTGTGCCACGTGTGCCCTGCTCCACACCAGCGTCACAGTGCCCCGAGCTGCTGCTTATTTTAAGGATGGCAGCGACTGACATGTAGGTATTGCCTTTCAGAACTCTTAAAACCAGACCTTTCAAAAGTGCCTCACGAAATCCTGACCACGTAACGCCTCCCTGGCTGATGGGAATGGCCACAGCAGCACCAGGACACAGGGGATTTGGGAATTACCCCGGATTCAGAGGGAGGGGAACAGCTTTCCTGCCGTGTAACAAATCTGTGATCAGTTAAAGAGAATTGTCACTGTTAAAGGCAATCACACGTGTAGGATTCATGGCTTATGTTTTCACACATTTAGAGCTCCCTGTGGAACAACTGCCTCTTGCCACTTCTTTATAGGGATCAGAAAATAGTCTCATTCCCTGATTTCCTGAAGACCAGCATTTCCCAGCTGTGTGTGGATCAGACAGAGGCAAATCCGGTCCCTCATTTCCAGTCCAGCCTCCCGTGCTGTGGCCCTGCAGATGTGTCAGACCCCACCCCAGCTGATCTGGCACGTCACTGCTGCACGAGGAAATGAAAATAAATACAGATTTATGAAGGAAGGCCTGGCTTTGGCACCGGCCATGGATTTCCTGGCTGGCTGCTAATACCAAAGAGCAGATCCTCTATTTTATGTTAGCCAAGGGAAATCCCAGCAATTCATCCCCCAGCATTAAAACACAGCATTCTAAAAATAGCATTGCAGAGCTGCACTGGAACAGCAATAAAAATGAGAAAGCAAACCTTGTCCTTTTGTTTGCTTGCTTTATTGAGAGCAAGAATGTGAAATTCTACCCCAAGAGCTAATTTCAAAAGGCCAGGGCTCGGAAGGTGAGGTGGGACTATCAAAGTAGCCACGTGGGTGATGTGGGATGGCTGTGGGAGCCTCTTCTCCCTGCTTGGCAGGGTTCTGCTGGGATCCCATCCTCAGGGAATGGGGACTTTTCCACAGCTGTGGGAAGGGAGGACAAGCAGGGAGAGGATGAGGGTCCACAGACAGTCTGGGGTTATAGAAGACCCCCAGGACCCTCCTTCCCTGGGGTTTGCTCATGGATCTCCCTGTTCTCCCACACTGAGTTTCCTCCAGAGGTCAAACTCTCCCGTTCCTCTATCCAGATGGATTTGGAGGCTTCCCTGTCTCCCGGTCCCACACCAGCCCTGCACCAGCCACACACTTAGCAGAGTTTTACCACTTTACCACCAGCCTGTTGTTTCTGCACAGGAACATCTCTCTATTTAAATCTTACTTCTGTTTAAGATTTCCAAAACTTGCCTGTGAAAAGGAGCACAAACTCCCAACCTCTGTGTTCTTCATCACGGCTTCATCAGTCCTTTCCAAATGCATTCCTTTTCCCCTGATCCTGAGAATTAATCTACATTGACAGATGTTGAATTCAGGGGTTTCACTGTTTGAGCTGCAAGTTTGCAATGTTTGTTCTGATACAACCCAGGTCCCTCATGCAGTTCCATTCCCTCAAACCCACAGGGAGGAGAAGAAAGAGGGAAGAATCTTTCCTTCCTGAGGGTCCCTCAAATGCCATTGGCAGACCACACATGAAAACACATGTCATGTTATCCCACTGTAACCTGGGAAGCATCGAGCATTCCCAGGCCAGGGAAGGGATGGCAGGGGCTGTGGGTTTCTCACAGTTGTCTTAAATACACACCATGCACAGAAATCCCAGCTCAGTTGGATGGGGGATGCTTATCCTGGGCAATAAGCAGTCCCTGCAGCATCACTGTGCCAAGGACATCCTCTGGGCTTCTCCTGTACAGGACTCCCTTTGCAAACGCCTCTTTGGCAGGTTGGGAAAGCAAAGGTTATGAGAATTTCTCGTGGTTTTCCCTTGGAAACGGAGTTTCCCAGGGAATTCTGCTGTCTGAGAGGAAGGAGTCAGTAGGATATTTGTACAGCTGGCTGATCACATTGCTTTCGTATGGATTGTCCAGAGGTCTGGTTGTATGTGGACCCACCAGCCCATTCTCAAAGCTGACTCACTCCAGTTCCCTCAGTAACACTGTGGGGTGGCAATGGCCAGGATTGCTTCGCCATAGTTTTTAGAGTTCTTGCTAATCGGGAAAATGTAGCAATTGAGAGTGCAAACCACAGGAAGAAAGAGCTAATGAGGTCCTGCTGGAAGGGGCTGTTCTGGGTGTGTTTATACAACTCCCATTAGCGATAGTTGGCCTTACAGGGCACAGCAAGAGGAAAATGGACCCTGGATACAGCAAAATCCACTTATTTGTCCAGACAGGTAATGGCCCCCCAGCTGGGGTGGTGACAGCCTCATTCAGCACAACATCTACAGCTATTTTGGCTTTGCCTCCCCTCAGAAGCCTCGAGATACATTGCAGACAAACAGATTGCCAAAGAAATTCAGTCACATTATTTCTGCTGTCACGGCACATGACTTAAAACGAAAAAGAAGAACAAAACCCGAGCCCACAAGTAGAGCCCTGTCAGGGGAGCGCTCAGCCTTCAGCACGTGTTTGGTTTGTAAATAAGATTTCAATTCTGAGCGCTCTGCTCCAGGGAAGGTGTCCCTGGCCGGGGGGTGGGACGAGATGAGCTCCGCGATCCCTTCCGAGACAAACCGGCCCGTGACTTCTCGGCTGTGACTCAGAGCCCGTCCCAGCCGTGCCGGGGACGGTGTCGGGTCCCAGGGCTCGGTCCGAGCGGTGTCCAGCCCAGCGCGGCTGCCCCGGGGCCGGAGCGGCGCCAGGAGCCGGCAGGGATGCTCCGTAGGGATGCTCCGCATGGATGCTCCGCGGGAATGCTCTTTAGGGATGCTCCGCGGGGATGCACCTTAGGGATGCTCCACAGGGATGCTCTGCAGGGATGCTCCGCAGGGATGCTCCGCACGGAGGCTCCTTAGGGATGCTCTTTAGGGATGCTCCCCGGGGATGCTCCTTAGGGATGCTCCGCGGGGATGCTCGGCAGGGATGCTCCCCGGGGATGCTCCTTAGGGATGCTCCGCGGGGATGCTCGGCAGGGATGCTCCCCGGGGATGCTCCCCGGGGATGCTCCTTGGGGATGCTCCTTGGGGATGCGGCACCTCCCGCAGCCCCGAGCGCTAATCCGGTCGACCCGCTGCTGTCCCCCCGCTAACCCTGCCCTGTGACCGACCGCCCACCCGGGCTGCTCTGCCCTCGGCGCCACCCGGAGCCTCTCAGGGCACCGAGGATCCACCCAGAGATCCCTCCAGAGCTGCCCGGACGTGGCTGGAGCCAAACCAAGCCCTCGGCTGAAATTTGTTCCCATAACTATTGAAATGAAGCATTTCCATAACCCCAACCAACAAGTGCAAACACTGCGTGGAGGGACAAAGGGAGCCTGTCCCGACCGAGTTTCGTGAGAAGGAAGGTGAAAACGTGGATGAGAGGTTGGCTTTGGGGTCACACGAAGCTGGGTTTTGTTAGCTGGTGGTTGCCCTTGTGGGAATCATGGGGTGGGATTAGATAGAATATGGGGGGATTGTTGGGGGGCCCTGGGCAGGGCCAGGGGTTGGACTCGGGGATCCTTGGGAGTCCCTTCCAACCCGGGGTATTCTGGGATTCTGTGAAACCTGGACTCGTGACATGTCAAGCCTGAGCCATTAAAAGCCTTTTACGTGAAACCTGCAGCAGAATTTCATTCATAGAAAAGGCACATTTAAAATAAATCCGTTTCTAAGGATTTGAGGGGTTTTGTTTGTTTTGTGGGGCTTTGTTTGTTTGTTTTTAGGGGTTTTATGTTATTATTGTAACTATGCAGCAACAAGCAGTGATTCTCTGCAACTGATGCGTTTGGTTCCCATGTCCTCTCATCCCACCAGCTCCTACCAAAGGCTGTCAGCAGTGGACATGGCCCTGAGCTACCACACGTCAGCCTCATAAAGGAAATTGTTAAAATTCACTGTGGTTAAAAGGTCAAGTGGCTCTGAGGTGCCTGCCCAGCCCACGAGGCTCTGGGAGTGCTGGCAGTGCCTCCCTCCCACTCACCCATTGCATCACCCTCTCCCCAGGCGGGATCTGCACTTTTCCACATGGGCCATTAAACTGAATGATGAATTCGTGTTTCCGGAGGAGAGGAGCTCTCCAGCAAAGGGATGGTTCTGGGAATTTTGGAGGCTGGAAGGGCTGTGCAAAGAGGACAGAAAGGGAGAAGGCTCCTTCTCACCCCTGTAGGAGGGTGCCAGGCACACACAGATCCAGCTGTGTTCCTGGGCGTCTTCCAGCTGCTTTTTGGAGAATGCTAGACAGGAAATTGATGCCACAGGGCAAATATTCATTCTCCCCGACTTCCCTCCCAAAGCAAGCCCAGATCTGCCCTGGCCAGACTCGTTTCCTGCAGAGCACCGTGGCCTCCCCAGCAGAAATGACTAAAATGTGTGTGAGCCTGGAAAAACAAACAACCAAGAGCCTGCCAGATGTTTGCAACACAAAGCCCAGGAACACAGAGCTCACGGGAGCAGCTGATGCTCACGCTGCACTTCCAGGCCGGGCTGGAGAAGGTGCCAGATCCAGTCTCTGCCCGAGTACCCCCGTGCCCTCTACACCAGGTCACACGGTGCCACATCCACTCGCTGTTGGGACACTCCCGGGGGCCGTGGGTGCTCCTGGAGGAGGAACAGGGTGCTTTGATGCTGCCTCCCTTCCAGGCAGGTAGATGCGCTCCTGCCTCTCCCCTGTTTGCACCCTGGCGTGGCGCAGTGAGGATGATGAGGGTTTGGGTGGTCAGAGGATTTGGGTGGTCAGAGGACTTGGGTGGTCAGTGTCTCACAGCCACAGCTCCTCGGTGCCTCTGCACGTTCCCTGTGCCTGGGCTGGGACCCCTGGAGCAGCTCGGGCTGAGCTGCCCTCTCTGGGGCTCCGGGGAGCTCAGCCTTGGCCCTCAGTGGCCCCTCATTGCTGTTCTCCCAGGGTTTGCACCCGGCGTGGGGTGACCCTGCCGTGCTGTGGGCAGCCTGTCCTGTGCAGAGTTAATGGGTGAGAACAAGCTCTTGCAGCGTTTGTACACTGAGTGCCGCCGGTGCAGCTGTTACCGGCGTTATCAGTGACAAAGGATTCATTAAGAGCTCTTGCAGTTTGATACAGCCCCTCGTGAGAGCTCTCCGCAGAGCACAGGCTGCGGGGAGAGGCAGTGCCTGGCTGGGAGTGCCTGTGAGAGGGGAAGGGGAAGGGAAAGAGCCTGGCAAGAGCAGCCAGCCCAGCAGCAGCCCCAGGCCAGCCCTCCCTGCGAGGCTGAGCCCGGGGGATGAGGCAGCTCAGCCTGAGCCCGCCTGGATTGCAGCTCATTGAGCAACGGGGAGACACGGGCGAGAGCCTGCGTATCACAGGAACAATCTGAACAGCTCCCACGGCGAGCTCTTGTGTTGCAACAACCCCTAGGAGAAGGAACAGAGGCAGCTGGGGGGGCAGAGGGGCTCTCTGGGTGTTGGACGAGCCCAGAGCAGGAGCCAGTGGAGGTTTGGGGGCACCTTCCTGCCCAGTCACTGCACCCACTGCCCACCCCAGCCTGAGCCACTGGATGTTAAGGCAGAATCAGCAGCAGGTCCGTAACAACACTGAGGTTACAGCAAAGCCTTGCCTGGATACAGCAATTTTAGTCTTCCTTCTGGGCAGATTTTTAGCACCAGCTCCAGAGAAAGGGTCGAGCCTCTGGTCCTCATAACCCAGGGAAGGCAAACAGGAGGGGGAAGCATTTTGGTGCTTCTGTTTTCACTTAAAGCTGTTTCTGGTTATTTATCTCCCTTGGTCTGCCCAAACAGAAGTGTCTCCACGTGGTGCTCTCAAAAGGTGCCCCAAAACCTGGGCTGGGTTCACTGCCACGTCCCACACGTGGGCAGGGGGACACTGACCCCTTCAAAGGGGTGTGCAGGTCAATCCAGCCTCACCTGAGGGCAAGTGAGACCAGGAGATGTTGGAAGAAGGGAAGTGGGAGCAGGTAGAGGCCTGGGAGGGTGGATGTGCAAATGGAAAAGCAGGTGATGCTCTCCATAGCCCCCCAGGCTGTGCAGGGCTCACCCACCACCCAGCAGCACAGCTGGGATTTCCAGCTCGCCATGGGCTCAGGGGAGCTCCCACCAGAGCTCCCACCACCCGTGCTGCTGGCCCACAGGCACCCCCTCCCACAGCCAGACACACAGAGCCCGGGTGAGCCCCATCTCCCAAGCCCTGGCAGGACACCCGTGTCCTGCTCAGCCCTGCTCTGCCCCCGGGAGGAGCTGCCGTGCCCATCCCGTGCCCGGCCGGGAGATAACAGGGCACAACTGGTTCCCAGCAGCACAGCCAGTTACTCCTGGCTGATGAAACTGCCTGTCTTCAGCCATCCTTTCCTCTCCACCAGCCCTTTGGGTGCTGACAGAGGCCCTGCCAGTGCTCCCATTAACACCTGCCCCTGCAGCACCCGCTGTCCCGGCACACACAGCCCCAGGGGTTTTATCAGGCTGCTTAGATATCCCCAGGGCACAGAGCAAGGAGCCTGCAGGGCTTCCAAAGAACATGTCACAGCTCAGGCACCAAAGCAAACCTCCCCTCCAGCAGTTCCCAAAGCAGCCCTGCAGGGGAGGGGGCAATGGGGAGAATCCCCCCTGTCCCTCTGGAGCACCTCCAGCACCCAGGGCGGGCACACGGAGCCTGGCCGGGGAAGGTGGAGTGGAGTTCATGCCGTGGCTCGCTGCCTGTTCGGCTGTCTCAGCATTTTAGGGCTCCTGCTGAAGCTCTGGGGTGATGCAAACGGGGCAGCAGCATTTGGTGGGCGCAGCTGGTCACTGGGGTGGGTGCAGTGCCAGCTGTGGGGAGCACTGGGTGCCTGCCACACGGTCAGGGAATGGTTTGGGCTGGAGGGACCTCAAAGCCCATCCAGTGTCACCCCTGCCATGGGCAGGGACACCTCCCACCAGCCCAGATTGCTCCAAGCCCCATCCAACCTGGCCTTGGACACTCCCAGGGATCCAGGAGCAGCCACAGCTTCTCTGGGCACCCTGTGCCAGGGCCTGCCCACCCTTCCCAGCCAGGAATTCCTTCCCAATAGCCCATCCAACCCTGCCCTCTGGCAGTGGGAAGCCATTCCCTGTGCCCTGCCCCTCCATCCCTTGTCCCAGGTCCCTCTCCAGTTCTCCTGGAGCCCCTTTAGGCACTGCAAGGGGCTCTCAGGTCTCCCTGGATCCTTCTTTTCTCTAGGTGAACATTCCCAGCTATCCCAACCTGTCTTCAGCCCTCGGAGCATCTCTGTGGCCTCCTCTGGACTCACTCCAAAACACCCACATCCTTCCTGTGCTTCATGGCCAGCTGGTGCCAGGAACTGCCCAGCAAGCCAAGCCAGGACACAGGGAATGATTTGAATGCAACCCAACATTCCTCATTTGCCTGCTTTGCTGTTTGCAATAATTAATCTTTGTGTTTTACAGTGGCCTCCAGAACGTGGTACAAACGTGGACCCCTAGAAACACTTGTGTGGCTTTACCAAACAGCTCCAACACCTGCTTCTCATGCCTAATGCTGTGGAAAGCGGGCAGGAATGAGACAGAAAGCACCTGGAAGGTCTCTGTCAGCAGGAGACGTTCTGAGTTCAGCAGATCCTGCCTGAGATTGCCTGGAAGGGGCTCGGTTGGTGCCCTGGCTCCGAGGGGAGGGCAGAGCCCTCTGGGCTGACTGTGCACACCCTGAGCTCGTGGGAAACAGCAGCCCCCTGATTCCATGGGGGTATTTACTGCTTCACTTCCTCAGCCCGTCCTTCCTGTGACCTGGCACGAAGGCATTCGGGATGGCTTCCAATAAACACCTCTGGGCAGCTCTGTGAACCAGCCAGGGTGGATGGGGCTTGGAGTAACCTGGTCTGGTGGGTTACAGAGGTGGAAATGGTCATGGGTGTCCTGGGGCGTCCTACCCTTGGCTGGGATGGACTGGAAGGGAAGTTCACTCTCCAGGCTGGTCCATGACCTGGTCTCGGAGCCAGAGAGCAGGTCCTTCCTCTGTCTGCGTGGACATCAGTGGGTCACAGGATCATGGAATGGTTTGGGTTGAAGGGACCTCAAAGCCCACCCAGTGCCACGGGCAGGGACACCTCCCACCAGCCCAGGGTGCTCCAAGCCCTGTCCAACCTGGCCTTGGACACTCCCAGGGATCCAGGGACAGCCCCAGCCCCTCTGGGTCATGCCACCACCCTGGAGCTGTGTCCCACCCCCAGCCCACCCCAGGGCAGCTGCAGTATTGGGTCGGACAAGTGAGCCCCTGCCTGCACAGCTGGAGAGGCTCCGGGTGGGGCTGGGTGGGGCTGGGGAGCAGCCATGTGCTGCTCAGCTGCAGAGGTGCAGCACTGCACAGAGGCTGGCAGACAAAACAAACCCAACTGTGGATCAGCACATGGGAATGTGCTCCTTGTGGAGGGGAAAGAGGCAGAAGATGATTTGTAACAGTCTAATTATGCTCGAAACAACTTGTACCCGGCTGGTGGGAGAAGAGGGCGCCCGGAGAAAACTGAGGCAAGAACAGCCCTTAGGTCAACCTGACATTTGTTGTTGGGTCTGTGGGAAAATATTCTCATAAAAACAGACTTTGTAGCCATAAGAGAAAAATAAATATTAATACAGAGGACGTGTTGGGTTGCTGTGATGTCACCGAGGCGTTGACACCGTGGTGATGGAGGAACCCCAGGAGCAGCCAGAGATTCTCCTACATCTGTCACCCAATTCCCAGCTCTCCTTGCCGTGCAAGAACCTCAGATTTCCACATTAAAAAATACAGATAAAAAGATCTCATCCCCAAAGCTGTGCAGGCTGCAGGGCTCTGGTACCTCAGAGCAGGAGCCTCCTGGTGTGCTGTGCTCCACCGAAGGCCATGACTCAGCCCATCACGAGGTCCAGCAGTGCCGAATTCCCCTCCAGCTGCAGGAAACCCTGGACCACGCTGTGCCTACCCTGCTGTGACACCGAGGGCACAGTGTTCCCCTGGCCTCATCTCACTGCACCTTTCCCAGCAGAGCTGAGAGGAAAGAGGTTTTTTCCCAGGGCTGAGGGAAGCAAGGTTTTACTGAGCCAGGGGAGAGCCACAGAAATCCTATGGAAGTCCCTGGGAATGCCACCCAACATGAGCTCCTGCCTCCTGCTGCCAAGAAACATCCCCCTGCACCCATTTATGGGTTCCCTCCTCTCCTCCACCACCTCTGCACCCCCTGCTCCAAGTCTGGAAGGTTTACACACCCTCTTTAGCCCATGGACACCAGAGCTGGGACCTGGCAGCAGGGGCAGCACCAGCCTGGATTTAAGAGATGTTTTCACCCCACAAAGAGGACATTGCAGTGGTGGGGGAGGTTGTCCAAGAGCTGGGCAGCTCCACCCTGCAGGTTTTCAGGTGAGGCTCAATACAGCCCTGAACTACCTGGTCTGACCTCAGAGCTGACCCTGCCTTGAGAAGGAGGTTGGTTTAGACACCTCCCAAGGTTCCTTCCCCCTCAAAGGGCATCTCCTGGGGGTCCGTCCCAGCACCATCACCCACTGTCTCCACCTTTCTCCAATCCACTTCCCAAACAGCTCCCACAGAGCTGTCCCAGGGCTGTGAGCTCTGCCCAGCTGAAGGGAGGGAAAGGGAACGTCTCCTGCTCCAAGGTTATTCCCCTTTGATGAAATCCAGGAGCTGCCCAGCCCCAAACATCGCCTGTCCAAGACCCAGGCTGAGGCAGACACCCAGCTGGGCCCCTGCCAGGGTGGTCCAGCCCAGCCAGGCTCAGCTGCCCTGGAGGAGCAGCCTTTGTGCCCACGTGGGGAGGGTGGATGGTCAGGCTGCTCCCACACCACCTCTCAGGCAGATGGCACTTCAATGTCTCCTCAGGGAGCAGCTCCTGCCCTCCTGCCCAGCTCCCAAATCACCACATGCTCAAGCTGTTCCTTCCTGCTGGCCCCTGAGACACCTTTATCCTGCTGTCCAGAACAGTCTGTGTCCTGACAAGCCGCCCATCACCACGTCCAGACACCACCAGTGACCTCACCCTTCTCTGCCACCCACGTCAGCACCCAAACTGCTGTCTCTGAGCTGGGGGAGCTGACCTGGCAGGGGTCCCACACACAGGGACCCCAGCAGGGCACTGGAGCCCCCCAGGTGCCCGGGGCACACACACACCACAGCCCACGCTGGCTTCCCACGGGTCCAGAAACACTGGGCACAGCCTGGCCAGCCCAGCAGGTCCCCTGGGCTCAGGTCACACTGCTGCCACCCCCATGGCCAGCCCAGCAGGTCCCCTGGGCTCAGGTCACACTGCTGCCACCCCCATGGCCAGCCCAGCAGGTCCCCCTGGGCTCAGGTCACACTGCTGCCACCCCCACACTGGCCACCAGATCCCTCATGGGCTTTTCATAACACATGGCCTTGCCCAAACATGTGTCATCCCCTGCAATCTCGGTAATGACTCAGCGAGATCCTTATCACAAATCCTCCTTTGTCACCTGGTTTCATCCTCGAATTCTTGCCAGGTGACCCCACCAAACCCAGGCACGGTGATTTACTCATGGCACAGCAACCCCCCAGCCCAGCCCTGGGGCTGCAGGGACAGACCCTGCCCCAACCTCAGGCATGGGGACAGGCAGAGCTCAGGGACACACAAGGCAGGAGGGAAGTGGCAGGGCTGGGAGACCTGAAGAGACCTGTGACCATGTGGGACCCCTGTGACCATGTGGGACCCCTGTGACCATGTGGGACCCCTGTGACAAAATGGGATCCCTGTGACCACGTGGGATCCCAACACCAGCAGCAACACGAGCCACAGGGCCAGGCTGACAGGGGCACAGAAGGTGACACGGTGTCCGTGCCTCCCCCAGGCCATGGCACCACACATTGTGTGCCAAGGAGCTGCGGGTCGGAGGAGCCTTTGGGGATGGTTCAAACACTGGGAGCAGGTTGCCATGGGAACACCATAAATATTTTCAGTGCATTGTCACGGAGCTCCTTATCCCACATCCCCACAGTGCCAGGGAAGGCTGCGAAGGGGAAGGCTCAGACAAACCAGCCTGGGAACATCTGTGGGAGCATCCCAGCCACCAGCTGGGCAGAGGGGAAGGACACAGAAAACCAAAACCTCTTCATGACATCCAAGGACAAAGTACAGCTGACCTCCCCACTGATGGAACGTGGGAGGGAAGACACATTCCCCACTCTCAGCAGCTGTGCCACCTCCCACTCCCATCCTGTTCCTCCCCGTCCCAAGCTGGTCAGAAGCCTTGAGTGGGAGAACTACTCGACACAAAAGCCAGGAGAACATCAACCCTTATTGAACATCTCTGTCCTTTGAGTCCCTCTGAAACCTCTGTACTGGAGCAAGCCCAGATCGTGGTGAACAGACACCCCTAAACCACACACAGATCCCCTGCAATGGCACCACCTCTGACAAGCAGTGGGATCCATCTCCCCAGGACACTGCCCTGTGCTCCCAGGCCTGGCAGGGACAGGAACACACCCTCGGGGTCAGAGGCAGCAGCTCCAGAGTGCTGAGCATTCCACAGAGGTGCAGGTGACTTCACTCCATCATCAGCCACCACCCACCCTCCTCCACAGCCTCCTGACCTTTGCCAAGCCATGCCTTGGGAAGGTGAGCTGTGGCCAGGAGCAGCTCCTCTGTGTTGCACCTCCCAGCTGAGAGCTCCCATCCCACCATGCCAAGGCTTCCTCCTCCAAGCCAAGCCAAACCCCTCCACTGTGACTGTCCTCTGAAGAGCCTCAGGAGAGACTGGGATTACCTGGAAACAGCTGTGGGCTCTTCCCCCTCTGCTCACCTGCAGCTGAGCTGATCTAGAGTCACCCAGGAGTTAAACCCTCCCCATGGACCTAATTTCACTTGATTTTTAGGAGATGCTCTGTTTGGATTGTTCTGTTTAATAATAAGGCAAAGTATGATTGGGGTGATAGTTTTGTGATCTCTCCCAATGTCTCTGAAATCTTCTAATAAAAATAGTGGTTGGGAGAATCTCTTACATAATATCCTTGGGATGAAAATGATCTGCTTCTGATTCCCTGGAAAGGGACTTCCTTAAATTTTGAGATCAAGGCACAACACGCACTGAATGCCACGGAAATTACACCCACAGACACATTTTTTTAAACATGAATATTTACTAACATAAATAGTGTTTTATAACAAAAGGCACAGATTTTCAACTATAAACAATGGAAAAATATATACAATTTGCACATAGGGAATCAACCAGCCAAGTGCACGGTCGGTCACTTGAGATTTCCTTTCCTAGAGATTTCCTCCCTCCCAAGTCCTTCCCTCAGTGAGGAAGTGCCCACACTGTGTTTGCCCACAAGAGGCAATGCTGGATGCAGAGTTTTGAGCAGGAGCAGCCGAGGTTTCAGATGGAGACGGTGCTGCCCAGCTCCTCGTACTGGATGATGAAGTAGGGGTAGCTCTGGTCGTCGTTGAAGATGACGAAGATCTGGGGCTCGAAGTAATTGTCCACGCAGGAGTCGTAGAGGTCGCTGGTGATGCTGCCGGGCTCCACGGGTGGCGGCCTCCTCATGGTGTGGTTGCCCACCGCGTACCTGCCCGTGAGCACCTTGGCCAGGAACATGTAATGGACGCCCTTGGGGGAGCGCTTGGAGAAGTTGTGGGAGTAGCTGGCCTTCCTGGCGAAGTAGCTGCCCTGGCCGAACATGGTGGCGTGCTTGCCGCAGACGCGCGGGTCGAAGTTGTGCTTGCAGATGCCGTCCACCACGTCCTGCGACGTGCCGTGGAAGAGGTGCCGCTCGCTGAGCAGCCTGTCCAGCCCGCACAGCTTCTTGCACATGTACTCCTTCTTCCTGCAAGACAAGGCGGCAGGTGAGGGGCAGCCTGGAGAGGGGCAGGGGCTGCCATGGCTCTGCGAGGGCTCGGGGTCACCCTCTGGAATGGCAGAGCTGAGAGAGGAGATACAAATCCCCCCTAGAAAATATCCCTTATTAAAGAGCTGCGTTTGCATTCTCTTACCTTTTGTATTTCTCCCAAAGAAACTGGTTCTGCACTCGCAGGATTTTCAGAATCTTGTATTTGGTCTCTGGCACAGTCTTGTGGAACAGGTTATAAATGGTTCTATAGCTCTTGTCTTCCTTCAGAACAGGCACTTGGATGAAGTCCTGAGACGGATCCATACAAATCCAGGTTTCAGGATAGAAGCTGGGAGAGGTAACAGCAGCTGGAGATAAGATGTGTGTGGGGTCAGCACACGGGGAGGGCACTGTGGAGCCGCCGCCCAGGGTCCTGTGGGGAGGAGAGAAGGTGCTTCAACACTCACAGAAGAGCCTCGAATCACATTTATTTCATCCCCAACACATCTTAACAGATTAAGATGGAAGTGTTCCAGGCCAGGTTGGACGGGACTTGGAGCAACCTGGGCTAGTGGAAGGTGTCCCTGGCCATGGCAGGGAGTGGCACTGGGTGGACTTTGAGGTCCCTGCTAAGCCAGGAAGACTCTTACTGTCATTTGCACAGGCCAGATGTAGATTTGCATTTGCAGGTGGTTATTTCCCTGCCCCTCCTCTGGGAATGGTGCCCGGAGAGCAGCAGGGCTGAGGGAGAGGGCTGGGGCCAAGCAGCACCACAGATGCCATTAAAAAACCATTGGAAAACCCAGAGAAGGCCACCAGGAAGACTCTGCTCTCAAATCCCACCTGGAACCCACACAGCCTTGCAGCTGCTGCATGTAGAGAAGTGTGGCACTGGTGGGTTGTGCCCCTGCTCACCCCAGGATGGGCAGTCCTTCCCCAGCTGAGAGATCCCCCTCCCTGGAGTTCTCCCTCCTGTGCCAGGGGAAGCCCCTGGAACTCGGGTCACCCGCTCAGGCTGCGCCTCCCACCTGCAGCCCTGGGGCTCAGCTTCCCTGGCAGCTGCAAGAACACTTGGAACTACCTCAAAAGTCCACCAAGGAGTATTTTCCTCAAGTATTTTTCTAGGAAAAGCTGCCATTGACTCTGGGACCAACCTGATGGAACCTTCCACCAGCTGCCTGGCCAGGGCCAAGGTGTGTTTTGTCTCTAAACCCCTCAAATGAAATCAGATTTCAAGATTTCTCCCACTGTTCATGTCTTACCTACAGAACTGCCAGCTCAGGCTGTGCCTCTCTGAGTATTTCATGCTCCCAGTGACTCAGGAGCCTGGAAGAACCGTGTGCCACCCAAGAAATAATTCAATGAGATTTGCTCACTGCAGGTTGAGCTTTTTGATTCTACAAAAATCGGCTTTTGGGGGCAAAAAAAGTCTATTTTTAAATCAACACGTTTGATTTGGATCAGAGAGATAGGAAACTGTGCCAGCCCTCACACTTTTCAGGGCAGAAACACTCTGAAGTGGTCACGTGGTTGTCACCTGCTGCTCAAGGCCAAAACCAGCCCTCCCTTCATTTGCATGGATTTGACTCAACTCAGAGTTCTTCTCACTGGCTATTAATAGTTGAGCAGAAACCCAGAGAGGCATTTTTCTAAGAAATTTAAAACAGCAATTAAATATCATAGCGTGTTTTTGTATTTAATTTGGTTTCCCTCTTTAATGGGTCAAAAAGTGTTCTTTTAAGGCCTCAGTCACTCACATGGGACTGGAAGACCAAGCAGAGATTTCCAATAAATCATGGATTAGTAAGACATCAAATCCAATAAAAATCCTGCAATCCTTTATGTACTTGACTCAGGTCTAGTGCAAAATATTTTTAACATTTATTCTACTGGGGAAGCCATTAAAGAGTCAGCATTTGTCACCCACTATCACCCACAGCTTCTATTCAAGGAATCTTTCCCAATTTTAGAACAGATTTAAGCAGGTGGGAGGGGAGGGAAAGAACAAACCTCAGGTATCACTGTGTGGGAAGCGGAGGCAACACTGACTCCTTAAGGATAGATCTCATAAATATTTAAAATACTCTTTTGTTCTTGCTAAGAATTGGTGATTTCAAGTGAGCATTACAAAGTCATTGGACAAAGAAAACAAGAATGAGGCTTGGTGCAGAACAGAGATCTCTCAGCTTAGTTTGTGCATCTGAGTTGGCACAGACAGTTCTGGCCAGTGCCTCGTGAGAGCAGAGCCCTCAAGGTCCAACAAATTCATGGGAATGGCATCTTCTCAGCAGATCACTGTGGCAGGATAAGTCACAGCTAAAGGAGCCAGGAGGACACCTGAAATCCTCACTTCTCAGTAAGATGAGAACCTGGGCTGCTCTAACCAGCTTGGTTTTTCACCTGCACCCTCCAGTTTCTCTTTAATGACCTGGGCTTTCCTCCCTGCAAAACCGTATCTATAAATGTTTCCCACACCACGTGCTGAGGCTGTGACCAAACCTGCCCTCACCTCCTGATCAGGTGGGTGTAGTCTCTGAAGAGCCCCAGTGCTCCCATTAAGCCACCAGGCAATGCTGTGGGCTGGAAGGACCTTAAAGCCCACGCAGTTCCACCCCCTGCCAAGGACAGGGACACCTTCCAGAGAGCAGGTTGCTGAAAGCTGCACAGTAATTTGGCAGGCCTGGAACACACCTGATGTTCCAAAATCCACAAAATACAAATCTAAGTCACAGTGAGGAGTTCCTCACAGAAACACCATTTTGGAAAGTGGCAGGAGCTGCCAATATGACCCAGATTTTCAAGTATGGTCCCAATTCTTCCACCCAAGGTGCCTGTTTCCCTGTCACATCCCCAGGACCCCAGTGCCCCGCAGGGCAGAGGGGATTCCCCCTTTCCTGGGATACCTACTGCAGGAAGGGCCTGTTTCCCTGTCACATCCCCAGGAC
>JAWMRC010000008.1:1151666-1163462 GCA_035584755.1 Thripadectes ignobilis | reverse complement strand
TCCAACCTGGCCTTGGACACTCCCAGGGATCCAGAGGCAGCCACAGCTTCTCTGGGCACCCTGTGCCAGGGCCTGCCCACCCTTCCCAGCCAGGAATTCCTTCCCAATATCCCATCTGTCCCTGCCCTCTGGCAGTGGGAAGCCATTCCCTGTGCCTGTGACTCCATGTTCTTGTAAAAGGTCCCACAGACACTCTGCAACAGAGGTGGGAACAGAGATTTCTGAGGAACTTCTCCCCACCAAAGAAAGGTCTCTGTGTACAGAATAAAGCAGTTCTGTGGAACTGCCTGCACTGAGAGAAGGAGCACATTGAACTCTCGGAAGAACAGGGCACACAACCCCAAATGTGGTGCTGTACAAGAGCACAGCTCAAAATAAAACTCCACAAGCACAGCAGGACCTGCCTCCTCGAATAACCTGTATTTTCTCTGTCCCCTAAATGGAAGAAATAACATGCTGACATAATCTCTTCAGGACTGAGCAGGTTCCTTGACTGGCAAGTTATAACACTCATGTATGTTTATAAATACAGATATATCTTTTCAGATGAGTGCAGCCTGCTAAAATAAGGCTGTTTGGCTCTTCCTTTCATCCTTCTCAAGAACTTCACCCTGAGTCCCCTGGGCTCTTGCCCTTCAGTAAGACAGATGCCCAGTGAATGTTATGTAGAAACAGATGATAGAGAAGTATGTTTTGCAAGTGCTCTGAGAAGACATGTGGTTTGGACCCCCCCTGCCGAGGTCGGGGACGTGTCATGAGTTACCACAAGCAGGTTGAGAGCAAACAGCAGCCCGGCGTGCGGGAGGGGCGTGCAGGAAATGAAACCCTGTTCCCATCAGCACAGCTGTGAGACACAGCCCTGCTCACGCTCGGCACGCTGTGCTGAGGAAACTGCTGATTCTCTCTCTGACTAAACCAGTTCCTCTCTGCACAGCAACAACCTGGCAGCCCCGGGGACCACAGCGCCTTCAAAGAGCCACGCAGGTATGGGAAGGTTCTGTGCTCAGCGTTCAAACTGGGCTCGGTTGCTGCAGCACAGACAAATCAGGCAGTCACACTTTGCTGCCCCCAAATCAGCAATATTTCCTCTTCTTTGGAGAGTGCTGCGAAGCTGCAGGTGAGGGACTGGCCCAGAGCTGAGTCCAGCATTGGGTGAGGGACCAAGTGTTCAACCTCCCGCATGAAACCCAACTTCTCTGAAAGCATATTGTCTTCACAAGGTCAGGGAGAACCACAGAGTCTTTTAAACTGGAAAAGCCCCCCGAGACCATGGAGTCCAACCATCCCCCAGTACTGCAGCCTGTGCCAGGGCTGGGCAGCCCAGCAAAGAGCCTCATCTCCCAGCACAGGTACTGCAATAGGAAACACAGAGCTCAGACAACAGCAGCCAAACTCTGCTCCCACCAAAACCCACAGTGGGAGGAAGAGCACGAGCCCAGGGAATGCTCCTAGGGCATCTCCAAAACCAGCTCTGCCCAGCCCAGCCCTAAACCAGAGCACCGGGCAGGATCTGGCTGCGAGGCGTGGGAAAGGCACACAGCAACATCTGCCTCAGACCAGTCAACACGACCTGAGCCCCGCTCTTATCAGGGCCTCATCATCCTCAAGCCCAGGAGAGGGGCAGCAGGTGCCAGGGCAGGAAATTAGTTTAATATTTGACTGAATTTGTCCCCTTCTCATGTCACACTGCTTCTCTCCATGGTGACCGTGAGCCGCACAGGAGGTGAGACGTGGGAAAGGAGAAAGGTGCTACAGACACATTTCCCTCGCAGCTTAAGGGCTCCATCAGTGGAGGAAGACATAATCCATCAGTACAGCAGTGGCTTTGCTGCCTTTATTTATTTTTTAAAAAGTTAGAGAGACTGCTTTTCCTGCCTTTACAACTGGTAACTGAGGGTGCTTGGAAAAGCAATCTTCTGGAATTTGTATTGTGAGCAAGGGCAGCTTGCAAATCTGAAACAAATGCTGGCACATCAGCCCACATTTTATATACATATATCATATATACATACACGCACACATCTTAGACAAATGCCTGGCAGGGACAACAACAATAATAATAATAATGAAACTCCCATGCTCTCCCCCACCACAAGACCATCTCTGGATCAGGAAGTCATTGAGGCAAAGCTGCTGGAAGTGACGAGACTGTACCAGAAGTTTGTTTGCTCTTCCCAAGAACCCCCAGTTGGCCACTTCTGAACACGAGGTACTGGGTGGTGCTTGGGTGAAGCTCTGCTAAGTTCTAAAACTCCACCTTTCCTACTTGAAAGGCAAGGCACACCTTCTGTTTGCAGGGAGGACAATCCCCTGCGTGGGGCAGGCTGCTGGTTCCAAGGCTCCGAGCTGCTCCGGATGGGGATGTGTTTGGGAGAGTTGTGTTTGTTGGCTTTAGTTTTTATATCAGTAGCTGCTCGCAGCAAAGAGTAGGACTCATGACCTTTAAAGGCCCTTTTAAGCCAAACTATTTATGTTTTAGAGGAGCACAAGCACAGCTCTGAGTGGCTGCAGAGCTGATACAGGAAGGACCTCAAAGCCCATCCAGTCCCACCCCTGCCATGGGCAGGGACACCTCCCACCAGCCCAGGATGCTCCAGGCCCCATCCAACCTGGCCTTGGACACTTCCAGGGATCCAGGGGCAGCCCCAGCTTCTCTGGGCACCCTGTGCCAGGGCCTGCCCACCCTTCCAGCCAGGAATCCCTTCCCAATATCCCATCTATTCCTGCCCTCTGTCCGTGGGACGCCATTCCCTGTGTCCTGTCACTCTGGGCCCTTGTCCAAAACAAATGTTCCTCATCACCCCTTTTACACACCCAGTTCCCCAAAAAAACTCCTGTTGTGACTCCTGTAGTGTAGCCACGTGACTGAAGAATCAGATTTGCAATTTAATTACTCAGCTCAAATCCCTCCTGATTTCAACAAATCCCACCAGCACCCACGAGGAAGAAACCTCCCAATGGCTGCTCCTGCTGAGCAAGTAATTGTACCAGTGTTTCTGTCCCTGTCCATCCCGGAATGGGCAGGTCCTGCCCCCACACTGTTCCTGCAGGATTACCTGGGAGCAGCTCCTCCTGCGAGCAACCCTCGCAGCAATTAAACCTTTGTCTCGGCAAGGGCTGCTTTATTGCCCTAAGCACCCAGGGAACAGCCTGACCTCAACCTGCAGCCAGGTGACAGCTGTTCCCAAAAGTGCAATCTGTTTATTGACTTGGAACAGGAGGAGGGACATCGCAGTGGCTCCTCCACAGGCACTCCCAGCTTCCCGAGGTTTGTACAGCTACAAGCCAATTACTTTTATTCCATATGCACATGATGCTCTGAAGTGGTGCAAAGAGGAATCCATCGACAGGCTGTTACACAGCACCAGGCGAACACTTCCAAAACCAATCTGCATGGGTTTTGTTCGTGCATTCCTCCAAGGAAGGACTTAAAAACAGTTCCAAATCGTTCAGCTGTGTTTAGCCAAGAAACTCCCCCAAAGTCAGGCAGAGGACTCTCAGCTGGTTCCCCATCTCCGGTGTTATCACTAACAGCCTTATCTCAATGTGGCAGCTGCCTGGATCACACAGAATACTTCTGAAATTTAACTCTTCAATGGGCCAGCGACCTGCAGAGCTCCCTGAATGACCACTGCCCAGAGAGGCTGTGGCTGCCCCAGCCCTGGAAGTGTCCAAGGCCAGATTGGATGGGGCTTGGAGCAGCCTGGGCTAGTGGGAGGTGTCCTTGCCCATGGCAGAGGGTGGAATGAGATCAGCTCTAATGCCCCTTCCAACCCAAACCACCCCGGGATTCTGTGATTCTACAACTGAAATGCTCCCACTGTGCTCTGGATGATTTTAACATCATACAAGCATATTCTGACAGCACCAGAGAACAGCCATCCCATGCACACAAGAATGAAGGAAAACTAGTTTCCTGAACATTTATTTGTGCCCATACCATTCCCAGGTCCCTCCACATGCCCACTGATGACTCCATTGCAACACACAACCTTCATAGAATCCCAGGATCCCTGAGGCTGGCAAAGCCCTCCCAGCCCACGGAGCCCCCCCCGTGCCCGGTCCCCACCTTGTCCCCCAGCCCAGAGCTCTGAGTGCCACGGCCAGTCCTGCCTTGGGCACCTCCAGCCCTGGGCACTCCAACTCTCCCTGGCAGCCCCTGCCAAGGCCTGACCACCCTTTCCAGGCAGGAATTCCTCCCCATGTCCCCCCTGCCCCTGCCCTGGCCCAGCCTGAGGCTGTTCCCTCTTGTGCTGTCGCTATTTACCCTGACTTCACCCAAACCCCATGAATGTGGGCTGACTGACTGACTGGACATCCCACTGGGGATCCACCTGCCTTTCCCTCACTGGAGCCACTTCATTCTGGCCTTCCTCTTCTAGCTAGAAGGAGCCCTTTCACAAAACCTACAGAAATTACAGGAAAAAGGAAGAAAAAGAAAACAAATCAAAGCAGCAGAGATAGGCTGTTGTATCAGAAAAGCTGGGATACCTTTTTGCCAAAACAAAGGGTGGAATTTTCAGCCAAAGTGGGGGGAACTGACAGGTCAGGAACAGCAGAGTTGTTTTAAACAAATCCTTGTGTAATCCATAATGATGTTGCTTGTTTTGAAAAACAACATGTGCATGACTGGACAGGTGTGTGTGTATGTGTGGGGAAACCTGCTCAGCTCCTCAGCCAAGTACTTCCCCTTAGTAAAGAGCATCTTAAGATATGCCAGCCTGGGTATCTCCTGCTGGGAAGCAGCACTTGGCACTGCTCTCTCCAATACTTTGCTGAGAGCTGGAACTTCTCCAGGGCCTCTCCTCACATCCACAGAAAAAACTGAGGGCTTTTGAGTATGTAAACCTGCTTAAGTTCATATTCCCCCATTTGCTTAGGCAGCTGGGAATGGGGCTCTACATACTTGGCAGACTTAAGAATGCAAAAAATATAAGTAATTTATGATAAATATTCATTTTGAGGCCAAACTACAAGAAGTACCTGAAGGAGTTGCATTACAAAGTAACCAAACAAGGTTTACCACTTCTCCTGCTTTAAGATCACATTCCCTTAGGTGGGGCGACAGCTTAATGTGTATTTTACATCACTCATCTCAATAACTTATCTCCATCATTACTCATCTCGCTAATTAAGAGGAAGGGCAATTTATATAAATAGCTAATTGAAGAGCATCAGAAGGTAGAGCTTACTCCCTAACTGAGCTGCTGGCCAAGACTTTCTGGCAGGGCCCAGCTCCCCGGGGCAGCACGGAGTGCCACCACCCCCCCTGCCATGGCCCAGGGAGGGCACGGGGGGCTCCTGGCCGGCCCTGCCAAGCGCTGAGCAGGCGTTTGCTGCTGCCCAGCCCGGCAGACAGGCCTGCAAAGCCCGTCTGACCACGGGAGATTAATGGCTTTAGCAAACAATGCCGTCACCACGGCACACGGGGCCAGGGGACACGAGGGCAGCGGGGGGCACTGAGCAGCAGGAACCCCAGCCCAGCACCCCAGGGCCCAGCAGGGTCTCCTCACTCGAGGGGATGCTGCATAAGGAGAAAGTGGAGACAACGTGTAGCACAACATTTACCTCTCTCTTCAAAAACCTGTTGAGTCTGACACTCCTTAAAAATTTGAAATCTTAAACACAGGTTCACTCCTAGGGTCTCACTCACATGAGGCTCTTCCAAGGGATGGAACACACACAAGAGCAACAGAAACTGCCACTTTTACATTCCATGAAATTGGATATTATAAATTTATAGCAGTTTCCCAACCTTGCATTGGGGCATGATTTGGTAGCACTGCCCAGGGCAAAGATCTTCACAAGGACTTTTAAGAGAAGGAAGGAGAGTGCAGGCTAAGGAATTAGAAGCTTGAAACAGAATTTAATTAGAAAATGCTGATGTTAAAATAGTTTTAGTCTTTGTGGGCTACTTTTACCTGAAGAAAACACATCGCAGAATCACAGAATGGTTTGAGTTGGAAGGGACCTTAAAGCTCATCTTATTCAATCCCCTGCCATGGGCAGGGACACCTTCCACCAGCCCAGTTTGCTCCAACCTGGCCTTGGACACTCCCAGGGATCCAGGGCCTGCCAACCCTCCCAGGGAAGGATTCCTTCCCCATATCCAGTTTATATCTGCAGCTTGGCAGACACCCACTCAGCTCAACAACGTCGAGTCTGGTGTGTGCTGGCAGAGCCCGTGTGTGCTGGCAGGGCAGTGCCAGGCTGAGCCCAGCAGGCACTCCGGGCTGTCTGAGCCCACCCTCAGTGACACCGGGGTGCCTGGGCTCTGGCACACCCCCCAGCAGGGTCACACACACACACCCACCCCGTGTCCCACGAGCCCTGCCAGACTGGAACCTGCCCAGGCGACCTGGCTGTGCAGCACCTTCCCCGCCTGGGGCTGACTAAGGCATGACCCAGCATTGTTTCCTCCACATTAATCATTGCCCAGCCCATCCTTTGGAACACGTAGCTCGTGTGCAGAGACTGAGGCAGTGACACAGCCTCTACCAGAAAGCTTCATGCTCATCTGCACAGAGCTCACACTGAAATTACTTCAGGGCCTGTCTCTGCCTCTGCTCTCTTGGTTTCAGAATGCATTGCAAATACCTGGGAAACTGGAAGTTTCTCTGCTGTAAAATACAGTAAATTTTATCTGCTAAGCATTACATTGGGTTACTGGTGCCTAATGAGAAATCTCAGCGTGGTAAAAGAAAATAAAATGTTAGGGAAGTAGGAACATAGTTCCTTTAGGATGTGGAAGGAAGGAAAAGCAGTGAGCACAAGCCCAAGGACTCAGATAGCAAAGGTAGTGGGAAGTTTTCACTGCATGAGTGTCTTAAAAGGGCACGAGCTGCATCAGGGTAGCAAAATTCTCCTGTCTTATCTGCCCTGCCCCATCTGCACTGTGCACTTCCTCCAGAAATAAAAAATAAACCAGCCCGCAGCCTGCACCAGCCAGATCTGGTGAACCTGTAAACATGAGCTCTCCCCACTGCTCCTCAAAAAGGAACCTGCAGTGTAAAAGCTGAAGAAGTTTTAGCTCTTGAGCCCACACTGGTAACACAATCAGGGCAACTCAACAGCTGTTGGCTAATTTTAGAAAATGAGTCGATAAACACAACTCTGTGCAGAGGAAACAACAACTTCTAATAACCAGTTTAATACTTGAGGTGACAGCTTAGAGATGATCAGCATTTCTGCTGCTGTGCTCAGGTTGTTCAGAGGGAATTAGCTGAAACACCACCATCTATTATCAGTGATATGACATTTCCAAAGGACCACACAGAGCCCCCCTTTGATTTTAGCTGCTTGGAATGGAATGATGAAAACTGCTGGGAGTGCAGAGTCAGGCTGCATTCACAGTGACAGAAAGCAACTGCTCTGTCATCCCTGGCCCCAGTGCTGCCAAGGCTCTGTCATGCTGCCACTTTTTCTAACACAGAGAAAAGACTAATTAGGAACGTCAAGAACAAGCACAAAAACTCCACAACAACCTCTGAATTTCTACAGAGCTGAAGTTTTCCTATTTCACACGCTCCAAGTCTTTCAACTTCAAGGAGTACTTTCTGATGCCAAGCAACAGTTTTAACAGGTGTGCAAGAATTTTCTGTTGAGGAAAACTTGTTGGATATTAACCTGGTAACATCATCCCAGAGTTAAACTCGCTGGGATATTAATGAGCTAACATCATCCCAGGGTTTATAGAACATTTGGATACAACTATCAGAAAAAAAGCAGGCACATTCTGTTGTATTTCTGCACGCTTGGTGGCAAGGGAGGAAATTCAGTTACCTACCGATACTTGACTTTGATCCTGTCATTGTCAGGGTTGCAGTAGAGCCTTTCCAGGTGCTCCTGGGAATCGTTGGTCACACTTTGCCAGGTCTGGGTTGCTGTCCTCCTCACCTGCCAGTGATAGGGCAAGACCGTGTGATGTTTGGGACAATCACTGCCAAAAACGCAAGTGCCCTGGAGAAAATCCACACAGATTTCGATCCCATCCTCCTGGTGGGTGTGATACTGCAGCTGGTTCAGGAGCTCGAACACCAGGTCAAGAGAAGCTTCTTCACTTTTACCCTGGAATATCCCAGCGCTGAATTTATTGCTCGGGTTCAAGTTGTACTGCACTGGACAGCTGTTCTCCTGGAATAAGCCAGATGTGTAGCTTTCCAGAATCTTGTCAGGGAACAAAGGACAAGCTGCACCATCACTGGCACTTGGGTGCAAAGGATGATCCTGGAATGATTCACTGCCATTATCAGCAGCAGTTCCAGGAGGTTCTGGGGAGAAGCCTTGCTCTCCTGACCGCACGTCCTGCTCAGGATGCCCAGGCAAAGGACGGGCGCCTGGCAATTGACCCTGCACATCTGGAGCTGTTGGCACCAGCACAGTCACATTATTTTCTGCCTGGGGGCAAGAAGTACTGAGGTCCAGAGTCTTTTTCACAGCAGGTTCACATAAATCACTATGGCCACCACCTTGGCCTCGGGGCACGAAGACCCTCTCCAAGGCCCCAGCTCCCAGCAGGCTGGTGAAGATCGGCCGCAAAGCCCGGAGGGTCTGCGTGTCCAGTCTCTTCTGCACCTGCTGCTTCTTCTTGAAGCAAGGCTTCACTGGAGGTATCTTCTCAGAGAGCCTCACCTGAGGAGAAAAGTCCTCTGAAGGGGGGCACTTCATCCCTGGGCAGGGAGCCTGGGGCACCACGCACGCCGGCTTGGGCTCGGTGTCCATCACAAGCACTTTGCTCACTCCAAATCACTTTCAAATGTCCCAGAGCCTCCCAAGAATCAATCTAGGGCAGAAAGGAAAACAAGACAGTTAATCTCTCTAATTGCTCATGGTTGACACGAACAAGATCACCCCTGGAGAGGATTTCGAGCCAGCAACAGCAAACTCCTCCCCTCGTTGTGACTGCGGGGAGCCCTTAGGCACGTAAAGCATGAAAACAGCTAAACTCGGGCTAATTAATCCCAAACCCACACTCCTCTTCTTCCCGCACATGAAGTCTCTGAGACACTCAGGCACGAACACACAGTCCCCCGGGGGTGGGCAGGAAAGGGGGATGGTCCCGCACCTCCTCCTTTCAGGATGTTCAATAAACAAGAGCACTCGGGTTCATTATATTCCACAAAAGCCAACATGACAGTGCTCATTCCTCCGCCTGCCTCTCACACACACAGACCCGAGGAGCATGAGACATGCAGCCCCGAGTGTCCTCCCCACACTCGGGGCATTCCTGAACCATTTCTTCCCCCACCAGAGGCAAACCCACACATTCCCATTCCATTCGCTTGTATCCTCCCTCATACCACCTCCCACCTCCACCAGCAGCATCGCCAGAGAGCCACCGGCTGCACAAAAACACAGGGCAAACTTCACAGGGACTTCAGCAAGGGCCAGGAATTAATGCTGGGGGGGTTCCAGAGGAATTCCAGCGCTCCCAGCCCGGTCCCTGACCCTGCCTGTGCTCTGACTCAGCTGCACCGTCAGTCACCCTGCCCCGACACCTCCAGCCAGGCTGGGCAGCAGCAATTAGAGCCGGGCACTGCAGCCAACGCAAGGGTGATAGTTACTCAGGAACCGAGAAAGAAATTACTTGCAAGCTACAGAATTATATTTTTTAAAGCACAAATAAGCAGTGTGTCTCCTACGTCACCAAGAGCAAGCGCTATGCCTTTTAATCAGCAATCCTGTAATATTTGATTACGTTTAATTAAACCCTCTTCAATCTCACACGGAGCCTCAACGCTCAGGCTGGAGCACATTAAGGATTACTTCCTGAATAATGCATCCCGGGCAAAGTAACTTCTCCTTTCCAAACAAAATCCCAGGGAACAGAGAAAATTTGCCAGTAATTTCTTACTACTGACGGTTTGCTCTGGAAAATTTCTGAGTCTTCCTCATTTTGGAACATTCATTTGTAAGGCTTTTCCATTTCCCAGGGAAACAGCACATCAGGATTGCCAGGAAAAAGGAAAAAAAAGTTGTATCTCTCCAGTTTTTCCATTTTTAGATTAAGTTTAAGGGAACTGGTGTCTGTTTGCCAGTTAAACCCCAAAGTCATCGGTGTATCTGTTATTCTTCCACACGCACACCAGGCAATTCTCCTTCCGGACCACCAAAGGCACCTTCGAGTAACTCCAAAGGTTTCAAAATCCTCCGCTCCGGAGGGAATGGGATGTTTCCCTTCCTCCAGCCCAGGTCTCGAAGCCTCCACAATGAGCCCGAGGAGTCCCCGCCGCGCCGAGGAGCTGAGCGAGTGACTCCTGCTCTCCTTCAGCCACATCCCCGCTGCTATTTCAACATTTACATTTCTCCCTCGATCAGCATTTAAGTTTCGCTGCTATTTTTAAAGAGCTGCCTCGGTGAGCAGCGCCGGATCCCCCAAAGCCTCTAAACATAAAGCAGCGAGCAGGCAGGATTTGCTCCCACCGCAGCATCTCCCCCAGTGCAGAGGAGCCGCTGCCGTGCGGGGGGGACCGGGACCCACGGGGACGTGGATGGATGCTCAATACCCACCCAGCCCCACAGCGGGACCCCCGGGGACATGGATGGATGCTCGGTGCCCACCGTGCCCCACAGTCGGACCCCCGGGGCCACGGATGGATGTTGGGTACCCATCCAGCCCCCCAGCCGGAGCGATGCTCGGTGCCCCCGTGCCCCGCAGCGGAGCGGGCTCGGTGGGGCTGCGCTCCCCCGTCTCTGTCCCTCGCACTCCATACCCTCCACCAACGCCCCCGTCCCCGGGGCCAGCCGCCAGCCCAGCCCTGCGGGACCTACCGGCGGGGCTCCCGTGCGGGCCGGGGCGCGGGCACGGCGGCGGAGCGGGGCCGTGTCCCCGGGGCGGTGCCGGGCTCAGCGCCGCCCCGCCGGGGCTGTGCGGCACATCCCGCCGCCTGCCAGCCCTGCTGCTGCTCCTGCTCCTGCTCCTTCTCCTGCTGCTGCTGCAGTCGCTGCTCGCACCCTCCCGCTGCTTTAAATATCGCTGCCGGCCCCGCTGGCAGGGCAGCCCCGGCTGGGCGGAGCGGCGGGGCCCGGCCCCCCGGTGTCCCCGCCCCGTCCGTCTGTCCGTCCCCCCGTCCGCCCCTCTGTCCCCGGCGGTGCCGCCCCACCCAGAACCGAAAGCGCTGCCCGAGGCCGTTCCCGCAGCGATGGGGCAAGAGGCGCCTTCGCGTTTCATTTATCACGCACCGAGCGTTTCGTTTCAGCCCGGCAGGGAGGGAGGGAGGGAGGGAGGGAAAGAGGGAGGGAGGGAGGGATGTCCCCCGGAGCGGGGCTGCGTGCGCGGGGCTCGCACGCGAGCCGGGAACACACCGGGAACATACCGGGAACAGGGCGGGAATGCCCCGTGTCAGCGCCAGCAGTCCGGCCCCCCGGCCCGGGAACAGCCCGGGAACAGTCCAGGAATAGCCCGGGAGTGGTCCGGGAATAGCCCGTGCCCAGCCCGTGCCCAGCTCCGCGGGGACCGGAGGGGCAGAGGCGGAGCAGCCAGCCCGGTCCCGGCCGGGCTGCGACCCCGTGACACGCACAGGCAGAGCGGGCGGCACCGGGACAGGAGTGCGGGGAGGCTGCGGCTGCCCTGGGTCCCTGGAAGTGCCCACGGCCAGCGTGGAGCAGCCTGGTGGAGCGGGAGGTGTCCCTGCCCTGGCAGGGCGTGGAATGAGATGAGCCTCAAGTTCCCTTCCGAGCCAAAGGAAGCTGTGATAACACGCTCCAGGCAGGCAATGTTTATTTACGGCGCACTTTCTAGGTGGAGCCGGTCAGGGCTGTGCTGTGTGCCCCCTCCCCGGGCAGCCCCGACGGAAC